>JABVCE010000024.1:0-539907 GCA_014905635.1 Scenedesmus sp. PABB004
AGCGCTGCCGTGCGCCGTTTCCGCTGCCCCGCCGCCCCTGCGGAGCGGAGGTGCGCGGCTCCAACATGCTGCCCGGGCACGGCTGCGCCCGCCGAGGTCGGCCGCCGGCGGCCGCGCCGCGCCGCGGGCCGCGCGCCGCCCGGCGCGGCGCCGCTCGCCGGCGCCGCGGCGCAGCGCTGCGTGCGCCGTTTCCGCTGCCCCGCCGCCCCTGCGGAGCGGAGGTGCGCGGCTCCAACATGCTGCCCGGGCACGGGCTGCCCCGCCGAGGTCGGCCGCCGGCGGCCGCGCCGCGCCGCGGGCCGCGCGCCGCCCGCGCGCGCGCCGCTCGCCGCGCCGCGGCGCAGCGCTGCCGTGCGCCGTTTCCGCTGCCCCGCCGCCCCCCTGCGGAGCGGAGGTGCGCGGCTCCAACATGCTGCCCGGGCACGGGCTTGCGCCGCGAGGTCGGCCGCCGGGCGGCCCGCGCCGCGCCGCGGGGCCGGCGGCCGCCGCGCCGCCGCCGCTCGCGGCGCCGGCGGCGCAGCGCTGCCGTGCGCCGTTCCGCTGCCCGGCGCCCCTGCGGAGCGGAGGTGCGCGGCTCCACATGCTGCCCGGGCACGGGCTGCGCCGCCGAGGTCGGCCGCCGGCGGCCGCGCCGCCGCCGCGGGCCCCGCGCGCCGCCCGCGCGCGCGCCGCTCGCCGGCGCCGCGCGCGGCAGCGCTGCCGTGTGCGCCGTTTCCGGCTGCCCCGCCGCCCTGCGGAGCGGAGGTGCGCGGCTCCAACATGCTGCCCGGGCACGGGCTGCGCCGCCGAGGTCGGCCGCCGGCGGCCGCGCCGCCCGCGGGCCGCGCGCCGCCCGCCGCGCCGCGCCGCTCGCCGGCGCCGCGGCGCAGCGCTGCCGTGCGCCGTTTCCGCTGCCCCGCCGCCCCTGCGGAGCGGAGGTGCGCGGCTCCAACATGCTGCCCGGGCACGGGCTGCGCCGCCGAGGTCGGCCGCCGGCGGCGCGCGCCGCGCCGCGGGCCGCGCGCCGCCCGCGCGCGCGCGCCGCTCGCCGGCGCCGCGGCGCAGCGCTGCCGTGCGCCGTTTCCGCTGCCCCGCCGCCCCTGCGGAGCGGAGGTGCGCGGCTCCAACATGCTGCCCGGGCACGGGCTGCGCCGCCGAGGTCGGCCGCCGGCGGCCGCGCCGCGCCGCGGGCCGCCGCGCCGCCCGCGCGCGCGCCGCTCGCCGGCGCCGCGGCGCAGCGCTGCCGTGCGCCGTTTCCGCTGCCCCGCCGCCCCTGCGGAGCGGAGGTGCGCGCTCCAACATGCTGCCCGGGCACGGGCTGCCCCGCGAGGTCGGCCGCCGGCGGCCGCGCCGCGCCGCGGGCCCGCGCGGCCGCCGCGCGCGCGCCGCTCGCCGGCGCCGCGGCGCAGCGCTGCCGTGCGCCGTTTCCGCTGCCCCCGCCGCCTGCGGAGCGGAGGTGCGCGGCTCCAACATGCTGCCCGGGCACGGGCTGCGCCGCCGAGGTCGGCCGCACGGCGGCCGCGCGCGCGCGGGCCGCGCGCCGCCCGCGCGCGGCCGCTCGCCGGCGCCGCGGCGCAGCGCTGCCGTGCGCCGTTTCCGCTGCCCCGCGCCCCTGCGGAGCGGAGGTGCGCGGCTCCAACATGCTGCCCGGGCACGGGCTGCCCCGCCGAGGTCGGCCGCCGGCGGCCGCGCCGCGCCGCGGGCTGCCCCTCGCCACGGACATCGCCGCTGGCCACCGGCGCTGCTGCGCGCCGCGGTGCGGGGCTGCCGCGCGGCCTGCGGTCAAGCTACTGCGAAGGTTGTGTTACGCACATTGCGGCATCGTATCACGCCGCTAAACTGCACCGGCCCGGGGCACGCACGCAAACACAGCGCACGACGCGCTGCCAACAACACATAGAGGCTCCGCACTCGCAGCGCGCCCGTGATGCAGCCTTGCTGTATTGCATCATGAAGGAAGGGATGGACGCGCGCTCAATCGGTGCTGCCTGCGCGCCCGAGTTGTCGCCGCGTGCTGCTGCCCGCCGCACGCTGCCAACGCTCGCACGTGCCCGGCCAACCACCCAGGCCCCCCTCGCCCGCCCGCCCCTGCGCCCGCCCCGGCTCGCCCGCCGCCGCCGGCGCGGCGCGCGCTCAAAACTGGGAGAGGTCGCGCCCGAACACGCGCGCCTTCATCCAGTCGAACAGGATGAGCACGCGGTTGCGGAAGGAGACCTGCTTGGTGATGTACACGCTGCGCCAGAGCAGGAAGGCGAGGGAGCCGTAGAGGTCGAGCGAGCCATCAAACGCCTCCACCTGCGTGAGCGCCTTGTCGTTGCCCACGTAGGCCATGATGCCGAGCGACAGGAACTCAAACGGCTTGCGGTAGTAGCTCACGCCCGGCGGCGCCTGCGCGTCCGGCCGCGCGCGGCCGCGCGGCGGCGGGCTGGGACCGCGCGGCGTGCCGGGCGCGGCGCGGCGTGCTGGGCGCGCGGCCCCCATCTCTGTCACGCCCTGCCTCCGCCCCGGCCCCAGCGCGAGGCGCGCGGCCGCTCACGGCGTAGGTGCTGTCGCCGGTGGTGAGCGCGAGCACGTCGAGCTCGGTCATGGCCGGCTTGGCGGCGATGGCGGCCGCGTCGACGCGGCGCAGGCGCCGCGCCGCCTCGACGTCCACGCCCACCGCGTGCGCGGGGTCGACCCGCACCGGCGGCGCGGTGTCGAGGCCGCCAAGGCCGAGGGAGTAGCCGCGGTTGATCAGCCGCGCCGCGTACGCGCCCTGCTGCCCGCGACCTGCGGCGCGCGGCGCGTGGCACAGCCGGCGGTCGGCGCGGGCGGCGGGGTCGGGTCGGCGCGGCGCGGCGCGGCGTCCAGCCGGCGGGCGGCGCGGTCAGCGTGGCGCGGCGCGGCCGGCATGGCGCAGCCCCGCGCCCCGCGCCCCGCGCGCCGCGCCCCGCGCGCCGCGCACGCACACACACCTGCGCCGTCGCGGGCAGCCTGTTGCCGGCGAGGCTGGCGGCGTCGCCGAGTGCGATGATGTCGCGCGCGCCTATGAGCCGGAGGTAGGGGTCCACCACGAGCTTAAACCCCGCGGGGCCGCGGCCCCGCCCTGCAGCGCCGCCTGGCGCGGCACGCTCGCGACGAGCGCCTGCGTCAGCGGCCGCGCCGCGTTTCCTGCCGCGCGGCGGGGCATGGGCGGTGAGGGGCGGGACGGGGCGGTGAGAGGGGGCGCAGCGGGCGGCGGTGTCGGCGCGGCGCGGGGCGGCCCGCGCGCGCGCGCTGTGCTGTGGCTGGCGCCGCACGGCGCGTGGCCGCGGCGCGCGCGCACGCAGCGCGGGACCAGGCGCGCACCGGTTGACCAGACGCAGATGCCGTAGCGCAGCTCCTCCTCGGCGCCGCCCGCGGCGCGCAGGCGGATGACGTCGCGGGTCACGCCCGTCACGCGCACCGCGAGGCGCACCTCGACGCCGCTGGCCTGGAAGTTGGCGAGCGCGCGCTCCTGCAGGCTGCCGCTGAACTGGGTGAGGATGCTGTCCGCGCTCTGCAGCAGGCTCACACGCACAAACGGCATCAGCCTGCGCGGCGAGGGCAGGGAGGCAGGCGCACGGTGAGGCGGCGGGGCCGGCGGCAGCCGGCGGGCGGGGAGGGAGGGGACCAGGCGGCGCGCCCCTGAGCCTGATCCCGCTGTTGATGTCCTCCCTCACGCCCGCCCGCCCGCCCGCCCGCGCGGCCCCACTCACTCGGGGTACTTGCGCGCGAGGTCGACGCGCACAAAGTCACTCAGCGTGCCCGCAAACTCAACGCCTGCAGGGGCGCCGCGCGCCGCGGCGCCGGCGGTGCGGCGTCAGCACCCGCGCGCGCGCGGCATCGGCACACGCGGCGGCGGCGGCGGGCGTGCGCGGGCGCAGGGGGCGTGCCACGGCGCCGCGGCGCTGCGGCGCCGCGCGCCGCGCGCGCACCTGTGGGCCCGCCGCCGACGACGACAAAGTGCAGCACCGCACGGCGGTCGGCCTCGCTCGTCCCCGGCAGCGCGGCGAGCTCGAACGCCTCCTGTATGCGCGTGCGCAGGCGCACCGTGTCGCTGACCTCCTTCATGAAGTGACAGTGCTCCGACACGCCTGGGACAGGGTGTAGGGTTTAGGGTTGAGGCAGGCGGGACGGCGGGGCGGCGGGGCGGCGGGGAGCAGGCGGCGGGCCGCGTGAGCGCGCGGTGGTGCAGGACGCGGACGCGCCTGAGCGCAGCGGCGGCCGCGGCAGCTGCAGCGTCTGCTCAGCCCCCGCGCCCGCGTCTGCCCGCCCCCCCCCCCCCCCCCGGCCGCCGCCCGCGCGCGCCGCGCGTGCTGTCGCGCGCACCTGGGACGCCGAAGGTCGCGGGCGCCTCGCCGACCGCGACGACGGCGATGTCGTAGGGAATCTCGAACGAGGGCCGCCGCCCGTCCTCAAACGACACCGCGGCGGTGCAGTAGGCGACCTTGGCCTCCGGGTCGAGCCGCTCGCAGGAGGCCTCGAGGTACGTCGCGAAGGGGTTGCTTGTGCGGATGGGCTCCAGGAGGGAGCGGAATTCGACCGTCCCGACCGCGGTGCTGGGCAGCATGGGCGTGAAGAGGAAGTGGTTGCGCGGGCTCACCACGACCACCTCGTACGCGTCGACGTCGATGACCTGCGCGGGGCGGGGCGCGCGCGCGTGTGCGTGCGTGTGTGTGTGCGTGTGGCGCGCCAGTGGGTGGGTGTGGGTGGGTGGGTGGTGGTGATGGTGGTGGTGGTGGTGGGGGGGGGGGGGGTGGAAGGTGCAGCGCGCTTGGGGGGGACGCGTCTGCCGCCGGCCGCCGCCGCCGCGCCCTGCCGCCCGCCCGCGCGGCCGTGCAGCCCGCGCCGCCTGCAGCCGCCCGCCCCGCGCCGTGGCGCCGCGCCTTGATGAGCGAGTGCGCGCCCCAGCCGGTGCCGAGCACGAGCACCACGGGCTTCCGCGCGACGAGCTTCAGCGCGCCGCTCGACTCGCGGCGGAACAGGCGGTCGATCACCTCTGCGCTGAAGGGGCCCAGGAGGGAGGGAGGGGCCCCCGGGGGTTGAGTGCGGCGGCGCGGCGGCGCGCGGCGGGGCGGGGCGGGGCAGAGGGTCAGCCGCGAGGCAGCGCGGCGGCGCTGGCGCTGGCGCGGTGAGGGCGGCGCCACCACGTACCCACCCACCCACCCGCCCACCCACCCACCCGGGCAGCGAGTCCTTGAGCGTGCGGCGCGCGATGACGGCGACGTCCTCCGCCGTGTCGAGCAGCTTCCCCAGCGCCACCTCCGCCCAGCCGCGCGGCTTGGGCCACGCCAGCTCCAGCGGCTCGGCCGGCTCCGGCTGCGGCTGCGGCGGCGGCGGCTGCGGCGCGGCGGGGCGCGCCTCCTGCTGCTGCCGCGTCGGGGGCGTCGCCGTCGCAGCCACCGTCAGGCGGCGCCGGCCTCCTGCAGCGCCGGGGAGGGTGGCGGTGTGGGTGCGCGAGCAGGGGCTTGGCGCTGCTGCTGCAGGGGGGGGGGCGGTGCTGCGAGCGCGCGCCGCTGCCCGCGTGCGCACACCTGGCGCCGCGGCGGCGCGGCGCAGGCGCAGCGGCGCCGCCGCGCGCGCCGGCAGGGCGCAGGAGCTGCTGCCGCTGTCCCTGGGGGCCGTGGCGGTGCGCGAACGCGCGGCCAGCATGGTGACGAAAGGCTTGCTCCCGCTGCTGCCGCTGCCTCACGACGCCGTCAGCGCCCGTGGCGCTTGCGTGCGTGGCCGGGGAGGCGTGGGCGAGGGGCACGGACGCGGCCTGGGCGCGGGCGACTGTGGGGCGCTGGCGCGTGCGGGGGTGGGGGCGTGTCGCGCTGTCGACCGGGTCGGGCGTGGCTCTGGCGTCGCTGGGCGGGCTGCGGTCACGTCGTAGTGACTGTCGTGCGTCGACCGAGCGCACCGGCGGAGGCGGGCGCCGCGGCGCGGCGCTACTGCTGAGACCCGCGCCGCACGCCTGGCGCCGCGCCACGCGTCCCCGCGTCCCGCCGGCGTCTCCGGGGCCCGCAGTCACGCAAGCGCAACCACCACGACCCGCCAGACCGGGCTCAGGGGCCAGCGGACCGGCGGAGCGCGCCGTCGACCGCGCCGCGCGCGCCGCGGGCGCCGACCGCGCGCCATGGCGACCCGGGCGGTGCTGCAATCGTTCGAACGCTACCAGAAGGAGCGCGTGGCTTTCGTGTCGGCGGTGGCGGAGATGGCCAAGAACCCGCAGGCGCGCGCTGCTCGGCGGCGGCGCGCGCTGCTTCGCTCGCCGCGCACGGCCGCCGCCAGCTGCTCCCTCCACGGCCGGCGAGCTGGCCGAGGCGGGACGGGGGCCAGGCAGCGGCGCCGCGCTCGCGCGCCACGGCTGCGCGAGCGGCGCCGCCGCCGCCGCTGGCCAGCCGCGCCGCGCCGCGCCGCTGACCGCCGGCACCCGCGCTCCCGCCGCGGCCCGCCGCGCGTGCACGCCGCAGAACGTCGAGGTGCTGCAGCAGGCCGGCGCGATGGCGCTGCTGCGGCCGCTGCTGCTGGACAACGTGCCGAGCATCCAGCAGTCGGCCGCGCTCGCGCTCGGCCGGCTGGCCAACTTCAGCGACGACCTCGCCGAGGCGGTGGTGACCAACGAGATCCTGCCCCAGCTCGTGCGCGGCGCGGCGCGGCGCGCGGGGGCGGCCCGTGCGCGCGGCGCGCGGGGGGCGGCGGGGCTGCGCCTGCGCCGCCCGCGCACTGCGCCCCGCGCGCGCGCGCCGCTTCAGCCTCCTCGCCCCCGCCCGCGCGCCGCGGCGTGCCAGGTCTACTCCCTGGCCGAGCAGAACAGGTTTTACAAGAAGGCCGCCGGCTACTGCCTGCGCGCGGTGGCCAAGCACTCGCCCAAGCTCGCGCAGGTCGGGCGGGCGGGCGGCTGCGCCGGGCGCCGGCCCGCACCGCCCACCCGCCGCGCCCTGCGCCCCGCGCCGCCCACGCACCGCCGCTGCTGCCGCCGCGCGGCGCCGCCACGCCTGCGCAGGCGGTGATTGACAGTGGCGCGCTGGACGCGCTGGTGGGGTGCCTTGAGGAGTTTGACCCGGGCGTCAAGGAGGCGGCCTGCTGGTGCCTCGGGTACATCGGCGGCCACAACGCGGAGCTCGCGCAGCAGGTGGTGGACGCAGGTGCGCCACCGGCGCGGCGCGCGCGCGCGGCGCGTGGCGCGTGCGGCGCCTGCGCCTGCGGCGGCCGGGCCGGGCCGCGCGTTGCGACCCGCCGCGCCGCGCCGCGCCGCGCAGGCGCGGTGCCGCTGCTGGTGCTGTGCGTGCAGGAGCCGGAGCTGGCACTGAAGCGCGTGGCCGCGAGCGCGCTGTCCGACGTGGCCAAGCACACGCCGGAGCTGGCGCAGGTGGTGGTCGACGCGGGTGCGGTGTCGTACCTGTCGCCGCTGCTGGTCAACCAGGACGCCAAGCTCAAGCGCCAGGTCTGCAGCGCGCTGGGCCAGGTGGCCAAGCACACCGTGGACCTCGCCGAGGTGGTGGTGGAGGCCGAGGTCTTTCCCAAGGCCCTCACCTGCCTCAAGTTCCCAGACGAGTACGTCGCCAAGCACGCAGCAACGCTGGTGCGGGCGTCACGCTGCAAACGCGCCCCCCCCCCGCCGCGCCCGCCGGCCGCGCCCGCCGCTGCACTGCGCCGCCGCGCCCGCGGCGCGACCGCCGGCCGCGCCCGCCGCGCCCGCCGCGCCCGCCGCCGCGCCCGCTGGCGCGGCGCATGGCGGCGGCCGCGCCGCCGCTCAGTGCGTCTGTGAGCTGGGGCGCCCGTGGCCGCCGGCAGGTGCGCGAGGTGGTCAAGCACACGCCTGAGCTGGCGCAGCTCGTGGTGGCCAACGGCGGCGTCGCGGCGCTGGTGGAGTATGCGGGCGCGTGCGAGGGGAACAACAGGTGCGCGCGCCGCGCCGCTCGCCGGCCCCTGCCCCGCGCCTCTCGCCCGCCGGCCCCTGCCGCGCGCCGCGCGCCGCGCCCCGCGGCGCCGCCCGCCGAGCCGCGCCGCCCGCGTCGCCGGCGGCGCAGGCTGCCCGCGGTGATGGCCCTGGGCTACATCGCGGCGTTCAGCGAGACGCTGGGCCTCGCGGTCGTCGCGGAGCGCGGCCTCGCGCCGCTCTGCGCCGCGCTGGCGGAGGGCGAGGACCACTGCCGCGCCGCGGCGGCGTGGGCGCTGGGCCAGGTCGGGCGGCACACGCCCGACCACGCCAAGGCGGTGGCGGACACTGGTGCGCGCGCGGGCGGGGCGCTCTCGGCCCGGCCCGGCCCCGCGCGCGCGCGGCGTCGCAGCGGCCGACCCCCGCCGCCCGCGCGCCGCGCCGCGCCGCGCCGCGCGCCAGGCGTGCTGCTGAGCCTCGCGGGCCTCGACGCGGCGCCGGGCGCCAGCGAGGACCTGCGCTCCAAGGCGCGGAGCGCGCTCAAGTCGGTGGTGTCCAAGCTGACCACGCTGCCTGCGCTGGACGGCCTCGTGCACGCGCCGCTGCCCGAGGGCGTGATGCGGCTGGTGCTGGAGCAGGTGGGCAAGGTCCTCGCCAATGACCCGCCCGGGCGCGCCGCGTTTGTGCACTCGGGCGGCCTCGCGGCGGTGCAGGGCATGGGCGAGGCGCCCGGCAGCGCCCTGCGCGAGGCGGTGGACGTCATAAACTCGGCCTACCCGGAGGAGGTGCGTGTGTGTGTGCGTGTGTGTGTGGGGGGGGGGGGGAGACGGGGGCGCGGGGGGCGGGCGACAGGCGAGTCCCGCGGCTTGGGCCGACCCGCCGCCGCGCGCGCGCGCCGTGCCCCGTGCCCCCCCCCCCCAAATAGGTGGTGCGCTACTACAGCCCCACTTACAGCCAGCAGCTGCTGGCCAAGCTGGACGCGATGGCGGCCACGGGCGGCGGCGCGTAGGCACGTGCTGAGGGCTGCCCGGGCTTGGAGCGCTGACCGCGCGCCGGCGCTGACCGGGCGGAGCTGACCCGGGGGGGGGGGGGGCTGACCGGGCGGGGCTGACCGGGTGGGACGGACTGGGCAGGGCTGGCACGAGGGCCCGGCGGGGTGCAACGAGGCGGACCCGCACAGGCGCGGTTGCCGGGCAGCCCGCCGCGCCGCCAAAAGCGCCTCGCGCCCTCGCGCGCCGAGTGCAGCAGCGCGCGCAGTCAGTCCAGCTCCTCGAGCAGGCTCGCGTCATCCGGCAGCTCTTGAAGGTCGTCGTCGTCGTCGCTGTCCAGGAACGCCCACCGCGGCGCCTCCGCGCTCGGCCATTCTGGGTGTGCCCAGCCGCCGTCGGGCAGGCGTGGCAGGCCGGGCTGGTCCGAGTACGCAGGTAGGCCCCGCAGGCTCGGCAGGTCCGCCGCCGCCCCCGGTGCTCCTGCGCCCGGCCGTGCGCCGCGCAGCGCAGGGTGATGGCGCCCCACAGACACGTCGCGCGTGGGGGTGCCTGCCAGCCCGGTGTGATGCCTGGCGCGGCAGCGCGGCGTGCGGGGCCAGCAACGTCAGGCGCGGTGGCCGCGGCGAGGCCGCGCGGCCGGGCGCAGCTAGCAGCGCTGCTGCTGCCGCTGACGCTCACAGGTTGTCGCTGTGGTCGCTGATGTCGTGGGCGGTTGTCAACACCAGCGCGAGGTGAGGGTCGACCAGCAGCTGGGCGCAGTTGGCGCCCAGCGGCCCCGCCTCGTGCCGGGGCACCAAGACCACACCGACGTCCCTGGCGCGCAGGCGGTACCACAGCCCTGCCAGCCGCTGGTCCATGCCGGCAGCTCGGGCCGTCCAACGCTGCGCGCGCGCGCGCGGGAGGGGAGGGAGGCAGTGTGGGCGGCTGGCGGCGGCGCCCGGCCGCTCCGCCCCTTGGCGTGCAAGCGCGCACCTGCCGCGCCGCCGCCAGCTGCCGGCAGTGCACGTCGTGCCAGTCTTTGCTGCTGCTGGTCCACCACGCGGCTCGGCAGGAGGTGCTGCAAAACCACACCGCCCCGCACGCCGCGCACTCCGATGGCACCACCTGCGCGCGGCCGCGCGGCCAGGCGGGCGGCGCTGCGCGTCACCGCCGGGCCCGGCTGCTCGTGCCGCCGCCACGCAGCACGGCGCCGTGCGCGCACCCACCTGCCCCTGCCCAGTCGACGTAAACATGGCGGCTGCTCCCAGCGCCACGTCCGCGCCGCACTCGCTGCACAGACAGGTCGTGCGCCGCCGCGCCTCATTGGCGCACCACGCGCCCGGCGGCCGCCAGAGCGCGACCGGCCGCGGCGGCAGCAGCGCCGCCTGCGCGATGCCGCCCGTCGCCAGGCTGCCTGCAAAGTGTCGCAGCTCTGTGACGCCGGCCAGGACGCAGCCGTCGCCGTCCGCGGCCGACCCAGGCGCCACCTGGAGCTGCGCCAGCAGCGCGCGAGCCACCTTGTCATCGTCCCCGGCCACGTCCGCGAGCGCGTCGAGCACGCCAGCGTCCAGCGCCACGCCAGGCCCTGGGGCCGGGGTCTCCGCGCCCTCAGCGGCAGCTGGCGGCGGCTCCGCGCCGCCCTGCGCGCGCGCCAGCAGCTCCGCGCGGACGTCGCCCGCCGCCCGGAGCAGCGCGTCCGCCAGCGCTTCGACCGCACGCATGTGGGGGCCCACGAGGTCGTGCGGCGTGGGCGGCACGCCGGCGCCTGGCAACAGCTCAGAAGACGGCTCAAACCGTCCCGGCCCTGCGAGCTGCCTGGCCGCAAAGCATGCCGCGTAGTAGCTGGAGGGGGGGGGGGAGACGGAGGGGGCAGCGCGAGGCCAGCGGTCAGCACGGAGCAGCGGGACTAGCAGTCCCACTGCCAGCCTGCCCGGCGCCGCCCCCCGAGCACTCACACACGCACTCACCGGGCGTTAGGGTCGCTGTACAGCGCGTCCAGCTCGTCCGGCGACAGCCCGGCCAGCAGGGCGGCGCCCGGCTGCGCCTGCCCGCCGCGCGCAGCGGCAGTGAGGTGGCGGTACCGCCGCAGGCCCACGTGCAGCCACACGTGCCACATCTGTGGCGCCGCGACGCTGTAGTCCTGCAGGCAGCCGCCCAGCCCGAGATGCGCCGCGAGCTGCGCCGCCGTCGCGGGGCCAAACGCGCACGGCGACAGCGGCACGGCCTCGGGCTCCGGCACGAGCGACGGGTGCAGCGGGCCCAGCGCCAGCAGCGCCTGGTGGCTCAGCAACGCCGCCCAGGCGCTGCCGCAGCCGTACGCCTGCGGCGGCGGGCGACGGCAACGTGCTGAGTGGCGGCGGCAGCGGCGCCATTCAGCGGCGGGCGCGCGCAGGCCGGGCGCGGCGCGCAGCGCGGCGCTCGCCTGGGAGTGTGCTGCGTTGATGGCGCGCGCGTAGTGGCGCACCGCATACACGCGGCCCCGCCTTGGCATCTGCTTCATGCCCCTGTCCTGCCCCAGCAGCGCGCGGGGCAGGCCCTCGCCGCTGGGGTCGGTCCACAGGCTCTCGGACAGACAGTGCATGGCGAGAGTCCAAGGCCTGCAGCGAGGTGGCGCGGGCGGGCTGGCTGTGGGCGGGCGGGCCGCGGCGGCGTGGCCGCGGGCGCGCGTTCCCAGCACACGCCAAGGCGCAACAAACAACAATGACTCACTGCAGCTTGGAGAATTCAAAGTGAGGGCAGAGCCCGTGGTGCTTGGAGTACCACGCAGCCGCCTCTGGCCTGAGTCGCTCCAGCAGCCGCCACAGCAGCCCCCGCCAGAAGCAGGGGTCGGCGCTGGGGTCGGCGCCCGCGCCGCTGCTGCCTGCGCCGCGCGCTGCCTGCGCGCACTTCTCGCGCTTGCAGCGCCAGCAGGCAGGGTTGCGCGGCGCGCCGCCGCTGGCGCTGCCGGTGCTGGCGGCGTCCTGCGCGTCGTGCTCCAGCTGGCAATCCTCTGCCAAACCCTCCGCCTGGCGCTCCTCTGCCCTGCCGCGTGCGCGCTCCTGGTCCGACGCCGTGAGCAGCGCTTGCAGCTCTGCCGTGTGCTCCTCGTACAGGCGCCTGCGGCCAGCGGCAGCGTGAAGCAGGCAGCGGCGGCAGTGGGCGCGTGGCGGTGGGGATAGGGGGCAGCCGGGCGCCCAGTGGAACTCGACCGCTCGCCCACCTCAGTGCCTTTGCGCCGTCCGTGATGGCTGCCAGCCGGGCCGCGTGGCGCGGCTGCGGCGGCTGCTCCGACGCGGCACGCGTGAGGCAGGCCGCGCCGGACAGGCCGCGCTCGCGCAGCTCGGCGTCCAGGCGCTTGCGCGCCTCGGCCGCCAGCAGGTTGGGCACCTCGCACGCTAGCTGAAGACCGGCATTGTCAAGCACCAGCCCCGCTTCCTTGGCCGCCGCCTGCACTGCCGCCAGGTGCTCGCTGCTGGCCCGCGCCGGGAGCAGCGAGCGGGCCCCCGCAAGGAGCTGCAGGCGCCGCAGCACCGCGTCCGCCAGCGTGGTCTGCTCGCCGCCACCAGCGCCGTCGGCCCCCGACTGCCCGGTCGGGCCGACCTGCTGCAGCACCGCGTCATATGACTCCCACAGCTGCTGCGACAGCACGCCCGCCCCCGCCAGCGCCGTCGCCGCCAGCTGCTCCCGCACGGTCGGTGCGCCGGCGCCGCTGTCGCTACCGCTGCCGCAGCCGCTGCTGGCGGCGCTGGCCCGCACCGCCTCCCTGCAGGCCGCCTCCACCGAGCCGGGCGGCGTCCAAAGCCCGAGCCCGGTCGGCTCGGCGCACGCCAGGGGCCCGCCCGCCCCAAACGGACCCGTGCGCGCCGCCGCCTCGCTGCCGCCTTGACGCGCGGCCGGCGCGCCGCCGTCGGCTGCCGCGTTGATGGCTGCGTTGGCGCCCTCAAAGCGGCGCAGCAGCTGCAGCAGCTCCACCACCTTGGCCACGGCGAGCTGCGGCTGCCGGGCCGCCTGTTGCGCCGCCTGCTGCGCCTGCTGCTGCTGCTTCTGCTGCGCCTGTTGCTGCTGCGGCTGCGGCTGCTGCTGCTGCTGCACCTGCTGCTGCTGCTGCTGCGGCTGCGGCTGCTGCGCCTGCTGCTGCTCCTCCTGCTGCTCCTGCTGCTCCTGCTGCTCCTGCTGCTCCTGCTGCTCCGGCGCGCCCTCCGTGGCCAGGTGCTGCTCGTCGTGCCAGACTTCACCCCATAGCCCCTGCAGCTGCGCCAGCACTGCCAGCAGCACTGTCGCCTGCAGCGGCACCTCGCGCTGCCAGGCGGGGCCGCCAGCGCGCTCCGCGGCCGCCAGGAAGCGCAGAATCAGCGCGCCGCCGAGCAGCCCCAGCTGTGCTGCGTCGGGGCTGGCAGCTCCAGGCAGCTCGTCACCGGCCTCTTCCTCCTCCTCCTCTGCCGGCGCGGCTGGCGCCGCTGCCGCTGCCGCTGCCGCTGCCGCTGCCGCTGCCGCTGCCGCTGCCGCTGCCGCTGCCGCTGCCGTCGCCGCTGCCGCTGCCGTCGCCGCTGCCGCCGACGGCGCTGCCGCTGCCGCCTCTGCCACCGCAGGCTCGGGCACGGCGGTGCCGCTGGCCTCGGGCTGCGTGGGGTGCAGCGCCGACGCGATCGACGCCAGCAGCGCGGTGAGGTTGGCCGCGACGCCGCCAGCGTCTGCCGGTGCCGGCTGCGCGCCCGCCTCGGCCGCCACCGCGGCGGCGGCGCCAGCCGGGGCGTGCTCGGTGGCACAGGCGGCGCACAGCCGCCACAGCGCCGCCGCGGCGTCGGGGCCGCCAGCGCCCTGCAGCAGCGCGACTGCGCGGCCGCTGTGCGCCAGCAGCGGGCTTGAGCGCGCGAACAGAAACGCCAGGCCCCCCATGCCCTCGTCGCTCAGGCCGTAGCGCGACGCAAACGCGGCGCCACGCGGCGAGCTGGCCGCCGCCTCGGGCCCGTCGGGGCTGCCGCACAGCAGCGCGAGCGCCGCCTCCAGCATGACGTGCGCCGGCACCGCCAGCCCCATGGCCGCGGCCGCGGCCAGCGCGCCCGACCGCTCGCCTTTGAGAGACTGGGACAGCCGCAGCGCGTCGTGGCCGGGACCTTCCAGGAGTGATTCGTTCAGCGACTGCCGCACCGCCTCATCTACGAACACCCTGAGCGTCGCGCCGTGCTCGGGCGTGTCCGGCGGCAGCGGCTGCCTGCGCGGCGCGGCGCGGCGCGGCGCGGCGCGGCGCGGCGCGGCGGGCGCGGCGGCGGCTGAGCGCGCGGCAGCGCGGCCGCGGGCGCTCCCTGCCAGGGGCGCAGACCCGCCTCACCCGTCCACCAGCAGGCCGGCCGCCACGTCCGCCAGCAGCATGACGCGCACGTGCGGCGCCAGGCTGGCCAGCAGGTCCTGGTCGGCTGCGCGGCGGGGGCGGGGGCGGCGGGCGGCACGTGCTGGGCGCTGCGCGCAGCGCCTGGCGGGCGGCGCGCGGCGCGCCCCGGCGCACGGCGCACCCTCGTCCTCCGTGCCGGCGCGGGCCGCAATGTTTTCCGCTACCTTTGTCGCGGTTCTGGCCACCTTGCTGCCGGCGTTCGTTCGCAGCACGCCAATGCACGTGTGGGCCACGAGCAGGCGCAGCTCTGGCACGCCCCGCAGGGCCGCAAAGCCGTGCCGGCCCGCCGCCAGCCACGCAGCCATCCGCACCTGCGCGCGTGGGCGCAGCGGCGGCGGTGAGCGTGACTGCTGCGCAGCAGCAGCCGCGGCCGGCCGCACGAGGCTGCCCGCGCTCACCACGTTGACGTGCCGGGCCAGCCCGGGCTGCATGCCGTCCACCGCCGCGCCGCCGCCTCCCTCAAACAGCAGGCCTGCGACGGCCCGGGCGCGCAAGCCCGTGAGAACGCGCGCGCGCTCGCCGCGCTGACGGCGGACGTGCCGACGCGCGCGCGCGCGCGCGCGCGCGATTGCGCGCCGCACCCGGGTCGTGGGGCGTGTCCAGCGGCAGCAGCAGCCCAGCGCGCCGGATGGCATTGACCGCTGAATCGAACAGCTCTGCGACGGCTTTTTGCTGCGCCGGATGCATGAGGTGGCCGTGGGCCAGCAGCCACGCCTCGCGGGCCTGCGCGACGCTCGTCATCGCGGCCGCTGCAGCGGCAGGCGCCGCCGTTGAATGGGCAGCCACCGGCCTCCTCGTGCAGCCGCCGCTGCTGCCGCCGCCGCCGCTGCCGCTGCCGCTGCCGCTGCCCTCCTGCTGTCCTCGAGTGTGCGCGCGGTAACCAGCAGCACCGGCCGGACGATGCGCGCGGCGGGCTGCGCGAGGCCCGCCGCCGCTGCTGCTGCGGGCCGGCCGCCGCTGCTGTCGCTGCCGCCGCCGCTCACGAGCGAACTCGCACTGTCCGCATTGGAGCGTCTGGCCGCGCGTCACCAAATGGGGGTAACGTTTTGGTTGGAAATTCCCAAATGCCCCGACCAAGAACCGCCGGGTGCAAAGCCGCGCAGTCCGTTCGCTCTCGGCGCACTGCGCATCACGCCCGGCCGCTCCCCAGCGCCGCCGACACGGGAGGCGGCACCTTGAGCAGCTGCGCAAACACGGAGGCAGAGCGCAGCAGCGCCGCCTGGGTGTCCGCCAGCGCGGCCTGCTGCGCGGCGAGCTGCGCCTGCGTCGCGCGCGCCGCCCGGGAGAGGCCCGCAGTGTCGTCGACCAGCGCCGCGACCACGCCCTCCACGCTGCGGCAGGCGCGGCCCTGCGGCACGCGCGCCGCGCGGTCGTCGGCGCGCGGCGCCGGCGGGCGGCGCGCAGCGCGCGCTGCGCGCGCGGCGCGGCGCGGCGCGCTGCGGCCGGCCGCGCGCACCTGCTGCGCCGCCAGCGCGTCGACCTTGCCCTCCAGCGCCGCCACGACGCGCAGGGAGGCCTTGGGGCTGGCTGCCTCCGCGCCCTCGAGCCCGCCCAGGCGGCCCGCGAGCGCGGCCGCGCCCGCCTCGCTGCGCTGTACCGCGCCGGCCAGGTCCGACACCGCAGCGCGCAGGCTCGCGCCCTCCTGCGCCAGGCGCGCCAGGTCGGATGCCAGCAGGTCGGTCGCGGCGGCGGCGTCGCGGCGCAGCGCCGCCGCGCTGGCCTCGACCGCGGCGTCGATGAGGCCCGGCGCGTGCGCGCTGACGCCGGCCGCCACCAGGCGCGGCACGTGCTCGCGCAGCGCCTCGCGCGCCAGGCCGACGACCTGGCGGCCGCGCCGCGGCGCCCGCGGGCCGCGCGGCGTCAGCAACAGGAGAGGCAAGCGGCGAGCGTCAGCTCCTCGCCCCCCCCCCCCCCCCCGCCGCCCTTCCCCCAACAGCACACACACCTGGCCGCGCTGCGTCGGGTTGAGCGCCGCCGCTGCCGCGTCGTCCGCCGCCGCCGCCTGGCCCCGCTCCAGCTTGCTCAGCTGCGCGCGCAGGGCGGCGACCTCCCCCCGCAGCGCCTCCAGCCCCTCCTCCGCGCCGCACACTCGCTCGAGCTTGGCGTCCAGCCGCACCTCCAGGCGGCAGAGCGAGCCGAGCTTGGCCTGCACGCTGTCTCAAGGTTTGGGCGGGGCGGGCCTGACCGTCGACAAGCGCCACCTGCACCTGTGGCAGGCGTGGGGCGTCATGGAGTTCCAGGTGCGCCGCCGGGCGCCGCGGCAGCGCGCGCGCGCGCACACAACGCTGCCGCGCGAGCCGACCCCGCGCCGCGCCCGCGCGCCGCGCGCGCCCGCGGCGCAGGCCGGCAACTACGACGAGGCGCGGCGCCTCTTCCAGGAGGGCGTGTGGGCGGACCCGGGCAACCGCGACGTCGTCTTCATCTTCCAGGCCTGGGGCGTGCTCGAGCAGCGCGCGGGCAACGCGCCTCTCGCGCGCGAGCTCTTCAAGGCGGCGCTCAAGGTCGACCCCAAGAACGAGTCCACCTGGGCGACCTGGATCGCGATGGAGGAGGACCTAGGCCGCCTCGAGGCCGCGAACGAGCTCCGCATCCGGCGCAGCGAGCAGCAGTGGGAGTTTGTCATCCCCGCGAGCTTCTCGACGCGCCCCGACGGCGGCGGCGGTGCCGGCGCCAACGGCGGCGGCGCCGCCGCAGCCGGCGGCCTGCTCGGGTCGCTGCTCGGCACGCTGAACCGGTTCTTCAGCGCGCGCAGCGGCGCCGGCCCCGCTGAGCGCGGCGCCGGCGGCGCGGCGGGCGCGGAGCGCGCGGGCGGCGCGAGCGCGGGCGCCGGCGCGCTCGGCGCGGCGCTCAACGGCGGCCCCGGCGCGGAGCAGCAGGCGGCGCTCATGCGCGAGCTGCTGCCGTCGGACTTCAGGGCCGACCTGACGCTGGAGGATATCATCAGCGAGGCCTCGGCGCTCGAGGTCGGCGGCGCGGCAGGCGGCGCCAGCGGCAGCAGCGGCGGCGGCGGCGGCAGCGGCGGCGGCGACGCCGGCGGCGACGCGGGCCGCGGCGCGCCGGGCGGCGGCCGCGCGGCAGCAGGCGCTGCCGAGGCGGGCGGCGGCGGCGTGGCGGCGGCGACAGCCGGCGGCCAGGAGCAGCCCGCCGCGCCGGCGCCGGCGCCAGAGGCGGGAGCTGCAGCTGCAGCGGCCGCCGGCGGCGGCGGCGATGGCGGGCGGCGCGGCAGCGGCCGGCAGCTGTTCCGCAAGCAGCGGCAGCAGGACCGCACGGACCGGGAGATGGGGCTGCAAGCGCGGCCCGCGCGCCCGCCTGCTGCTGGAAAGCAGCAGCAGCAGGAGCAGCAGCAGCAGCAGTAGGCGGGCGCCGCGGCGTGTGGTTACAGCCAGAGAGCGAGAGACGCAGCCTGAGTGCGTCGCGCCGAGCAGTCGGGTAAGCGAGCTTCACGCTTGCGCCTCAGGGCCCCTCGCCCAGCAGCTCGCCAGCGCCATCTGTCGCGTCGCGGCCGCTGCTGCTGCTGTACGATGGCGCCGACGCCGCCAGCCGCGCGGTGGCGCGCAGCCGCGCGCTCGCCGCGCCCCGCACGCTCGAGCCAGTGCCGCCGCGCCCGACGGCGCGCCCGCCTTCGCCGTCGCCCGGCGCGTGGCGGCCGCCAGTGACGCCGCCGTCGTTGCGGTTGACGTTGCGCGTGATCGTCCGCGAGCCGTGCTTGACACCACCGTCCAGCAGGCGCCGCCGCAGCGCCGCGCCGCCCAGCTCCGTCCCGTCAGCGGCTCGCTCGCCGCCGCCCCTGCCGCCGCGCTCCTGCTGCTGCAGGTGCCTGGTCGTGTGCTCCTCACTGGCGGCGTCGGCCGGGACCAGCTCCGGCGACGCGCCCAGCCGCTGCCGCGCTGGCTCGTGGAGCGCGGCGCGGCCGAGCGGCCGCGCCGCTGCCGCGCGGCCGAGCGGCACCACCACCAGCAGGCAGATCGCCAGAGCCACGCCCATCACCGGCGGCGCCTACAGGTCGAGCGTGCGGCGGCGGGAGGTCGGCGCAGCGCCGCAGCCTGGCCACCGCCCGCGCCGCGCGACGGCAGGCACCGTTGCGCCTGCAGGCCGGCTGGGATGGGCTGAAGGGCTACCAGCGCCCTGATCCGAGCCGGGAGCGGCCTGCGGCGTGCGGGGCGCGAGGGGCGCAGCTGGCTCCGCGATGTTTCGTGTCGCGGCGCACCTGGCCGCGCCCCCGGGCTCTACCGGCTCGTGCACAGGCTCCCGGCTCGCAATTAAACTGTCGAGTGCCTCTGCCAGGCTCGCCGCGATCCCCTGACGCAAGCTGCTCTGCCTTTGGGCACGCCTCCCCCGCGGGCTCTCCTGAGGGCGCTGTGCTTCGCGGCTGCGCGCGTCCAGATCGGAGACTGCGGGGCCACTGCGGGGCCAGAAAGCGCAGCCGGCTACAAGTCAACGGCCGCCCGGATTCAGAGCGCCGCCGCCGCGCCGGTGGGCTCGCGCGTGAAGACGAACGTTCCCGCCGCGCCTGCGCCCGCGGTGGCGCGGCCGATGAGCATACTGTCGTCGAGGTAAGTGAGAAGGTACGGCGCCGCGACGCCGCGCCCCTCGGCGACCTGCTGCGCGTTCCGAAACGGGAAGACCACCTTGAACTGCTCGGAGCGCCAGGGGCGCGAGCGGGGAGGGAGCGAGAGTGGGAGGCAGGTCGCGCGCGCGGCAGAGCGTCAGCCCCCGCGGCGCGGCGCGGCGCGGCGCGGCGCGGCGCGCACCTCGCGGAGCGCCAGCAGCAGCTGCTGCTGGAGCCAGCCGCGCGGCAGCAGCGCCGGCGCAAGCAGCGCCTCGAGCGCGGGGCTGATGCGCACGCGGCCGAGCTGCGCCTCCTCAAACGTGAGCGCGATGCGCCGCCCGCTGCAGACCGTGTACCTACCGCGGCGCGCCGCGGCGCGCGCGCTGCGTCGGCGGCAGCGCACGGGGCGCGACCAGGGGCGGCGGCCGCGCGCCGGCGCGGCGCCCGCGCGCCCGCGCGCGCCGCGCGTGCCGCTCACGACGCGCCGACGGTGAATGTGAGGCCATTCTCCTCCGTCCCCGGCAGCGTGAACTGGATGACGTTCTCCACGCGCCCCTCGCCCGGCGGCGAGAAGCGCTGGAAGACGCCGCCGACGCGCAGCGGCGCGGGCAGGCCGCCCGGGAGGTGCGGCGCCTCGCCCAGCCCCACGATCGGCACCTGCGGCGCGGGCGGCCGGGCGGGCGTGGGCGCGGGCGGGCGTGGGCGGCCGGGCGGGCTGGGCGCTGGGGCGCCGCGTTGGGGGCCGCGCGCGCTGGGACACGCACCACGTCCGCCGCGGTCGTGTACGCAAGGCGCCACGTGCCCGCCAGCAGCTCATAGTCGAGGTCACCGACCGCGCACGCCTCGACCGCGACCTGCGCCTCCTCGATCTGCCCCCGCAGCGCCTTGCCCGCCCGCGCGCCGCGCGCCGTGCCGGCGACCCACGCCAGCAGCGCCGACTTGGCCGCCGCCGCGTCGGGCGGCGCCGCCGGTGCCGCCGGCGCCGCCGCCGCGCCGCAGCGGCAGCGGCGCGCCCGCGCGGCGTGTGGCTGCGGCGCAGGCGGTGCCGCCGCGCCGCGGCCGCCGGCGCGGCAGCTGCTGGGGCGGGCCAGAGCGGCGGGCCGGCCGCTGCTGGACGCCACGCCGGCGCTGCGGCCGGCGGCGCTGCAGGCTGCGGCCATGGTGCGCACACTGCGCGGTGCCGCTGGTGGGTGCTGGCTCGTCCGGCGGGCTGCTGTGTGTGGGAATGACCTGGCGCGCGCGCTGGCACCACTGGGAGCGCAGAACAAACAACAAAGCAAGTTGAGCCCTCGGCCAACCGGTCGGTCGCCTCTCCTCTGCTCCTTGTGGGAGCGCTGCTGCCCCCGCCGCCTCAGACCCGACCTCCACACTCACGCCAGCAGCGATCCGCACCGAGCGGCGCGCCCGGCACCGAGCGGCGCTCGGCGGCGCCGCCGCAGCGATGGCGCGGCGCGGCCGCGACCGCGGGCCGCTGGCGCTCCAGGCGCTCCTGCTGCTGGCCGCGGCGCACGCCGCGCTGGCGCTGAGCAGCCGGGAGTGCGAGGAGCTGGGGTGCGCGGCCGGTGGCGCTGGCGTCTTCGCTGCCGCTGCTGGCCGCCTGCGCCGCAGCCGGGTCCGCTGCTGCTGGCCCCTGGCCGCTGCAGCGAGCGAGCGTGCCGCCGCCGCCGTGCCCGTAGGTTCACGGGCCTGCAGAGCTGCTCCGACTGCGAGTCGATGGCCGAGTTCGTCAAGGACGAGGGTGCGTTCAGGGCGGCAGGCGGCCTCATGCAGGCTGCGAGCGCACCGCCGCGCCGGACCCCGGCGCGCGCACGTCGTCGACGGGCGGCGCTGCTGCCGCGCCGCAGAGCTCACGGCCGACTGCAAGCGCTGCTGCGTGGCGGACGCGGACGACGCGGGCGCCAAGTACGTGAGCGCGCGCCTGGAGGTCTGCCCCTACAGACTCAAGTGCGGCCAGCGGCGGCGGCGGCAGCGCGGGCCGGCGGCGGGCGCGGCGCGGTCGGCGGCGACGCGCGCGCCCCCGCCCCGCTCACGCCACGCCGTTGGCGCCGGCGCCGCCCCGGCCGTGCGTGTGCGCGCGCCGCAGCGGGCTGCCTCACATCAAGGACTTTATCGACAAGCACGCGGCTCGCTGCAAGGGCCAGCTCAAGGCGCGCCCTCGCTCGGCGCCGGCCCGCCGCCGCCCTCAGCGCGCGCCGGCTCGCCCCGCCGCCCTCGCTCAGCGCCCGCCCGCCGCCGCCCTCACTCAGGTTATCGAGCGTGTGGGCTCGTACCCCACGCTCACGCTGGTCGGTGCCGGCGGCGAGAAAAAGTCGGCGCTCGTTGACAACTGGCGCGTGCCGACGATCCACGAGTTCCTCGCAAAGCTCGAGCCGGCCGCGCCCAAGGCAGCCAAGAAAAAGAAGACGAAGTGAGCGCGCCGGCTGTGGCTTCGGCGAGCGAGTCGAACGCAGGCCGGTTGTTAACCCAGGCCGAGCTCAACCCGAGTTAACCCAGGCCGAGGCCCAACCCCGAGGACCTCAACCCCGAGGACCTCGCGCCGTGCGCTGCCGTTGGCACCGCGCCGCCGCGGCGGTCCAGCCCCCGCGTGGGTCAGCGCGCCTCCCACTCCGCGCGTCCAGCTCCTGGCGGCTAACTGGCGGCTAGGTCATGAGGCCCGCCGCAGCACGAACGGCGACCACAAACGGCGACCACACAGACTGCGCTCGCCGCCGCCCGCAGCGACCCACCCCGCCCACGCCCTGCCGCTGGCGGGCGCGATGCTGCCGCTGGCAGCGAGCCCCGTGGCCGGCGGACGGGCCGGGCCGCTGCGCGCGGCGGCGGCGGTGGCAGCGGCCGCGGCAGCAGCTGAGGCGAGTGGTGGCGACAGGGCGCTGCACGTCCTGGCCTGGTGCGTGTGCGAGTGCCTGAACTGTTCGGAACGCCCTCGCCTGCACCCACAGACGTGCGCACTCTGTCTGGCACGCCGCCACGCAGGGGGCGCAACGCGGAGCTCCAGTGTGCCGTCGAGGGCGGCCTGCCGATAGTGGCACGGCCGACGCCGGTGCTGGAGCTGCATGGCCTGCCGGTTCTTGGGCTGGCGGCCGGGCCGCTGAGCTCGGCGGCGGTCGCGGGCGCGGCGGGCGCGTGGACGTGGGGCGACGGCGCCGCCGGCGCGCTGGGCCACGGCAGCGCGGGCCGCGTGGCGGCACCGTGCCGCGTCGAGGCGCTCGCGGGCGGCCGCGCGGCGGCGCTGCGCGGCGTGTCGCTGGGGCACTCGCACACTCTCTTCTTTGACGCCGCGGGCGCGCTGTGGGCGTGCGGCGAGGGAAAAGAGGGGCAGCTGGGCCTCTCCCAGCCGCTGCAGGAGCTCGCGGCGCAGCACCGGCGGGCCTGGGCCCAGGCGCAGCTGCCCGGCGGCGCGCTGCCCGGCCGGCGGCCGGGCGTGGAGCGCGCCGCGCAGCTGCTCAGGGCGGCGGCGCCCGAGCCGGCTGGCCACGTCGCGCAGGGCTGGGGGAGCCTCGCGGGCCCCGGCGGCGGCGGCCAGGCACGGCAGCAGCTCGCGGCGGCGCTGCAATCCGGCGGCGGCTGGGCGCGCAGCGCCGCGCGGCGCGGCTGGCCGCCAGCGAGCCTGGGCGGCGGCCTGTTTGGCGGCGGCAGCGGCGCCGACCTCGGCATGAGCCTGGGCGCGTGGGGCGGCGGCGCTGACCTGGAGACCCACCTGCACGGTGTGGGCCTGCAGCCGGGCCAGTACGGCACGCCCGCGCGCGTCGGCGCGGGCAGCTGCGCCTCGCTGCTGGGCCTCGGAGAGCGCGGCGGCGGCGGCGGCGGCGCGTCGGCGGCGGCGGAGGACGAGGAGGCCAGCCTGGGCGCTGAAGTCGTGGTGGACGCCGCGGCGGGCAAGTTTTTCAGCGTGCTGCGGCGGCCGGAGACACGGCCGCCGTCGCGCGCGCGTGCGCGCGCGCGCCTGGGCGCACCGGGCGTCTGAGGTGCGGAACGACGTAAAGATGCATGTGCCGCCGACCAGCGCCGCCGGCCGCAGAACCACGCTGTGGTACTTCTGCCCCGACGTCGCGGGCGCGCGCGCCGCTGCCGCGCCCATGCAGGACGACGTCGCAGAGCTGCACCACGCTGCGGACGCGCTGGTGGACGCGTGTGAGGCGCACGCGGACACCTTTGCAGCCACCTTTGGCGCCGAGCAGATCGCGGAGCGTGAGGCCGCCATCGCGCGGCAGGCGGAGGCCGCGCAGAGCCGCACGCGCGACGCTGCCAAGCGCGCGCTCGCGGCGCACGTGCTGCTCATGGGCGGCGGCGGGCGGGCCGCGTGAGGGCGCGCGGTGGCGGTGGCGGTCGGGCGCACCCTGGTGCTGCGGGAGGTGCAGGAGGCCATGCCAAGCGCCAGCGGCGGCCGCCTGGTCCCCGCGCCTGGTCCCCAGCCGCCTGCTCCCCGCGGCGACCTGCGCAGTGGTGGTCGAGGACTCGCGCTGTACGAGGGCGCGGTGGGCGGCGGCTAGCGGCGCAGCGGGCAGGCCAAACGGCGGCCAGCCCTGAGTCTGGCGGCTGCTGCGCAGCACGACGAATTTGGCGACGCGCGCGACTGCTGATGCAGCGGGCGGCTGCGGGCTGCGCAGGCGGGTGCCACCCAGTGGGTGCGGCGGCTGCTGCCGTCTCGCGGGCGCGGCCGGGTCACGGCAAGGCGGTTTCTCAACCGAGTCCGATTCTTCACCGTGTGCGCCACGCCAATCCCGAGCGCGGTCGGAGCGCACCGCGAGGGAAAAAACTACGCGGCCGCGCCCCCGCAACCGAGCTCTCGCGAGCAGCACCACCGAACACCCGCACATATGTAGTATTGAGCACTGATTACACAACGTCGCCGCCGTCTCTGCCGCCTCGCGCGCCACCGCCGCCGTCAACGCTGCCTCGCCCGCCGTCGCCGCCGAGCCTGCCGTCGCAGCCGCAGCCAGCCAAGCCTGCCGCCGTCGCCGCCTCTAGGGTTAAGGTTTAGGTTTAGGTTAGGTCGCCGCCTCTAGGGTTTATGTTTAGGTTAGGTTTAGGGTTAAGCCGCAGTCGCCGCCGCCTTGCCCGCCACGGCCGGCTTTCTTGTCTATAAGCGCGCGCACCGCGAGGCGCTCGCCGCCCTATACGCCGGCCGCACCGCGGGCCACGGCTGCGGGCCAATAGCGACGTCGCGCGCGCGCGCGGGTTGTGCCGGGAAACACAAGATCACCGGCCGCAGCCACTGGATTGGATTCCCGGGTCACGGCAGTCAAAGGCGCGGCAGGAGTCCCAGAAGAGGTCGTTGAGCTTGCAGGTCTTCTGGCAGCAGTCGCCGCCGTCCCACCCGCAGGCAAGCGTGTTCAGGTCGCCGTCGCAGCGGCCGTTGGCGAGGCGCACGTCGCCAGGGGCGACCGGGCACGCGGCGTTGGCGTCGCCGCCGCTCGTGTCGGGCGCGGGGCAGTTGCCGGCGCCGGCCGCCACGACGTACGCGGCCGCCGTCATCATCGTCGGCATGCTGCCGTCCGGGTTGAGGCAGGCAAACTTGGAGGCCGAGCACACGAGCATGTCGGCGGGGAGCCCGCTGCCATCCGGGGAGGCGGCGGCGTCGGCGGCGCCATCCGGCGCCCTGCACGTCCCTGCGCAGCAGTCGCCGCCGTCGTACGAGCAGATTCCAACGTTGAGCGGGCCGTTGTCGCAGATGCCGTTGCCGACGTCGGCGATGGTGAGGTTGAGGCTGGAGGCGCTGCTGATGGCGTCCAGCCAGACGGCGCACGGCGGGGGGCCTTGGTTGCCGCCTCCGCCGCCGCCGTCGGCAGGAGGTGCAGGCGCGCTGGCGGCGCCGCCGCTGTCGGGTGGAGGCGCCTGCGGCGGCGAGCTCGCTGTGCTGGCGTCCAGGCTGCTTGGGGCGCCAGCAGGCACGGCGACGCCCGAGTCGACGGCCATGGCGGCGGCCGAGGTGGTGCCGGCGACTGCGTCCGGCGCGGGCGCAGCAGCGGTAGCAGCTGGGTCCACTTGGACGCTGCTTGTGTTGCTGGCCGCGACGCCGCCGCCGCCGCTGCGCTGGCGCTGCTCCGCGATTGCCGCGTCGAGCGCCTTGCTCAGCCAGGGGGGCGCCAGCGTGTAGTTGGCGGCCGGCGAGTCCTGCAGCAGCAACCGCAGGCGGCGTGGGATGCTGGACTCGGGCGGCGGCGTGATGCCGGTGCAGTCGTCCATGCGCCAGCACGCGTCGAAGACCTCGGCCACGCGCACCCAGTCGATCGCGCACGTCGGGCAGTCGGAGCAGTCGGACGGCAGCGCCGACCCCAGGGCGGCAGTGGTGGTCCGGTTGGGGCAGCGCGTGCACACGGTGGCGCCGGCGGCGTCAGCAAAGGCGCCGACGGGGCAGGGCGCGCACACGACCGCAGCGACGTCGGGCGCGTACGTCCCGGGCTGGCACGGCGTGCAGCTGGCGGCGCCGGCCGCCGCCCACGTGCCGGGCGCGCACGCCGTGCACTGCGTCATGTTGGCGTCGCGGTACGTGCCGCTGGCGCACGGCGCGCAGCCGTGCGTGACGTTGCTCCAGACAAATCCGGGGTCGCACGCGGTGCACTGGGCAGACCCGGCAGTCGACGTCTCGGCGGGGCTGCAGGGCAAGCAGGCGTCGAACGTGGCGGCGCCGCTGGCGGGCTGGTAGGTGCCGGCCGGGCAGGCGGTGCAGTTGGTCTGGCCTTGCTCGGCGGCAAAGTAGCCAGGCGAGCACTGCGTGCACGCCGCCGAGCTCCGCGCCTCGGAAATGGAGCCGGCGGGGCTGTGTGGTGGCGGGGTGCGGGTGGGCGAGAGGTGGCAGCGAGTGAGTCGGGTGCGGACGAGAGGCTACAAGCACACGGCCAAGCCGCAACCGCCGCGCGCCACGCGGCCGCGCGCGCGCGCCCAGCAGCACTCACCAGCGCGCACAGGCGCCCATGTCCTGCGACCTGTACTCGCCAGCCAGGCAGGGCACGCAGCCAGCGGGGGTCGTCGCGTTGGAGCCGGTCTGCACCATCACGTTGGCGGTGCCGGCGTTGCACATGCACGCCAGCTTGACCTGCAGCGCCTCGTCGGGGGTGGACCACCCCAGCGGCGCCTCCAGCTGCGACGCGTCCAGCGTGCACGGCCCATCTGACGCGCACGTCGCGTGCGCGACGGCACTGGTGACGTCCGCCGTGCTGGTGCCGGCACCCAGCTCGGCGTGCGTGACGCGCGGCGACACGTCGCTGGTGGCGCAGGACAGGCTCACGGCGCTGGCGCGGTACTCGAGCATGAGCGTCAGGCCCCGCGCAGGCACGGTCACCTGCACCGCGCCGCCGCCGCCGCCGCCGCTCGGAGCGCCGGCGGCGGCAGCGGCCGCCAGGCCGGCGACGCCTTGGGACGTGCGCAGGTGCAGGCCGCCGCTGGCGCTCGGCACGATGGCAAAGGGATCGAAGCCGCCCTGGCTGATGGCGCCGTCCACGCCCAGGAGGTGGCGGCGGCGGCGGCGGCGGCGGCGCGAGCTGCCGGGCGTGATGATGATGCCGCTGAGGCTGTCGAGCGGCACGCGGGTGGGGTCGACGCACAGGTAGGTCTGCGGCGGGTGGCGCCAAGCGGGGAGGGGAGGGTTTAGTGGAGGCTTGGGAGGGCAGGGCGCGGCGCCGGGCGAGGGTCTGTGCACGCGCGTGCGCGCACCAATCGCAAGCCTGCGCCGCATCCCCCCCCCCAAGGCCCGCGCACGCGCGCACCAGCGAGAGCGTGTCGACGCCGCGCAGCGGCACCGGCGCCGCGCCGTCGTCCGGCTCCGCGAAGGCCGATCGAGTCTCGTCGATGTTGAAGTCGGTGCGGTTGCAGTTGTTGTGCGGCAGCGCCGACCACACCGCGTAGCCGATCATGCAGTGCCATAACCACCGCTCGCCAGGGGGGGCTAGGCCGGCAAACCCTTTATTTGTTTGTTTGTTTTTCATTTTGCCGCACGGGAAGCGCAGCAGGGAGGTGTAGTCAAATGCGCAGCCCTGGAACACGCGCTGCGCCTGCGTCATGACCGCTATGTAGCTGGCGTTGGCGCACACGACCCGGGCGTCGACGCCGTCAGCAAACGCGGTACGCAGGTACTTGCCGCTGCCGTTGTCCGAGGTGAGGTCCTGGTTGTCCGGCAGCGGCACGCCCAGCAGCGCTGTGAGGGACCTCTCGAACCGGTCGATCGCCTCGGTGACCGGCTTCGCGAGCTTGTCCACCTGCTGCTCGAGCTCGTCGATGAACCTGAGGTCGAAGCCGACCAACTTCAGTTCCATCCATGAGCAGCTCAGGCTCAGGCCGTCCATCTTGCAGCTGAGCGCGTCGAGCAGGGGCTTGAACACGACGTCGATGGCGCCGCCGAGGAGCTTGGCGACGTAGTCTCCCACCCAGTCAAGCGCGCTCATGATGAGGTCGGCGAGGCTGCACACCCACGTGAGCGGGCACACCGTGCCGCACTTGGTGCATCTCCAGCAGTTCCACTTCGGCCACCACCAGCACACCTTGAAGCAAAAGTCTGCGGGGCACTTGATGCTATCGATAAACCAAGAGATATAGCCGAGGGCCGGCTCGAGCGCCGCGGCGATCGGCTCGAGCGGCGCCATGACGGTGTCGTACGCAGACTTGACCGCGCTGCCAAACGCCTTGACCTTGTCGATCACCGGCTTGATCGCGGCGACCGGCGGGTCAATCACGTCGCGCAGCGACGTGAGAACCGCGGTCGCGCTGCCGACCGCGGTGTACAGCTGGCTGAGCGGGCTCGAGTCAAGGCGCAGCCAAATGGTGTCATCGTTGCCGCCGGCTGCCGCGGCTGCCGTGCCGTTGCCGCCGCCGCCGCCGTCGCCGTGCAGGCGGCGCCGGCTGCCCCAGCCGGCCTTGTCGCAGTCGGACCGCGGCCCGACAACGTTCCACTTGAAGGTGCTGCTGTCGTCAAAAATGCAGACCGCAAAGGGGTACAGGCGCGGCTGCGTGCCGGCTGGGTACATTAGCGCTGCCGGGTTGTTGCGGCCGCTGGCGGCGGCCGCGTCAACCCAGTCCTGCACCACATAGCGCACCCAGGCGTTGGAGCTTGCCTGCGCCGCGCGCGCATACGTCGGCAGCCACACGTTGAGCCACCAGGCGACGATCGGCTCATAGTGCGTGCGGTGTTTGTTGATTTCGATGAGGCGCATCACCGTCTTGGTCAGCTTGCTATCCTGGTCGCTGCGGTGGCACGGGCGGGCAGGGCGGGCGGGCGCGTCGCGTCGCGCAGCGCGCGCCGAGGCGGGTCAGCAAACGCCGCGGCAGGCAGGGCATATGCGCGGGCGGGAGCGCGGCCTCTCCCAGGCCTCACACCCGCCCCTGCCCCCACGTCGCCGCCGCCGCCGCCGCCGCCGCCGCCGCCGCCGCCGCCATGGTCACCACACGCGCGCGCGCTCACCACATGCTGGTCATTTTCGTTTGCCAGTCGGCGTTGCCTCTGCCTTCGCAATAATTGAAGGACGCCTCGTTACACCACTCGCCCGGCACTCTCAAAAACTTGAGCGGCCCCAACCTGCTGAGGCTGGCCAGGCCCTCGCCCAGGCGCTTGGTTAAGCCGCAAATGCTGTTGTAGCCCGGCATCACGCCGCCGGTGATGGGAAAGGTTTTAAACCATACTTTGAACGCGCCTTTTTTGGTCGCGTAGCTGTTTGTGCCGCCCATGCCGCACAGCATGCCATACGCTGGTGTGTCGGCGGGCGACGGTGGGGCGGTGGGTGGGCGGGTGTGAGCGGCGGCGAGAGGCGTGTCAAGCCGCTGGCTGCAGCGGGGGCAGCGGCGCGCGCTTGGCGGGGCGCGCGTGCCCGCGCCGCCGCCGTCGTCGCCGCTGCCGCCGCGGCCGTCTCAGGCCACTCGCAACGGCACGGCACGCACGCGAGCCGCCCGCCAGGCCCCCTCTGCTCTGCCCTGCGCTCACTGTTAAACGCGATGTTGATGACCTCGTTGAAGCCCAACCTGCGGGGGAAAAACAAGAGAAGGGGGTGGGTGCGGGAGGGGGACACATGAAGGGGGCGGGGGCGCAGCAGAGAGCGAACTCGCGGCGTGGGCGCGAGGCGCCATGCAGACCCCTCCCCCCGCGCACTGATGGCACCCAACCACAACGCCTCTCGTGCGCCTCGCGCACCACGACTGTGCCTGGATGTCATCGGGCATGAAATCCTTCAAGACACGCAGAGTGAAGACGCTGAGGAACACGTTGACCGGCGTCGTCGGGTCGAGCACTGCGCGTGCGTGCGACGCAGGGCCGAGTCACCGTCAGTCGCCGCGCGCGGCGGTGCAGCGCGTGCGCGCGCGGCGGCGCTGGCCTCCCGCCACCCGGCGGCGGCGGCGCCAGCCGGCGGGCCGCCCAACCTGAACCTGAGCCTACATTGCGTGAACACAGCCGCCGCCACGCGCGATCCTATGATGGCATCCTCCAGCTCGAAGAGGGCGCTGCACTCCCTCCAGGTGGCGTAGCCGCCAAAGCACGTGCTATTGCGGACCGCGTTGACGGCGGTCAGGTTGAGCTTGGAAGAGTCCCACTGCCGTGGGTGGGGTGGGGGCGCAGGCGGGGGTGAGTGGGCGAGCAGGCACGGCAACCGCAACAGTGTGTGACCGACTGAAACGAGGAGGGGGGCCGCCGCCGCCAAAGTTGCCAGGAGCCCCGTGAATGCCGGCCGCGCGCGCCGCGCGCCGCGCGCCGCGCGCCGCCCTCCACGCGACGCACGTCGGCAGAGTCGTAGATGAAACTCCACGGGCGGCACAAATACTGCTCGGCAGAGCCTTTGGGGGCGTCAGCGCAGCCCGCCGCGGCGGGGCTCAGCAGGGCCAGCACGAGCGCGGCGGTGAGCGTGGTGGCGGCGTTCATGCGACGCATGTTCCGGAGGGCAGCCGAGCGAGCGAAAACGGCGTCGAAAGCGGTGGGGCGCAATCAGGTATCGAGTGGGACGTGCTCTTTCGCAGCGCCGGTACCGGCGCCACATGACAGGCACCATCCCGGCGCACGCTTGCCTTATGAGCCGCGCAGAACGGAACGAATGCTCTATTTTATTCTCTTTTATGCGCTCTTTGTGCCACGCGCTCCCTCCCCAGACGCTTCACCATTCCGCTCTCTTTGTTTGATCTCTTTTTTTTTCTCTTTTTTTGTTTCTGCTCTTCTTTTTTTTGTCCCGCATCTACTCTAGAATTCCCTGGCGCACGCCATCCCACCGGCCGGCTTGGGGGATGGGGCGGCAGGGGCAGGGGCGCCGCCCCGCTGCTGCTGGCAGCAGCAGCGCCGCGCCGCGCCGCCGCCGCCCCAACACCGACCATGGGCAGCCTACGAACGCCGGCCGGCCGCCTGAAACAGGCCACAGCGGCGCGCAGGCGTGGCGGCTGGGTGCCGGCCCGCAGGTCGTTCCCCGGCGAGGGGTCCCCCACCCGGAACGGGTGACAAGGGCGAGAAACACAACACAACGCACCGCCAAGGGCGAGGTGTGGACCTTCGGTGAGTGAGCGTCGGCTCAGCCGGCATGGGCGCTGACAGGGCGCCGCCCGGCCCGCAGCGCGCCCGCCTGGCGCGAGCCCGGGCAAGGGCGCGCCGCCGCACGCGCCCTGAGGCCCCAGGCGCGCCGCCCGCCGCTCCGGCGCAGGCGCCGACTACAACGGCGCGCTCGGCGGCGGCGACGCGAGCTGGCTGAGCTCGCCGCGCCGCGTGGCGGCGCCCATCGCCGCCGCGCTGGCCGCCGACGGCGGCGCCGTTGCCGTGGCGGCGGGGGGCACGTTTGCCGCGGCGCGCACCGCGGCGGGGAGCGTGCTGGTGTGGGGCCGACTCGGACCCGCGACGCCGGCGGCGGCACCGTTTGCGCGCGTCGCGCTGCCGCGCGGCGTGGCGGTGCGCGGCATGGCCGCCGGTCAGCAGCACCTGCTTATGACGGACGGCGCCCGCGTGTGGGCCGTGGGGCGCTGGCTGGACGCCGCGGGCGACGAGGCCGGCGCCGCGTGCGCGTCGGCGCCGTGCGAGCTGCTCGCGCTGCCCGGCGGCGCGGGCGTGGCGCGTGTCGCGGCCGGCGCGCACGCGAGCGCCGCGGTCACCGACGACGGCGGTCTGTGGCTCTGGGGCCGCCTGCTCGACGAGCAGCACGGCCACGGCCTGCTCCGCCGCGCCGGCAGCGCTGCCGCGTCCGCAGGAGCCCCCGCGCCCGTGGACTGGCGCTGGGCGGGCTTCGGCGGCGCCACGCCGCGCCGCGTCGAAGAGCTCGGCGCGCGCGTGCGCGACGTCGCACTCGGGGGTTGGCACGCGCTGGTGCTGACCGACTAGTCGGTCAATCCCCCCGCGGCGGACGTAGCAGAGCACGGAAGCAGGTGTCGGGCGGCCGTGCAGCCTCGGCAGCAGGCGCTGCGCAAGCGCCCGCGGCCGCGGGCGGCCACGGGCTCGTCGGGGAGCGGGTCTCAAGCAGCGGGCAGTTCATTTCATCTTGATCAAGACGACAATCGATTGTCGGTGTGTGCGTTTGCCGCCGTGCGCGCGGCCACAGTCAACCATTTGCCCCCCGCGCGCTGATCCCGACGGCGCGGCGTGCGTCGCCGGCCAGCCGCTAATCAAGAGCCCGTCCGCCGCAAAATCAAGAGCACGGCGCACGAGCGCCCATAGCCGGCCAGAGCGCCGCCGGCGCCACACAGCTCAATGCCTAGTACGAGTGCCCTCCCCACGATGGCCGCGCCGCTGCTGCTGCCACGATCCAGGTCATGCCGCGCCAGCGCCACTGCCCCACCGCCGACTCTCAAGACAGCGCAAAGCCCCGGGCGTCGTGTGTCAGGCCTGCGCCGCAAGCGCTATCCCGCACCACCGGTCAAGGCGTGTTGGTCTCGGGCGCGAGCAGCCCGGACGCGCCCCACACGGCCTGCGTGGCCTTGGGGTTAAAGTTGGCGTTGGTGTAGTAGCACTTGTCGGGGCACTTGGGCATGCCCGGCGGCACCGTCGCCGCGGCGATGCCCTCGGGGTCCTCGATGATCGCGATGCCCTGCGCGTGTGACGAAGGCCCGAGGGAGGCGCGAGGGCGAGGGGAGCGCGGCGGGGCGCGCGTGGGCGAGGCAAGGGCGCGCAGCGCGCGAGCCCGCCGACGGGGCAGGCCGCGGCGGGCGGCGCGGCAGCGGCGCCCCGCACCTGCCCCATCAGCTCGTGCGCCGCGATGTGGCAGTGCAGCGGCCACACGCCGGTGTTGTTGGCCACGAACCTGCGCGCGTCGCGGCGCGGCAGGGGCCTCCGCGCGGCGCCCCGGCGTCGCCGGCGGCGGCGCGCGCGCGCGCTAGGGCGCACCTGATGGCGACCCACGCGGCGGCGTCCTCGGTGGTGCCGTTGAAGAGCACCGTGGTCGTGTCGCGCAGCACGGGGGTGGCCGTGTAGCTGGGGCCGCCGACGAGCTCGGGCGACCACGCGCCCATGCCCATGCCGACCTGCCCGCGGCGGCGGCGCGACGCGGGTGGGCCCGCCGGGCGTGCGCGCGTGAGAGCGCGCGGCGGCGCCTCGCGCCTGAAAAAAGTGATGGCCGTGAAGGTGAAACGAATGCTGCTCGCGCCCGTTGCGCGCGCTGGTGAGCGGGGAGGTCGTGTTGTACTCGCCGCCGTTGGCGCCGGCGCGGAGGTTCTGGATGACGATCTCGACCACCTCGCCGCGCTTGGCTGGCGGCGCGCGAGTTGGGGAGGCAGGCGGGTCGCGGCGCGGGGCGCTTGCGCGTTGCTGGCGGCGCGGCGCGGCGTGCAGAGCAGCACGCCAGCGGCGGGCGCTGCGCTCGGCGGCGGCGCGGAGGGGGCGCGGCGAGCAGCGGGCCATCCCCGAGCGCACCGGTGAGGACGTGCGTGCCGGCGCCGGGCTTGAGCTTGCACCTGCTGTTGCTGCTGCTGCTGCTGCGGCTGCGGCTGCTGCGCCTGCTGCTGCTCCTCCTGCTGCTCCTGCTGCTCCTGCTGCTCCGGCGCGCCCTCCGTGGCCAGGTGCTGCTCGTCGTGCCAGACTTCACCCCATAGCCCCTGCAGCTGCGCCAGCACTGCCAGCAGCACTGTCGCCTGCAGCGGCACCTCGCGCTGCCAGGCGGGGCCGCCAGCGCGCTCCGCGGCCGCCAGGAAGCGCAGAATCAGCGCGCCGCCGAGCAGCCCCAGCTGTGCTGCGTCGGGGCTGGCAGCTCCAGGCAGCTCGTCACCGGCCTCTTCCTCCTCCTCCTCTGCCGGCGCGGCTGGCGCCGCTGCCGCTGCCGCTGCCGCTGCCGCTGCCGCTGCCGCTGCCGTCGCCGCTGCCGCTGCCGTCGCCGCTGCCGCCGACGGCGCTGCCGCTGCCGCCTCTGCCACCGCAGGCTCGGGCACGGCGGTGCCGCTGGCCTCGGGCTGCGTGGGGTGCAGCGCCGACGCGATCGACGCCAGCAGCGCGGTGAGGTTGGCCGCGACGCCGCCAGCGTCTGCCGGTGCCGGCTGCGCGCCCGCCTCGGCCGCCACCGCGGCGGCGGCGCCAGCCGGGGCGTGCTCGGTGGCACAGGCGGCGCACAGCCGCCACAGCGCCGCCGCGGCGTCGGGGCCGCCAGCGCCCTGCAGCAGCGCGACTGCGCGGCCGCTGTGCGCCAGCAGCGGGCTTGAGCGCGCGAACAGAAACGCCAGGCCCCCCATGCCCTCGTCGCTCAGGCCGTAGCGCGACGCAAACGCGGCGCCACGCGGCGAGCTGGCCGCCGCCTCGGGCCCGTCGGGGCTGCCGCACAGCAGCGCGAGCGCCGCCTCCAGCATGACGTGCGCCGGCACCGCCAGCCCCATGGCCGCGGCCGCGGCCAGCGCGCCCGACCGCTCGCCTTTGAGAGACTGGGACAGCCGCAGCGCGTCGTGGCCGGGACCTTCCAGGAGTGATTCGTTCAGCGACTGCCGCACCGCCTCATCTACGAACACCCTGAGCGTCGCGCCGTGCTCGGGCGTGTCCGGCGGCAGCGGCTGCCTGCGCGGCGCGGCGCGGCGCGGCGCGGCGCGGCGCGGCGGGCGCGGCGGCGGCTGAGCGCGCGGCAGCGCGGCCGCGGGCGCTCCCTGCCAGGGGCGCAGACCCGCCTCACCCGTCCACCAGCAGGCCGGCCGCCACGTCCGCCAGCAGCATGACGCGCACGTGCGGCGCCAGGCTGGCCAGCAGGTCCTGGTCGGCTGCGCGGCGGGGGCGGGGGCGGCGGGCGGCACGTGCTGGGCGCTGCGCGCAGCGCCTGGCGGGCGGCGCGCGGCGCGCCCCGGCGCACGGCGCACCCTCGTCCTCCGTGCCGGCGCGGGCCGCAATGTTTTCCGCTACCTTTGTCGCGGTTCTGGCCACCTTGCTGCCGGCGTTCGTTCGCAGCACGCCAATGCACGTGTGGGCCACGAGCAGGCGCAGCTCTGGCACGCCCCGCAGGGCCGCAAAGCCGTGCCGGCCCGCCGCCAGCCACGCAGCCATCCGCACCTGCGCGCGTGGGCGCAGCGGCGGCGGTGAGCGTGACTGCTGCGCAGCAGCAGCCGCGGCCGGCCGCACGAGGCTGCCCGCGCTCACCACGTTGACGTGCCGGGCCAGCCCGGGCTGCATGCCGTCCACCGCCGCGCCGCCGCCTCCCTCAAACAGCAGGCCTGCGACGGCCCGGGCGCGCAAGCCCGTGAGAACGCGCGCGCGCTCGCCGCGCTGACGGCGGACGTGCCGGCGCGATTGCGCGCCGCACCCGGGTCGTGGGGCGTGTCCAGCGGCAGCAGCAGCCCAGCGCGCCGGATGGCATTGACCGCTGAATCGAACAGCTCTGCGACGGCTTTTTGCTGCGCCGGATGCATGAGGTGGCCGTGGGCCAGCAGCCACGCCTCGCGGGCCTGCGCGACGCTCGTCATCGCGGCCGCTGCAGCGGCAGGCGCCGCCGTTGAATGGGCAGCCACCGGCTTCCTCGCGCAGCCGCCGCTGCAGCCGCCGCCGCCGCTGCCGCTGCCGCTGCCCTCCTGCTGTCCTCGAGTGTGCGCGCGGTAATCAGCAGCACCGGCCGGACGATGCGCGCGGCGGGCTGCGGGAGGCCCGCCGCCGCTGCTGCTGCGGGCCGGCCGCCGCTGCTGTCGCTGCCGCCGCCGCTCACGAGCGAACTCGCACTGTCCGCATTGGAGCGTCTGGCCGCGCGTCACCAAATGGGGGTAACGTTTTGGTTGGAAATTCCCAAATGCCCCGACCAAGAACCGCCGGGTGCAAAGCCGCGCAGTCCGTTCGCTCTCGGCGCACTGCGCATCACGCCCGGCCGCTCCCCAGCGCCGCCGACACGGGAGGCGGCACCTTGAGCAGCTGCGCAAACACGGAGGCAGAGCGCAGCAGCGCCGCCTGGGTGTCCGCCAGCGCGGCCTGCTGCGCGGCGAGCTGCGCCTGCGTCGCGCGCGCCGCCCGGGAGAGGCCCGCAGTGTCGTCGACCAGCGCCGCGACCACGCCCTCCACGCTGCGGCAGGCGCGGCCCTGCGGCACGCGCGCCGCGCGGTCGTCGGCGCGCGGCGCCGGCGGGCGGCGCGCAGCGCGCGCTGCGCGCGCGGCGCGGCGCGGCGCGCTGCGGCCGGCCGCGCGCACCTGCTGCGCCGCCAGCGCGTCGACCTTGCCCTCCAGCGCCGCCACGACGCGCAGGGAGGCCTTGGGGCTGGCTGCCTCCGCGCCCTCGAGCCCGCCCAGGCGGCCCGCGAGCGCGGCCGCGCCCGCCTCGCTGCGCTGTACCGCGCCGGCCAGGTCCGACACCGCAGCGCGCAGGCTCGCGCCCTCCTGCGCCAGACGCGCCAGGTCGGATGCCAGCAGGTCGGTCGCGGCGGCGGCGTCGCGGCGCAGCGCCGCCGCGCTGGCCTCGACCGCGGCGTCGATGAGGCCCGGCGCGTGCGCGCTGACGCCGGCCGCCACCAGGCGCGGCACGTGCTCGCGCAGCGCCTCGCGCGCCAGGCCGACGACCTGGCGGCCGCGCCGCGGCGCCCGCGGGCCGCGCGGCGTCAGCAACAGGAGAGGCAAGCGGCGAGCGTCAGCTCCTCGCCCCCCCCCCCCCCCCGCCCTTCCCCCAACAGCACACACACCTGGCCGCGCTGCGTCGGGTTGAGCGCCGCCGCTGCCGCGTCGTCCGCCGCCGCCGCCTGGCCCCGCTCCAGCTTGCTCAGCTGCGCGCGCAGGGCGGCGACCTCCCCCCGCAGCGCCTCCAGCCCCTCCTCCGCGCCGCACACTCGCTCGAGCTTGGCGTCCAGCCGCACCTCCAGGCGGCAGAGCGAGCCGAGCTTGGCCTGCACGCTGTCCTCGAGCGCCGCCGCCGCCGCCGCCCAGTCGCTGCGCTCGCGCCGCAGCTCGGCGCGCTGCGCTGCCAGGACCTCCATCCCCTCCTGCACCGCGCCGGCCAGGCTGGCCAAGGTGACCTGCACCAGGCTGGCCGCGGCGGTAGCGGCTCGGGCGCGCGCGCGAAGCGGGGGGCCGCCGCGCGGCGCCGCGTTTGCCAGCCTGCACTCACCTGCGCCTCCGCCGCGGCCGCCCTCTCCGCCTCGAGCCCCGTCAGCTGCGCCAGCTGCAGCAGCTTGTCTACAGCTCCCCGCAGCGAGCCGATGGCCGTCACGAGCGCAGGCCTGCACAGCACGGGGCGCGCGGTCAACGCCCAAGTCGATTGCGGCACGCCACGCGGTCAAGGCGTGGGTCATGCGCGGCCGCTTCTGCATGCAGCCACCGCCCACAGCCGCCGCCACGGCCTGCTGCTCCGCACCCGCCGTTGCGCCCCAGCCGGCCGGCGGCGGCGGCCGCGCCGCCGCCGCCGCCGCGCGGCGCTGCGCGCATGGTGCGCGCCCGTCAGCGCCGGCTGCGCTGCGCACGGAGATGCGCGCAGCGGAAGTGCGAGCGCACGCAGGTTCGCGCGCCGCTCGCGACGTGCACCGCGGCGGCGCGCGAACCTGCGAACCCTGCTCGCGCCGCGGCTTACGCGCGCAGCACGCAGCCCCACCGCACACGTGCATCCCCCCGCTGCCGCTGCTGGGTCCCGGTCGATTGCGGCAGCACGCACCGAACGCCGCGGCGCCGCCCGCTGCTGCCGACCGCGAACGCCCGTCGATCGCTGCCTGCCTCCAACGCCCACACATCCAAATTCAAACTGTGCGCCGGCCGCGGCCACCGCATGCCGCCGGGGACGGCTGCCGGCGCGGCGTGAGCGGGCGGCGGGCGGCGCCGCAGCTGTCGCCGGCGCGCCCGCATGCCGGTGCGGGTGCTCAACGTGGCGGAGAAGCCCAGCGTGGCCAAGGAGGTGTCCCGCATCCTCAGCAATGGCGGCGCGCGCAGCCGGCGCGGCAGGTGGGCCGCCGGCGCCGGCGCCGCCGCCGCTGCTCCTGCGCGTGCGCGCCCGCCGCGCGCCCCCACGCGGCGGGCACGCGACGGCGGCGCAGGTCGCCGTACAACCCGATCTGGGAGTTTTGCTACACCATCTCGGGGACGGCGTGCGACATGGTCTTCACGAGCGTGGCGGGGCACCTCATGGAGCTCGAGTTTGCGGGCCACTACCGCCGCTGGCGCGGCTGCAGCCCGCTGGACCTCTTCAGCGCGCCCGTCGTCAAGGACGTGCCGCCGGTGCGCGGCGGCGCCGCGCGCGGCGCGGCGGCAGGCGCGCGGCGGTGGCCGCGACCGCGCGCGCGCCGCCGCCGCGCGCCGGCCGACGGGTGCGCCGCGGCCGTGCCGCGCTTGCAGGACAAGGCGCTGCTGAAGGAGCACCTGCAGCAGCTCGCGCGGCAGTGCAGCTGGCTCGTGCTCTGGCTCGACTGCGACCGCGAGGGAGAGAACATCAGCTTTGAGGTGCGCCCGGCAGCGCGGCGCGCGGCGCGGCCCGCCCACGCCCCCGCCGCCGCCGCCAGGTTCGGTTTGCGCCCCGCCGGCGCCCGCCGCGCCCCGCCGCGACCCGCCGCCCGCCGCCCGCCGCCACCGCCTGCGCCGCGCGACGCGCCGGGTCAGGTGCTGCAGGTCTGCACGGCGGCCGCGCCGGCGCTGCGCGTGTCGCGGGCGCGCTTCTCCGCGCTCATCCTCCGCGAGCTCGCGCACGCGCTGGCCACGCTCGTCCCGCCCAACGCGGCCGACGCGGCGGCGGTGGACGCACGGCAGGAGATCGACCTGCGCGTCGGCGCGAGCTTCACGCGCTTCCAGACGCTGCTGCTGCAGGCGCGTGCGCGCGCGTTGACGGCCGCGCCGCGCAGCGCCGCGCCGTTCCGCGCAGCGCCGCGCCGCGCCGGCCCGCGCACGCCGTGAGCGCCGCGCGCGCCCCTCAACGCCGCGCCGACCCGCGCACCGCCGCAGGAGCGCTTTGACTGGGCGGCGGGGGGCGTGGAGAAGGACAACCCGGTGCTGAGCTACGGGCCCTGCCAGTTCCCCACGCTCGGCCTCATCGTGCAGCGCGCGTGGTGCGGCGGCGGCGCGCCCGGGGGGGGGGGGGGGGGCTTGCCGCGCGGCGCGGCGCGTGCGGGAGGGCCCCCGCCGCCCACGCGCCGGCTGCGGCGGTCGCAGGGAGATCCAGTCTCACGTGCCGGAGCCGTTCTGGACCATCGCCGTCAGCTACCGCCCCGGGCTGCAGGCGCAGCAGGCGCAGCAGGCGCAGCAGGCGCAGCAGGCGCAGCAGCAGGCGCAGCCGGGCGGCGGCGGCGGCGGCGCGGCGCCGGGGCAGGGCCAGCAGCAGGCGCAGCAGCCGCCGGGCGGCGCGGGGTGCGACTTTGTGTGGGCGCGGGGGCGCCTGTACGACGAGGCGGCCGCGACTCTGCTGTACGAGGCCTGCGCCGAGGCGCCGACGGCGACCGTCATGCAGGCGCGCCCGCGCCGCGCCGCCCGCGCCCGCGCTGCGCCCGCGCCGCGCCGCGCGCCATGGGGCGGCCCCGCCGACGCCGCCGCGGCCGCCCACACGCGCCGTACGCGGCGCCGCGCCGCGCAGGTGCGCGGCCGCGAGACGCACAAGCGCGCGCCGGCGCCGCTCGCGACGCTGGAGATGTGCAAGGCCGCGAGCGGGCTGCTGCGCCTGAGCGGGGAGCGCATCATGAAGCTGGCTGAGGAGCTGTACCAGGGCGGGTGGATCAGCTACCCGCGCACAGAGACGGACGGCTACGACCCGGGCATGGACCTGCGCGTGAGTAGAGAGGGCGTGTGGATAGGGGGTGTGGGTGGGTGGTTGGCGGTGTGGGTGCGGGCGGGTGAGGCGTGTGTGTGTCGGGTGGGGTGAGGGGGCGGTTGAGGGGGCGCGCGTCAGGGGCGGAGGCAGGGACGGGGCGGCAGCTGCCGCGGCGGCACGCTGTGTGCTCCCCGCCATCACCCCCCCCCCCCCCACCCCCCGCGCGCACCGCGCGCAGGCGATCGTGGCGGAGCACGTCGGCGACGGCGGCTGGGGCGCCCACGCGGCGGCGATCCTCGCGGGCACCATGTGGAAGCCGCCCCGCCCGGGGGGCCACGACGACAAGGCCCACCCGCCCATCCACCCCACGCGCTACAGCGCGGGCGAGCACGACTGGAGCCACGGTGCGGGCGTCCTCAACCCCCCGCCCCCCCCCCCCCGCCCCCGCGCCGCCGCGCCCCCCGTGCCCGCGCCACGCACCCACTCGCCCGCGCCGGCGCCGCCGCCGCCGTTGCTGACGCGCCACGCACTCTCCCTCCCTGCCCCACCTGCCCCCGCCCGCCCCGCCCCGCCCCGCCCCGCCCCGCCCGCCCCCCCCCCCCCCCCCCCACACACACACACGCAGACAAGAAGGCGCTGTACGCGTTTGTGGTGCGCCACTTCCTGGCCAGCTGCTCCAAGGACGCGGTCGGGTTCGAGACGACCGTGGGCATCGACATCGCAGGCGAGGCGTTCAAGACGACAGGTGGGGCGGGCCCGCGCACGCCGCCCGCCGCACGCCACGCGCCGCGCGCCGCCCGCGCTGCCTCGGCCGCCCCCGCACGCCCGCGCTCCGGACGCGGCCGCGCCCGGCGCCCTCCCCCTCTCTCTCCAACTCTCTCCCTCTCCCCCTCCACACACACCCACACCCACCAACCATACCCCCCCCCCCCTCCACCCCCCCCCCCCCCCCCCCCCCGCGCAGGGCTGATGGTCACCGAGCGCAACTGGCTCGACGTCTTCCCCTGGGCCTCCTGGGGCGGCAACGCCCACCTGCCCCACTTTGTCGAGGGCGCCACCTTCACCCCCACCGCGCTGTCGCTGCGCCCCGGCGCGACGGCGCCGCCGCCGCGGCTCGCGGAGCGCGACCTGATTGCCGCGATGGAGCGGCACGGCATCGGCACCGACGCGACCGTCGCGGGTGCGGCCGGTCGCGCGGTCGCTCGGCACCGCACAACACCCGCGCCGGCGCGGCGCCGCGTGCAGATCGGGCCGAGCGCGCCGCCCGCGCTGCCCCCACGCCGCCCCCACGCCGCCCGCCGCCTGCTGCCCCTGCGTGCCTGTGTGCGTGTGCGTGTGCTGTGCTGTGCGTGTGCGCAGAGCACATCCAGAAGCAGCTCGAGCGCGGCTACGCTGTGAAGGACGCGGGGCTGAGCTTCTGGCCCACGCCGCTGGGGGAGAGCCTCATCAGCGCGTACAGGTGCGTGTATGTGTGGGGTGTGGGGGGGGGGGGTGGGGGGGGTTGTGTGTGTGGGCGTGGGGGGGGGGGGGGTGGGGGGGGGGGGTCCAGCGCGGTCAGCGCGGCTCGGCGCGGCGGCACACGCGCGCGGGCACGCGCCCCCTCCTCCCTCTCCTCAACAACCCCCCCCCCCCCCCACACACACACACCCTCCGCGCAGGCGCATGGGGCTGGACAACCTGTGGAAGCCCGACCTCCGCGCGCGCATCGAGGACGGCATCGCACGCATCGCCGCGGGCGCAGTCACCAAGGACCAGGCGCGGCGCCACGCGGCACGCGCAGCACGCGCAGCACGCGCAGGGCGCGCAGGGCGCGCAGGGCCGGGGCCCCCGGCAGCGACCACCACCACGCGGCGCCGCGCGCGCTCACCTGCACTCACCCACGCCCGCCCGTCGCGCGGCGGCGTCCCCCCCCCCCTCCTTGGCCCCCCGCCAGATCCTGGCCCAGGCCATCTCCGCGTTCCGCGTGGACTTCCAGGCCGCGCTGCAGCGCACGCAGGCGCGGCGGCGACGCGCGCGCGCGCGCGCAGACCGCTGGGCGCGCCGGGCGGCCGCTGCTGGGCCCGCCGCGCGGCTGAGCGCGCGGGGCGCCGCCGCCGCCGCTGCTGGGTGCAGGTGATGGTGGACGAGGTCGGGCGCTTCTTCGCGCGCCGGGGCCAGGCGGGCCAGCAGGGGCCCGGCGGCGGCGGCGGCGGCGGCCCAGGCGGCGGCGGCCCAGCAGGCGGCGGCGGGCCGGGCGGCCCCGGCGGCGGCGACGGCGGCGGCGGCTGGGGCTTTGGCGGCGGCGGCGGCGGCGGCCCGGGCGGCCCGGGCGGCCCGGGCGACGACGGCGGCCCGGGAGGCGGCTTGGGCGGCGGGTGGGCGGCGCCGGCGGCTGCAGCGGCAGTCGCGGGCGGCGCCGAGGGCGAGCCGCTGGGCGCGTGCCCGCGCTGCGGCAGCGTGCTGATGCTGCTGCCGCCGGCGGGGCCCGCGGCCGGCCCGCGCGTCGCGTGCGGCGCGGCGCCGCTGTGCAGCCACGTGCTGCAGCTCCCCGCGCGGTCGCGAGCGCCGCGGTGGTCCCCGGGCTGCTGTGCGGGCGCTGCACGCACGGCCAGGTGGCGCAGGTGGAGTGCCGCTTCGTGTTCAGCCTGCTGCCGCCGGGCCTCTTCCCCTCGCCGCAGCACACCTGCTGCCTGCTGTGCGACCCGGCCGTGTGCCGGCTGCTGGAGCTGTCCGGCGTGCGGCAGCGGCTGGGCGGCGGCGCCGGCGGCGCCGGCGGCGCGGCGGGCGGGGGCGGCGCGGCGCGCGCGGCGCCAGCAGCCGTCCGCAGCAGCAGCAGGAGCAGCAGCAGCAGCAGCAGACGTGGCAGGCGCCGCCGCCACGGGCGCGCGGCGCGGTCGCGCCGCCGCCGCCGAGCGCGGGCGGCGGCGGCGCCTCGTTCGACTGGGGCGTCGGCGAGGCGGCGCGGCAGCGCAAGCAGGGCGGTGGCGCCGCCGGCGCGGGCAGCAGGAAGCGCGGCGCCGCGGGCAGCGCGCCCGGCGCCAGCGGCGGCGTGAGCAAGCCCCGGGGCAGCGGCGGCTCGCGCGCCAAGGGCGCCCGCGGCGGCAAGGCCAGCAAGGCCGGCGCGGCTGCGGCTGCGGCTGCGGCGGCCGCCGAGCCGCTCGCGCCCGCGTGGGGCGGCGGCGGCGCCGCGCTGTGCCCGGTGCACGGCGAGCCCTGCCGCGTCGGCACGAGCACGACCGCGCGCAACCCGGGGCGCCAGTTTGTCAAGTGCGCGCGCCCGGGGCCGGAGGGCGAGGCCTGCCTCAAGTTTGCGTGGGCCGACGAGCTCGGCGCCCAGCAGCCCGGCAGCGGCGGCGGCGGCTTTGGTGGCGGCAGCCAGGCGCCGGCGCGCGGCGGCGGCAGGGGCCGCGGCGCGGGCGCCGCGCGCGGCCGCGCTCGGGGCAGCAGCACGCAGGGCGGCGGGGGCTGGCAGGGCAGCGGCGGCGGCTTTGTCTCGGCGACCGGCGCCGCGATGGACTGCTGCCGGCGCTGCGGGCAGCCCGGGCACTGGGCCAGCAGCTGCCCCAACGGCTGAGCGCGGGGGGCCGCCGCTGCGACGCGGGGCGCGGTTGCGACTCCCGAGCCGGGGCGGCGGCGCTGCGACAGGCGCCCGCTGGCGGGCGGGACTTGCGGGCCGCCCGCAGCGGTGAACGTGGCATGAGCTGGTTGCATCATCCTCAGCCCCTCGGACCCCTTCGGACCCCCCCCCCCACCCACACCCACACCCACACACAGCCGCCGCCGCAACACGCGCGGCACGGGCGATCACAGCGCTTCGTGGCACCCACCAGCGAGCAGCAGATCGCAGCCAGCCAACAGCCGCGACGACAGGACACGACACGACGGCCAGCTCCAGCTCCCGACCGCCAACCCCCCCCCCCCCCCCACGCACGCGTGCCACCACCATCATCATATTCGCAGACAGACACGCGCAGCGTGCGCGATGCAAACAAACGGCCATGCAGGCATGCAGGCGGGCGGGCGGCACGCCGCTTCCCCGGCATGCGTCCCCCACTGCGCATGCGAGCCGCCGGTGCCCGTGCGTGCGTGTGTGCTTACCACCACCACCACAAGCCAGAAGTCAACAGTGCACACAAAGCGCAGTTCGACCTCGGTGCTCGCTTGCGGGCCCGCCCGCTCCACGCCCGCCAAGAGCCAACTCCTCCTCCTTGAACCACGAGCCAGCCAGTAATATGTTATGAGCAACGGAGCCGGCCGCAGCACGGCAAAGGGGCGCAGGCCCAATCGCGGCTGAGCGGCGCGGCCAGGCCAGGCCGGCCGCAGCGCGAGCGAATGCAGCGAATGCAGTGCAGTCTGTGGTCCGGTGCGCAGTGCGTGCGCGAGCTTCCAGCCCTGCCCATATGCGAGGCGCCTGCGCAAGTGGCGAGTGCTCTCGAACTCTTGCACTCTTTGGGTGCCCCCCCAGTTGTGAAGAGCAGCGCCAGTTTGTTCGAGGCGCATGCGCGCGGCGGCGGCCCGACCGCGGCGGCCCCGCGCACGCACAAGCGTGGCGCGTGGCCAGCCAGGCGCGGCGCCGGCGCGCCAAACGCGCAAACGCGCAAACGTGCAGACGTGCAAGCGAGGCGGCTTGACTCTCAGTGCACCCGGTTGACGAGTGAGAGGAAAGAATGCGGGTTGAAACGCGCGCGCTGCGGCGCCGTGTTGGGAGAGAGCAAAGGCCCGGTGCCGGGCAAGGGGCTGCGCAGACTGCGGAGCCTACCGAAGCAAGCAAACCAAGAAACGCGCCTCACACGCAACGAGGCGCTTTCATTCAACGCTCGGGCGGACGACGCCCCAGCGGGCGGTGCAGGGTGATGCGTGCGGGGCTGCGCGGGGCAGCATGTGAGGGTGCGCGGCCCGCGCCCGGCGGCGGGGCGAGGCCGCAATGGCGGCGGGCGAGGTGAGAGCGCTTATCCACGTCGTGCCCAGTTGGGTTGGTGGGCCTGCAAGCATGCATTCAACAACCTCGACCACAAATACAACACAAGCAGCCCGAGCGTGGGGCACGCCGGCGCCGACTCACTGCAGTGCGGGAAAGCGGGCCGCGGCGCACACGTTGAACCTCGTGGCACAGCCAAAGCACACCGTTCCCTCGAGCTGGCCGGCCTGCCGTGTTCCGCGCCCAAGCGGCGCCCTACTGCTAGCGGCAGCGCCTGCCCAACAACGCTGGCGCCCCGTGCCTTGTCACGCGCGCGCAGGGATGCAAGAGAGCGGTCTTGGGAGGGGCGCGGCCAGCTGGCTGGCCTTCTTAGGCCAGCATGCGCACCAGCTCGTGCGCGGTCTGCACCTCCGCCTGGCTGCCCGCCATGCTGAGCTGCAGGCCGCCGCCCACGTGCGCGGAGAGCAGGACCTGGGCACCCGACATCTGGGCGATGGTCTCCAGGTTGACCCCCAGCCGGCACGCGGCGGCCGGCGCCACGGCCAGCACGCGCTCCTCGCGCGGCGCCGCCGGCGGGCTGGCCCCGCACGCCGGCAGCGGGGCCGCCAGCCCGCCCGGGCTGAGCCATGCCAGCGGGTCTGGCAGCTGGCGGCAGCTGTCGGGGCTGTCGCTCGGTGGCAGGGCCGTCAGGCCCTGCGCCCGCGCCCCGAGGCAGGCGTCGCCGCCCTGCAGCTGCACGACGAGCGCCGCCACGGCGCGGCTGGCGGCCTCGCTCGCCGCCGCCGGCGGCGGCGGCGGCGGCGGCGCCGGCATGTGGAGCCAGCCCGCCGCCTGCGCGGCGTCGGTCGCCGCCTGCTGCGCGTGGCTGGCGCTGAGCACGGCCTCCAGCGTGTGCGCGCACTCAGCTGAGAAAAGGGCGGTGGCGCTGTCGTCCGCGCTCGCCGGCGCGTCAAACAGGGAGTAGCAGGCGCTCCCGAGCACGCGGCCGGAGAGGTCGCTCAGGCCTGGCAGCAGCGGCCGCGGCGCCGCGACGGCGGCAAAGCCGCCGTCGCCGCAGGCGCCCAGCCAGCCCCCAAACTCGGCCGCCGCGCAGGCCTCGGCGCCGGCACCGGCGGGGGCGGCGGGCATGGCGGGCTGGGCGGCGCCCCCGGCCCAGTTGCTGGCGGCGCTCGAGATGCTCGCCAGGCTCGAGATGTTCCCGGGCCAGCTGTGGGCGGCGGTGCCCCAGCCGCCGTTGCCGCCCCGCTCCTCCGCCAGGTCAGGCAGGGAGGGCAGGTTGCAGCTGTGGCTGTTGACCAGCTCCTGCGGCAGGCACCCGGTCACGGCGAGGAAGGGCTCCGACCACGTGCGCGTCCGGAAGGGCTCTGACCACGAGCGCTCGCCGGCGCCCGCGGGCGCGCTGCCCAGCCAGCCCGTCACGGCGGCGCCCTGCGCGGCAGCGGGGAGGGGCGGCGGTGAGCGGCCGGCGTCGCCGGCGCGCGGCGCGCACGCGCTGCAGCGGCGCCCGCGCGCACCTCGCGCCCCAGCATGGGCAGCAGGTGGACAGGCATGTTGTGGTGGCCGTCCTGGTCGCTGCAGGGCCCCCACAGCGGGGCCGTGTCGCGCAGCGCGTACGCGTCGCCCGCGTCAGCAGAGTGGGCGCGCTGCTTGATGTTTATGTTGAGGCCCAGCGGCGGCCGCGGCACGCCCGGCTGGCCGCCGCTGTCGCGCTCCTTGGCCTGGCCTGATCTGCCCCCCCGGCCCCGGTGCCGCCTGCCCTTGCGGGCGAGCCTCGCGCCTGCGGCGGCGTGCGGCGGGCGTCGGAGGGGGCCGTCAGCGGCGCGCGCGGCTGTCGGCGGCGCAGGGAGGCGGCCCGCGCGGCCGGGCTGCGGCCGGGCTGGGGCTGGCACACGCCCCAGCGGCAGAGAGGGGGGGGGGGGGGCGCCGAACCGCGCCGCGCCCGTGGCCCACCTGGCGCCTGGCCCGCGGGCGCCTCCGCCGCCTCGGCGGCGGCGGCGGCCGCCGCGGCGGCCTGCAGGGCCGCCGCGTTCTGCTGGCGCGTGCGGTCGAGCCACTCCACCACGAGCGGCGCCTCGGCGCCCGGCCAGACGTGCTGGCCGTCCAGCGCGTCCAGCGCCGCCACCGCGGCGGCCTGCTCCCCAAACACCACGATGCCGCAGCCCTTGTGGCGCTTCGCGGTCTGCCACTTGCGGAACAAGTTGATCTCCTGCGGGGGCGGGCCAGGTCAGCCCGCCGCTGCCGCAGGCCCACGGCGGGACGGCTGGCGGCGGCGCGCTGCGCACGCACCTGCACGCGGCCGAAGCGCCCGAACTCGGCCGCCAGGTCGTCCTCGCCGATGTGGGGCGGCGCACGTGCGAAGAACACCGCCGTCTCGCCGGGCGGCGGGGCCGGGCGCAAGAACACCGCCGTCTCGCCGGGCGGCGGGGCCGGGCGCGGCCCCGGCGCGGCGCTGGCGGGCGGGGCCTGCGCGGTCGCGAGCGGGCGGGCGGGCGGGCGCGAGCGGGCGCGCCTCAGCCCCCCGGCGTGCCGAGGTGCCGGCGCGCCCCGTGGCACGGTGCCGGCACCGACCCGCCCCGCTGGGCGGCGTGGCGCGGCGCGGGGAGGGCGCGGGCGCGCGCAGGGGAGCCATCACGCCCAACCCGCCTGGCCGTGGCCGCGCCGCGCCCCGCCCGCCGGCGGCGCTGGCCAGCCCCGCGCTCACCGTGGGCTGGGGCGGGTGCATCAGGCAGTGCGGCGTGACCATCGTGCTGCTGGCGCGAGCGAGCTCCGGTGCCTGGGCGCCAGCAAGGCTGCCGCGCCCCCGGGTCTACTGACGGCGGCACGGGTGGGCCCGCGCCAGGGCGGCGCTCTCGGGCCCGTTCTCCGGCACGTCGTCCGGGGCCACACGCTACACGCTCTCGCGTCGCGCTCGTGCGCCGTCTGCTCTAGCCTGCTACTCCTGGATGCAGCGTCTGGGCTCCCTCTCTGCGGGCGCACGGGCGCGGGGCGCGGCCTGGACGGCGCACGGGCGATCGGAGGGCTTAAGTCGGGATTTCGCAATCTCGCTGTTCCGTGCCCGCAGCGGCTCGGCCCGGCGCGGATGGCGCTGCCCGCCCCGCGACTCGTTCGTGGCGGGCGGCGGACGCAGCGGCGGGCCCGGACCGCGACGGGGGCCGTCGGCGCGGGGGCCGGCCCGCGCGCGCGCCACCCGGACGCCGCCCGGGCGCAGCCGCAGCCTTGGCGCCGCCGGGGCTGAGCGCGGGGCGGCGCCAGCCGGGGCGGCGGCGGCAGCGTCACCGGCCCGGTGCGGCGGCACCGGTCCACGACGCTGCGCGCCGCGCTGGCGGCTCTCTGGCGGCTCGCGCCGCCAACGGACCGCGCGTGCTGTGCTGGCATCGCCGCGCCCGGCCTGCGCGGCGCCGTACGCGGCCCGACGGCGCCGTACGCGGCCCGACGGCGCCGTACGCGGCCCGACGGCGCGGCGCGGCGAGCCCGCCGCTGCTGCCCGAACGGCTGGCTCGGCTGAGCGCGGGGGGCCGCTGCTGCGACGCGGGGCGAGGTTGCAACTCCCCAGCCTCGACCCACGAGTGCGCGTGCGTGCCGCACGGTCACGATCGGCCGGGCGCCGCGCGCACGGCATGCGCCGCGCGGCGGCGCGCCCCCCTGACTCCCCGCCGCCCCGCCCCGCCCGCGCCGCCGCGGCTCAGGAGGAGCAGGAGAGCACGCAGACGCCGGGGCGGATCATGTCGGGCGGCGGCGGCGCGCTGTACTTGGGGTCTGCGCCCGGCTGCTCCTCGTATGGCGCGGCGCAGACCTCCAGCAGGCGGGCCGTCTCGCTGAAGTCGCCCGCCTCAGCCGCCTCGATCGCGTACTGCGGCGGCGGCGGAGAGCGGAGGGGGGGGGGTTGGGGGTGGGGGGGGCATGCGGGCGGCCGCAGGGCGCGCAGGTCGCACGGGCCCCTCGCCCGAGGCGCGCGCGGGCCGGGGGGCGTCCGCGCCGCGCCGCGCCACACCTGCAGGAGGTGCTGGCGGGGGACAAACTTGGGGCTGGCGGCGCGCTGCCGCGCCATGCGCGGCGCGTCGGCCTCGCCGTCGGCCGCGAGGCGCGCGCGCCACGCGCCCAGCCACGCCGCCCAGTCGCCGACGAGCGCGGCGTCCGCGTCCAGCGCCTCGCCCGTCAGCGCGTCCACCAGCCGCGCGGGCAGGCCCGCGGTGCGCGCGGCGGCCGCGCCGGCGCCCCCCTCGTTGCCGCTGGCCGCCGCCGCCGCGTCGCCGGGCGCCTCCTCGGCGGCGGTGGGCACAAACGCGAGCGCCCTGTGCGGCAGGCCGGCAAGCACAGGGTTTCACGCGCCGCGCGTGCGTGGGGGGGGGGGTGCTCAGCGCTGCGCTCAGCGCTGTGCTCAGCGCGCGAGCGTGGCGCGCGCAGCCGCGCCGGGGGGCCCAAGCCCCGCCCGCCGCGCCTGAACGTGTTGGTGAAGTCGGCCCCGCTGCGCGCCATGAGGCGCAGCAGCTCCTTGGCCAGCAGCGGGTCGGGGCCGGCCAGGCCGAGCTTGGCCGCCATGCGTGCGTTGTAGGTCGACACCAGCTCCTGCGAACCCCCGGCACGGCGCGGCGCAAGGGCGCGTGAGGACGGCGCGAGGGCAGCGCGGGGGAGGGCAAGGGGGGGGGGGGGGGCGCAAGCGAGCAGGAGGCGCGGCGGCCGGGTGCGTGAGGGCGCAGCAGGGGCGCCCGCCGCCGCCGCGGGGCGTCTCACGTCGGCGTACGCCTCCAGCGCCGCCTCGGCCTCCTCCTTGCGCACGAGCCCCGCCGCAAAGAGCGCGTTGGCGAGCTGCACGCAGTTCCACTGCGCGCGGCGCCGCCGGCGGGGCGCCGGCGTCAGGCGCGGGGCGTCAGCCGCGGGGCGCGCCGGCGGCGGACGTCCGTCCCTCCCTCCCGCCTCACCCTCCCGCGCCGAGCCCGCCCGCGCCGCGCGTCGCGTGCGCGCGTGCGCGCCTGGCAGGCCTGCGGCTGGTTGCTGTAGCAGTAGCGCCGCCCCGCAAAGTCGGTGGTGTTGGGCGTGTAGTCGGGCGCAAACCTGCAGTCGGGGGGCAGACGGGGGGACAGGGGGGGGGGGAGTGTGTGTGCGCCGTGTGTTCAGAGAGGGGGGAGGGGGGGGGGCACAGAATGCTGCCGCTACGCCGCCGCGTCGGCCAGCCAGCCAGCGCGCGCCGCTACGCCGCCGCGCCGCTCACGCGTCTATGAAGCCAAACGGCCCGTAGTCAATGGTGAGGCCCAGGATGCTGCAGTTGTCGGTGTTGAGCACGCCTGAAACACACACGCAGGGCGCGGGGGCACAGGCGGGCCGCGGGGCGTGTGGGCGCGGCGCGCGTGCGTGAGCGCGTGTGACGTGCTGCGACGCCCCCTCACGCGGCGCCCCTCGCCCCGCGCGGGCTGGCCCGCCGCGCCGCGCGCCGCGCACCGTGCACCCAGCCGAGCGTCTGCCACATCGCGACGAGCCGCCCGGTGCGGGCGGACACCTCGCGCAGCAGCGCCTCGTAGCGCTCCGCGCCCGCGGCCACTGCGCGGCGGGCGCGCGGGCGGGCGGGCGCGCGGCGGCGGCGGCGGCAGCGCGCGTGACTGCGCGTGGCTGCTGCGCGGGGCTGCGCGGCTCTGTGCCCGGGGCGCCGCGCACGGCCGGGCGCCGGCCGCGCCCGCGTCCAGCCCTGCGCCCCGTGCCGCACCGGCCTGCAGCTCTGGGTAGTGGTGCCGGATGACGTAATCCGCCAGCTTGCCCACGAGCGCCATCTGCGCGGCGGCAGCAACGCCAGCAGCAGCGGCAGAGGCAGCGTAAGGCCAGGGAGCGGCGCGCGGGGGCGCTCGCGCCTGTCTCTCGCCGCCACCGGCCGCCGCGCACCTCGTCGCCGCCGCGGCTCGCCGGCAGCTGGAAGGTGCCAAAGCTGCGGCGCGCAGGTTGGGCGGGCGCTCTGTGCGCGCCGGCGCCGGCGCTGCCCCGCACGCAGCGCGCGCCGCGCCGGTGCCGCGCCGCGCGTGCCCCGCGCGCACCGCACGAAGCTGGGCGCGACGCGGCAGACGACGGCGCCGGGCTCCAGCCGGGCGTTGCCGTCATAAAACATGTCGCGATACACCTCGGCCCCCGTGCCCACACAGCACAGCGCGCGCGTGGTCGGCACCTGGCGGCGCGTCGGCGACGGGGCGTCGCACGCCGAGCTGGCTGGCGGCGGCGGCCACGCGGCGCCGCGCGGGGCCCAAACGGGCGCGCCGCGCCGCACCCCGAGCGCGGCCATGGCCTCGCTGCACACAAACTCGCGCAAGCTGCTGCGCATGACGGCGCGCCCGTCGGCGCGCCGGCTGTACGGCGTCCTGCGAGAGAGAGAACGCACGGGCAGGGGGTTGGCGCGCGTGGCGCGCGTGGGGCCAGTGGCACGCGCTGCGCGTGGGGCCGCGGGCGCCGCGCGCGCGGCCGCCCCCCACCTGCCCGCGCCCTTGAGCTGCAGCTCCCACCGCTTGCCTGCGCGCGGGCGGGCGGGCGGGCGAGCGCGTGGGGCCAGGGGCTGCTGCCGCCGCGCCCCGTGCGCCCCTCGCGCCGGCGCCCGTGTGCCGCCCCACGCGCACACCCCACAGCCGCGCGCGTGGGGCCAGGGGCTGCGCTGGCGCCCGTATCCCGCCCCCACATACAAATAAACAACCACCCCGCAGCGCCGCGACAGCGCCGCGCACCTGCGGCGTTGACCACCTCACCCAGCGTGATCGCGCGCCCGTCGCCCAGCTGGCCCGCCCACGACCCAAACTGGTGCCCGCCGTACGTCTGCGCGTACGGCTCGCTGCGCGCGGCGGCGGCGGCGGCAGCGGCAGCGGGGCGCGCGTCGGCCGCGCCCGCGCCGCGCCGCCGCTCCCTCCTCCGGCTGCCGCGCCACCGCGCCCCGTGCTGCCCGCGCCGCGCGCCCGCCCCGCACGCGCGCGCCTGCCGGGCAGCGGCGCCGCGCCGCTCATGACCAGCGCAAACTCTGGGCGCTCGCACTCGGCCGGGTCGAGGCCCAGCAGCGCCGCGACCGCCGCGCTGTACGCGACGGTGCGGGGCTCGCCGCCCGCGGGCGTGGGCGCCACGCGGCTGAACAGCGCGCCCTCCACCTGGCGCAGCACGTTGGAGGGGTCGGGGTCGCCCGGGAGCTCGCGCACGAAGGTGTTGTCAAAGCGCATGGCCTCAAGCGTGCGCGGCGGCGTGGCGGCCGCGGCGGCGCTCCCCGGCTGCGCTGCCGCCGCTGCCGCCGCGCTCGCCGGCTGCGCCGCTCCCGACGCCGCCGCGCTCGCCGGCTGCGCTGCTGCCGACGCCGCGGCGCTCGCGCGGCGCGGCCGCGCGGCGGCGGCGGCGGCGCCCAGCGTCCGCGCGCCCCTGCCGGCCCCCAGCAGGGGCAGCTGCAGCAGCGCCCGCATGGGCCGGTCGCCGCGTGCGGCAGCGGCAGCGGCAGCAGCGCCGCGCGTCGTCGGTGCGGCGGCGCGCAGGCTCATGGCTGGTCGGGCAGGCGGCGGGGCGCGGCGGCGGGCGCGCAATTGGCGGCGGCGGCGGCGCGGCGCGCTCACGAGCGGCGCGGAGCGTCGCGTCGCGTGCAGAACACCGCCGCTGCGCCCCGCCGTCCATCGCGGCCCCGCCGCCCGCGGCCCGGGCACTCTGGCCGCCCCCACCGACCGCCACGACCCCGCCACGCGACCGGCAGCAGCGCGAGCGCGACATCTTCGCAAGATGTCGCGCGTGGGATTCGTGCTCAAGCAGACGCAGGGCTTCCTGGACGTGAGCTGGGGATGGGGCCTGTGGGGACGCGGCCCGGCACGACAGGCCCGCCACGCCGCGGCAGGGCGCGCGGGGCCGCCGGACGCCGGGGCGCCGATCTGCTGCGACGTGCCCGCCCTCCCCCAGCGCTGGCGCCGGGCTGGCGTGCCGGAGAGGCGCACGGCCGGCTGCGCACGGCGCTGCCGTGGCGGCAGCGGCGGGGCCCCGGGGCGGCGCGGCGGCAGGAGCAGCGGCGGCGCTGCTCCGCTGCTGCTGCCCGCGCGGGCGCGGCGCGCGGCGCCGCGCCGCCGGCCGGCCGCGAGATTCCCAGACGCCTGGCCCACCGCCGCCGCCGCCGCGCGCCCCCGTCTGGGTGCCGCAGGTGCCGCTGAGCACACACGTGCCGATCTTTGCGGCGTGCTTCGCGGCCATCCTGGGCATGTCGTACGCCAACTCCTTCAACTTTGTCACCCCCAACTCGATGACGCCCGAGTTCAAGGCCGCGGCCGCGCGCATCGGCAACGTGATGGTGCGGCGGCGCGGCGGCCAGCGGCGCGGCGCGGCGGCCAGCGGCCGCGCCGGCAGCGGTGCCGGGGCGGCGGCGGCGGCAGTGGCAGTGGTGGCGGCGGCGCCAGCAGCCCCGGCAGCGCCACGGCAGCACCAGCAGCCCGGCAGCGCCAGGGCGGCAACAGCAGCTGGGCGGCCGGCCGCGCGCGCCGCGGGGCAGCGCTGGCGGCTGGGGCAGCAGCTGCCACAAGCGGCCGCCGCCGGCGCGTCGCGCCACCGCGCCACCTCGCCGCCGCGCAGGAGCGCACCGACGCGCCGCCGGTGTTCCTCAACCCCATCTGGCACGGCATCCCCGGCAACGTGCTGGGCCCCGAGGACGTGCAGTGAGCCGAGCGACGGCAGCGGGCGCTGCGCGGGGAGGGCGCGCAGGGGGAGGGGGCTGGGCTGGGTCTGCTGGTCTGTCTGGCGCTGGGCGCGGGCGCGGCGGCGTGTACCACCATCATGCACCGGCGCCCTGTGCGCGGGGGCGGCGCGGTCGGGGGACGGAAGGCGGCGGGCGGCGGTCGCGGCGCGGCGCCGACGCCGGTCAACGCAGGGTAAACCGCGCCGCGTCTCGCGTCGCGCTGCCTGCCCACGCCCTCCGCCCTCCCGCAGCGCTGCCACCCCGCCAGCGCGCCCGCACCGCTGGAACGCGGCCGCGTCCTCGGCGCGCCAGCTCGCCATCTCCAGGAGCAGCGGCGCGCGCCGCGCCGGGCAGCAGGCGCCGCCGCAGCGCGCGGCGCGGGCTGTCGCGCAGGCCGGGGCCATGGCGGACGCGTCCTCGGGCGGCGAGGCGCCCGCCGGGCGCCAGCTGCGCGGCGCGGCCACGTTCAGCTCGCGCGCGCAGGCCGCGCCGTCGCCCGGCGCGGCCTCGCTGGCCACCGAGAAGCTCATGACGCGCGTCTTCGGCACCAAGAGCGCAAACCAGCGCGTGAGCGAGAGCCTGGACTACGAGCCCGTGCAGAACAAGATTTTCTACGAGCGCATGCGCGCGGCCAAAAAGGAGCGCCACCTCTTCGGGTGAGGCGCCGGCGGGGCCGCAACGGATCGGGCGGCCACTCCCCCACGCCTGGGGGGCCTGCCGGCCGCCAGCGGGGCGCCCGCGCGGCGCGGCGCCGCCGCGAGCGGCGGCCGCCGCTGCTGCTGCGCGCCGGCGCCCGACGCGCGCCGCCGCCGCCGCCGCCGCAGCTACACGGGCCACACGCTGGCCAAGTTCGTCATCACCATGGTATCCGGCATCCTCACGGGCGTGTTTGCGGTCTTCCTGTCCACGTTTGTGTCGAGCCTCTTCGCCTGGAAGAACGGCTTTGTGCAGGAGCTGCTCGACGAGGACGGCCCCCACAGGCGCGCCGCGCGGGGGGACGCGGGGGCCGCGGGGGATGCGCTGCGGGGCCGCCGCGCCGCGCGCCCCACTGCTGCGCTGTGGGCGGCCAGGGCGCGCCGGCGCGGCGCGCCGCCCGAGCCCGAGCCCGCGCGCTGACAGGCGTGCCCGCCCCGCCGCACGCAGGGTGTGGGTCGCGTACCTGTGGCACTGCGCCTACAGCTGCCTGCTCGTGTCGTTCGCGGTCGCGCTGGTGCGTGGCACGCCGCCGCGCCGCGCGGGCAGAGGCTGGGCGCACCCCAACCGCCCCGCGCTGCCGCGCGCAGCGCCCTACGCCCCACACGCCCTGCCACGCGCGCCGCGCGCAGGTTCAGTACTGGGCGCCGCAGGCTGCGGGCGCGGGCGTGACGCTGGTGATGGCCTACCTCAACGGCAACCACGTGCCCAACCTGCTCCGCCTGCGCACGCTGGTCACCAAGTTTGTGGGCACCATCTGCAGCGTCAGCGCGGGCCTGCCCATGGGCCCCGAGGGCCCCATGGTGCACATCGGCGCGTGCCTCGCGTCCGTCATAACATACGCAGAGTGCAGTGAGCAGGGCTCAGCGGCGGCACGCGCGCGGAGGGGCGCTCCTCGCGCCGGGGCCGGCGGCGCGCGCAGCCGCGTGCGGGGCGCCGAGCGAACACGCCGCCGCCCACACGCCACGCCGCGCCGCGCCGCAGCGTGCCTGCGCACGGGGCGCTGGCTGGGGTGCTGCGGGCGGCGCGCGCGGAGCAGCCGGGAGGCGCAGCTGCTGGAGAAGCTCAAGGTGCTGGACGACATCGTCAGCGACTCGGGTGCGTGTGTGTGTGTGGGGGGGGGGGGAGCTCAGATGACAGTGGGCCCTCTCGAGAGGTGCCCCGCAGGGAGAGAGGGGGCTGGGGAGGGTGCGGTGGGCCCCGGCGGCTGCGCCGCTGGCGGGCGCACGCCCCCAGCGGTCGTGCCTGACCCGCGCCGCCTGACCGCGCGGCACCGCCGCGCGCGCGCCAGACCACCGCGAGTTTGTGTCGGCCGGCACCGCCGCGGGCATCTCGGCCGCGTTTGGCGCGCCCATCGGCGGCGTGCTCTTCGCGATGGAGGAGGCCTGTAGCTTCTGGAACAGGCGCGCACGCGCCGCACACAGCGCACACAGCGCGCACGCCGCACACCGCCACGCCGCCGCGCCGCGTGGCGCAGCGCACGGGCGCGCACGCGTGCGCGCCGCGCGACCGGTCGGCGGCCCGATTCACTCACCTATCCGCCCCCGCCCCGCCTCCCCCCCGGCGGCGGCGCGCAGGAAGACGAGCTGGCGCTGCTTCCTCGCCGCGGTGTGCAGCACGTTCACGCTGCAGAGCCTGAGCCGCGACGCGTCGCACGGCATGATCAGCTTCACGGGCGTCGCGAGCTACGAGAACCGCGACTGGCTGGTGCAGCTGCCCTTCATCCTGGTCAACGCGGGTGCGTGCGCCCTGGGCCCGGGCGGGGGGCTGTGGGGTGTGCGTGTGCGGGTGGGGGTGTGAGGTGGCGGGTGGGTGGTTTCGAACGAGGGCTGCGGCGGCGCTGGCGCCGCAGCCACACCCACGCCCGCGCCTCCCCCCTCCCTTTCTCGCAGGCGTCGCGGGGCTGCTGGGCGCGGCGTTCAACAGCATGCGCATGTGGCTGTGGCGCCTGCGCGCGAGCAAGACGCGGCACGTGCTGCGCATTGCCGAGGTCATCGGCCTCGCGCTGCTCTGCGTGACCGCCGGCTTTGCCTGGGCCGTCGTCGGCGGGCGGTGCATCCCCAAAAACCCAGAGTGGGGCGACGAGTACGGCATACGCTTCCGGTGAGCCCGCCTGGCGCGCACGGCGGCGCGCACGGCGCCACGCCCGGCGGCGCGGGATGCGCGTGCGCGCGCGCCGCGTGCTGCGTGCTGCGGCTCGCGCAGCGCCCCCTTCTCAGGCCCCCGCGCGTCATGACGGCCACCGCGACACCCCCCCCCCCTCCCAGGTGCGGCGAGGGTGAGCACAACGACCTCGCGACCCTCTTCCTCAGCGGCAGCCACCACACGATCGTGAGCCTGTTCAGCATGGGCCACTCGCCCGGGCAGGGCTACGTGGTGCACTTCACGCAGGGCAGCCTCGCCGCGTTTGTGGGGACCTACCTGGTGCTCATGAGCGTCGGCGCGGGCGTGGCCATCCCGGGCGGGCTGTTCATGCCGTCAATCATGGTGGGTGCTGTGGGTTTTTGGTTTTGGGTTGTGGGTGCGTGGCTGGGTGTGGGCGCATGTGCGTGTGTGTGTGTGTTCATGCCCTCAATCATGGTGGGCCCGCGCTGTGTGGGTTGTGGGTTGTGTGGGGTTCCGGGTGTGTGTGTGGGTGGGTGGTTGTGGGTGTGGGCGTGTGGGTGTGTTGTGGGTGTGGGCGAGGGTGGGCGGGTGGCGGAGGCGAAGGTGGAGGAGGGCGCTGGGGCGCGGGGGTGGACGCCCCGCCGACGCCCCGCCGCCCGCCGCCACGCGCGCGCGCGCGCGCGCGCGCAGGTCGGCGCGGCGTGGGGCGCGCTGTGGGGCAGCGCGCTGCGCGACTGGCTGCCGCACTGGAACGTGCAGCCGGGCGTGTACGGCATCATGGCCGCATCGTCGGTGCTCGCCGGCGTGTTCAGGCGCGCGCGGCGGCCGCGGCGCCCCGCCGCCGCCCGACCCTCCCCCCTTGCCCGCTCCCTCCTCGCCCCCTCCCCCTCGCTTCTCCCCCCAACCCTAAACCCCTCACCCCACCACCACCACGCACCCCCACGCCGCGCAGGAGCAACGTGAGCCTGGTGGTGCTGGTGATGGAGGGGACGCGGGGCATCGACTTTATGTTTGGTATCATCCTCAGCGTCGTCGTCGCCAACTGGGTCGCGCACCACATCCACGCCGACGGCGTGTACGAGAGCGAGCTGGAGCGCATCGGGAACCTCTACTTCCTGCGCGACGAGCCCCCGCACAGGCGCGTGTCGCTGTCTGGGTTTAGGAGGGTCGGTTGGGCCGGTGGGCGGGTGGGTGTGGGTGGGCGCGGGTGTGAGAAAAAGGGGCGCGGCGTGGGAGGGAGGCCGCGGCGGCGGCGCGCGCGCGCGTGGCATGCCGAGCGTCCGAGGCTGGCCGCCGCGCTGCACCCGGCCCTCCCTCTCTTCTCTTCTCCCGCCAGGCTGCACACGCTGACGACCGAGATGGTCATGGCCACGGGCGTGGTGGGCTTCCGGCCCGTGGAGAGCGTGGCCAACGTGCTCGCCGCGCTCAGCGGCACCAGCCACAACGGCTTCCCAGTCGCGTTTGCGCCCGACGGCGCCGACGGCGCCGCGCCCGCGATACACCACCACAACAGGTGCGCGCGCGTGTGCGCGTGCGTGCGCCGCGCGCGACGCGGCCGCGCCTGCACCCGTGTGCGCGCCGCGCGCCACGCGGCCGCGCGCACGACGCGGCCGCGCGCGCCCCGCAGGAACGGCGACGGCGGCTCGCACAGCAGCCTGGTGTCGTTCGCGGCGCTCGCGGCCGGCGCGGCGCCGCGCGCGCCCACGCCCGACGGCGCCGCGTCGCCGACGCCGCTGCTCGGCGGCGCCGCCGGCGCCGTGCCCGACGGCGCCGCTGCGCCGCCCGGCGCCGCGCCGCCGACGCCGGCCGGCGCGGTGCTGAGCTGCGAGGGCGGGCGGCTGGAGGGCGTGATGCTGCGCAGCCAGCTGCTGGTGCTGCTGCAGCGCCGCCACTTTTGCGACGCGCACGGCCGGCCGGTGGGGCGGGAGTACAGCGAGAAGGAGGAGGTGGACCTCGAGGCGCGGCGCGGCGCGCACAGCACGCACAGCACGCACAGCACGCACAGCACGCACAGCACGCACAGCACAGCACGCGGCGCCGCGGCGGGGGCGCCAAAAGCCAGCGCGGGAGGGAGAGCACCCGGCCCGCCGCCCCGCGCCCCTCCGCATGCTGACCGCCTCGCCCGCCCCGCGTCCGCCGACACTCCCGCGCCGCCCGCCTGCCTGCCTGCCTGCCCGGCCCGCAGACGGAGATGCGCACCTTTTTCCGGCGCTACTTCACGCACAACCGCTACGTCTCCGCGACCGCGACGCCGCTCGAGGCGCTGCAGCTCGGGACGGGCTCCGCGCCCGAGCTGGCCGGGCTGTACGTCGACCTGCGGCCCTACATGAACCGCTCGCCCTTCACCGTGCGCCGCGACTGCTCCGCCAGCCGCGCGCACCAGGTGCGGCGGCGGCGGCGGCGGGGCCTCGCGCGCGGCGCGCGGGGCTCGCGCGGGGCTCGCGCGCAGCAGGGCGGCCACGGCGCGGGCGCGCGCGGGGCGGCGGCCGAGCCTGTGGGCGCGCCGCCGCCGCGCCGCCGCGCCGCCGCGTGTCAGGCGTTTGTGCTGCTTGGCCTGCGCCACCTGATCGTGGTGGACGCGGCCAACCGCATCGTGGGCATGGTGACGCGCAAGGACCTGGACCACGCGGCGGGGCACGGCTGGTGGCGCATGAGCGCGCAGGCGCCCAAGCCGCGCCGCGCGGCGCCGCGCCGGGGGCCCATCAACAGGCGCGCGCGCGCGCGCGGCGGCGCCCGCTGCCGGCGGCCGGCGGGGGGCTGCCCTCGCGCCCCGCGCGCCCCCGAGCCCTCAACCTGCGACCTGCCGCCCCGGCGCGCCCACGCCCCGCCTCCGCCTGGCCGCCTCTCCTCCTCCGCCCCCGCCTGCGCCTCCGCCCCGCTCTCGCAGCTTCCTGAAGCACATTCCCAGCGTGCCGAGCTTCTTCAGCAAGCTGGTGGCCAAGGAGGGCGAGCACGGCGGCCGCGCGCCGTACGAGGTGGACGATGAGGCGGAGGGGGAGGAGGGGGAGGAGCGCCCCGGCACGGGCAGCGGCGACGACGAGGACGAGGGCGCCGCGCTGCGCGGCGGCGGCGGCGGCGGCGGCGGCGGCCGTGACAGCAGCAGCGGCGGCGGCGGCGGCGGCGGGGTGCGGCGCGAGCCGCCGGGCTTTGTCAGGGCGCTCCGCGGCGCGGCCGCGCCGCCGCGCGCCGGCGGCGGCTGGCCGCTGCGCCAGGCGGCGGCCATCCCGGCGCCGCCCGGCGCCGCGCCGGTGGAGCTGGGCGCGCCGGAGGCGCCGCCCGCCGCCGGCGGCGGCGGCGGCTTTGGCGGCGGCGGCGGGCTGCTGCTGGACGAGGAGCTGGCGGGCGGCGGCCGGGGGGCGCTGGGGAGCAGCGACGGGCTGCACTGAGGCGGCGGCGGCGGTGCGCACGCACGCGCGTGCGTGGGTGGGGCGCCGCCGAGGTCGAGGCCTGGGGCGTGGGCTGTGACAGGGAGGGGCGCCGGTCTCGGCGCGCCGGCGAGCGCTCGCGCCTGTGCAGCGCGAGCGGTCGCGTGGCCGCGCGCTGATTGCGGGTGCTGCTGCGTCCGCAGCGCCGCGCGCGGCCGCCCTCGTGGCCGCGGCGGCGGGGGCGGGGGCGGGGCACGCGGAACTCTTGCCGTCGGGAAACCCCCTCTTTCAGTCTCTCTTGCTGCGCGGCTGCTGAAAGAGGCACGCCCGCGCTGGCAATGCAGGCGGGCTGGCAATTCAGGCGGGCGGGCGGGCGGGCGGGCGGGTCCGCGGCGGCGCGTAACAGAGGTCACACCTGGCGCGCCTTCAGCCTCGCACGCCCAGCGCTGCGCCCAGGCTCGTCCAGCAGCCAGCAGAGCCGCGCGCGCCACGGGGCGCCGCCCCGCACTGGTAGGGCACGCCCAAGCCTCTAGAGGCTCCCGACCGGCGGTGCCGCCGCTGCACCCTCGCAGGACGCCTGCGGCCGCCGTCACTTGCCGGCCGCGGGCTCGGCCGCGGGCGGCGCGGCGACAAAGCTGCGCGACGCGCGGGCAGGGCGGGCAGGTGGGGAGGGGGAGGTGTCGGCAGGGGCACGCGCGTGCGCGTGCCGTCGGCGGCGCGCCTCGCCCGGCGTGCGGCGGCGGCTCGGCGGCTGCGAGGCGCGGCGTGGCGCGGCGCGGGGCGCGCAGACCTGAGGTACGCGTTCCAGCCGATCGCCGCGACGTTGACGGCCAGCACGCGGCGCTCCGGTGGGACGAGCATGAAGCTGACCATGTTGACCGCGGGCCAGTACGCCGTGCCGGCGACGAGCAGCCCCGGGGCCTTGTCCGCGACACGCGACACGCCCGCGCGCGGGCCGGCGCCCTCGAGCAGCGCGGTGGCCATGAGGAAGAGGCTGGTGAAGACCGGGAACAGCGTGACCTGTGGTGTGGTGTGAGGTGTGTGTGTGTGTGTGTGTGTGTGTGTGTGTGTGTGTGTGTGTGTGTGTGTGTGTGTGTGTGTGTGTGTGTGTGTGTGTGTGTGTGTGTGTGTGTGTGTGTGTGTGTGTGTGTGTGTGTGTGTGTGTGTGTCGTGTGGTGTGCGTGTGTTGATGGGGGGGGGGGGGGAGCAGGCAGCTGGCCGGGCTGCGTGCCCACGCGCGTGCGCAAGCAAACCGCGCGCACGCGCCTGGCCGACGAGCGTCTTGGTCGCCGCCGCCCGGAGCGTGCGCTCCGCGCCGAAGCGCGCGTCGAGCAGTCGAAACCCCCTGCGGCGCGACGGCGGCGCGCCAGGCTGGCGGCGCGCGCGCGGGCTGGCGAGCGCGCCGGCCGGGGGCCGGGCGCAGCGCGCGGGGGCCGGGGGCCAGGGGCCAGGGGCCAGGCCCTCACTTGTAAAAGAAAGGCCCGTGCAGGAGGCCGATCGCGGCAAACCTCGCCGTGCGCGCCAGGTCGAGGTCGGCGTGCCGCCCAGGGCCGGGCGGCGCCCGCCGCCGCGCGATGGCCTGGCTGATCACGTCGCCCGCGGCCATCAGCGTGACGGACGTGGCCGCGGCGCGCTGTATGGGCGAGAGCATGGCGCGCCGCGGCCCGTCGCTGTCGGGGCGCCGCGGCCCAGGGTGCCGCTGCTCGCTGGCAGCGACGCCGCGGGCTGCCCGCGCCGCGGCCTGCTGCCCCCCTTTGCTGCGCTGCTGGTGCTGGTGCGGCCTGGGTGAGGGGTGAACCCCCCTTGCTCCGGCGGCGCCGCCACACGTTCGCGGCACACGCCCACGGCGCGCGAGCGGCGGCGAGCAGCGGCGGCGGCGGTGGGAGGTGAGCGGCGGTGTGGCGGCGGAGGGGCGGGCAGGCTGGGGTGGGGGCGGCCGAGTGGGAGAACAGAGAGGCCGCGCTGAGGCTGGGAGTGGGTTGAGCGCCGCGCGGCGCGGCGCCTCAAGACCTGTTCTGCCACTGCGTCTCCAATAAGCTGCCCCTCGCGCCACGCCCGCGCCCACACGTGTGACGCACGGCCTCCCTCTACCCACGACACGCCGCTGCACCGATCTGCCACCCGCGCGGAGGAGCAGCAGCTTGAATCATCGCCGCTCGCCCGCGCCCGGCGGGCAAGGCTGGCCCGCCACATGGCCACCGACGCAGGTGGGGCGTCGTGTAAGACCTCTACGACCTGAGCGCGGGCCACGGCGGCGCGCTGAGGCGCCGCGCGCCTGCCGCGCGCCCCCCGCAGGCCGTCCCAGGCCGCGCCAGCGCGCCGCCTGAGCCGGCGTCGCGGCCGGCCGGTCTCACACTCCCGCGCGGGGGGCGGCACGCCCGCCTGCGCGCCATGGAGGGCCGGGCACCTGCCCAACCAGCTCTGGAGGCCCCTCCCGCGCCCAACGCGGCCCGCGCCGCCGCAGCGCCCGCCCCGGAGGCCGCCCCGGACCCACCCAGGCCCGAGGCGCCGCCGCTGACGGCGGGCGGCGCGGCGGCGGGCGCGGCGGCGGCGGCGCAGCAGCAGCAGCACCCGCCGCCGTGTGCCCCGGACGCGGCGGAGGCCACGGCGGCCGCCGGGCGGCTGCTCTCCGAGGTGCTGCAGGCCCTCCTCGAGCGCACGCATGAGACCGGCGGCGCGGGCGGCGTGGGGCCCTCGATCGCCGCCGCGCTGGAGCAGGCGCAGCGGCAGGCGGTCGGCGGCGCCGGCGCGGCGGCCGGCGGCGGCGCGCCGCAGCCACAGGCGGCGGGCGACGCCGGCAGCGGCGGCGCCGCCGCGCCGGAGGGCTCGCTGGCCGACCTGGCGCTCTGGCCGTGCGTGAGCCAGGCCATCGAGGCCGCGCTGGCGGAGCCGATGTTTGGGCTCGAGGGCGCCACGGTGACCGCGATGCTCGAGGCGGCGCTGCTCATCATGCCGGCCGAGCAGCGCGCCGCGGCGCTGGACGGCTTTGCCGCGCGCTTCACGTCCACCTTTGCGGCGCTGATGCAGGACGGCCTGCCCGCGCTGGGCGACGAGGAGGAGCAGGAGCCGCCGCAGGCGGGCGACGGCGAGGCGGCGCCGCAGCAGCCGGCGCAGCGGCTGCAGCCGCAGCAGCAGCCGCAGCAGGAGCCGCAGCCGCAGCCGCAGCAGCAGCCGCAGCAGGAGCAGGAGCAGGTGGAGGCGCCAGGGCGGCTGCCGGCGCCGGCTCCGGCGCCGGCGCCGGCGGAAGCGCCACGCGAGCAGCAGCCGCGCGAGCAGCTTCCGCAGGGCCAGCGGCAGGCGCTCGCGAACGGCGAGCGGTGCAGCGACGCCCAGCAGGGGCCAGCCGCAGGCGCGGAGCAGCGGCCGGCGGTGCAGGCCGGCAAGGCGCCGCAGTCGCGGCGGGCCTCGCCGGACACCCCGGCCACCAACGCCGTCCCCGTCGACGGCTCCTCGCCCGAGACCGGCGGCACGAGCGGCAGCCGCGGCCACCACGGCAGCGAGGGGCCGGCCATCGACCGGGCCGCCATAGCCGCGGCGCTGCATGCGCTGGTCGCCCCGGCGGCGGCGGCGGCGGCGGCGCAGCCTGCGATGGGGCCGCCTGCGGCGGCGCAGCCTGTGGCGGCGCAGGCTGTGGCGGCGCAGGCTGCTGCGTCGCCGGCGCCGCTGGCGCCGCCGGCGGCCGCGCGGCAGCTGCCGCTGCAGCAGGCGCCGTCGCCGGCGGCCGCGCGGCAGCTGCCGCTGCAGCAGGCGCCGTCGCCGGCGGCCGCGCGGCAGCTGCCGCTGCAGCAGGCGCCGTCGCCGGCGGCCGCGCGGCAGCTGCCGCTGCAGCAGGCGCCGTCGCCGGCGGCCGCGCGGCAGCTGCCGCTGCAGCAGGCGCCGTCGCCGGCGGCCGCGCGGCAGCTGCCGCTGCAGCAGCCGCAGGAGGAGCTGCAGCATGCGCCACCGCCGCGGCCGCAGCGGCCGCAGCAGGACCCGCAGCAGCAGCCGCAGCTGCAGCCGCTGCAGGAGCAGCTGCCGCACCCGCAGCAGCCGCAGCCGCAGCCGCTGCAGGACCCGCTGCAGGGGCAGCTGCAGGAGCATGGTGAGGATGACTGGGAGGAGGAGATGGAGGAGGAGGAGGAGGAGGAGGAGGAGGAGGAGGAGCAGGACCAGGAGATGGAGGGCCAGGAGGAGGAGGAGCAGCAGCAGCAGCAGCAGGCTGCGATGGCGCCTCCCGTGCAGCGCCGGCAGCGGCTGCTGCAGCAACTGCAGCAGCTGCAGCAGCAGCAGCGCCAGAACGAGCAGGAGCAGCAGCAGCAGCAGCAGGCCGTGATGGCGCTGCCCCCGCAGCAGCAGCAGCAGGCTGTGATGGCGCTGCCCCTGCCGCAGCAGCAGCAGCTGCTGCTCAAGCTGCTGCAGCAGCTGCAGCAGCAGCAGCAGCCGGCCGCGCTGGCGCCGCCCCCGCAGCAGCAGCAGCAGCAGCAGCCGGCGGCGGCGATGGCCCCGCCCCCGCAGCAGCGGGGCAGCACGCACGGGCGCGCGACGCAGTCGCCTCGGGCGCTGGGCGAGGCGGCGTCCCCGGGGGAGAGCGCAGAGGCGGCCCTGGCCGCCAGCGTCGCGGCGGCGGCGGCCGCCGCCGCGGCGGCCGGCGGGGCGGGCCGGACGTACCAGGCGGTCCGAGCGCTGGCCCAGGCGCCGCCGCTGCAGGCGCACCGTCAGATGGCAGCAATGGTCGACGCGCTGCGCCAGCCAGCGCACGCGCCCGCGGCGCCGCAGCCGGCGCCGCAGGAGGGCGGCGCGCAGCTGCAGGCCATGCTGCAGCGGGCGCTCGCGCACGCGCGGCCCCCGGCCGGCCGCTGCCGGCGGGCGTCGCGGCGCAGCTCGGCGCGCCCGCCGGCGCCGCGCCGCAGGGGCTGATGGTGGACGCGCTCATGACGCGAATGGAGCACGAGCTGCCCGGCGCGCTGGAGGCGGTGGCCGCGCTGGTCGGCGCGCCGGGGCGCGCCGCGCGGCCCGCGCCGCGCGGCGCCGGCCCGCGCGATGGCGACGGCGCCGCGCAGTCGCCGGCGCAGCTCGGCGGCAAGCGCCAGCGCGAGGCCGACCGCGCCGACCGCGCCCTCGACCTGCTGGCGGTCCTGGAGCAGCTGGCGCCGGAGCAGTGGGGCGAGCTCAAGAGTGCGATCGTCCGCCGCGTCGCGGGCGGCAGCGCGGGCAGCGACGCGGCGGCGGCGCCGGCGGCGCCGCGCCAGCCCACGCCCCAGAGCCGCGCGCTGGTGGCGGTGCCGGCGGACAGCGTGGGCTCGCTGACGACGGTCGACGTGCACATGGCGGGCCAGCTGCAGACCGCGGCGCACGCCGTGCGCGTCGCGCAGCAGCAGTACCAGGACCTGCGGGCCTTCGCCAAGGAGAAGGCGCGCGAGCTGCGGGCGCAGCGCGCCGCCGAGCTCGCGCGGCGCGAGGCGCAGGCGCTGCGCGCGCAGCAGCAGCAGGTGCTCTCGCTGCTGCACAGCCACGCCGCCGGGCTGGGCGGCCCGCCGGCGCGCGGCCTGCTCCGCGCTGGCGGCGAGGAGGAGCAGGAGGAGCAGGAAGAGGAGGAGGCGGAGCCGGGCAGCATCGTCCCTGAGTACGACATGCTGCTGGCGGTGGAGCAGACGCTGCGCGGCGACCCCGTGTGGGAGCGCCTCTCGCCAGACCAGCGCGCGGCGCAGCGGCGCCGCTCGCTGGCGGCCCTGCGCCGCTCGACGCCGCCCAGCGGTCTGCTCGCCCCGCCGGCGGCGGGAGCCGCGGCGGCGGCGGCGCCCGCTGCGCCGCCGCCGGCCGCTGCTCCTGGCGCCGGGCAGCGCCGGCGCTACCTGCCCGCGGGCAGCAAGCAGCTGCCGGGGCAGCACCACGCGCAGCAGCCGCCAGCGCCCGCGGCGGGGGCGGCGCCGGCGCCGCAGCAGCACGCGCGCGCACAGCCCGGCGCCGCGCGGCTCGCGGCGCCTGCGGCGCAGCAGCTGCCGCCGGCAGCGCCGCCCGCGGCCGCGGCGCAGCGGCGCCGGGTGTCGCCGGCGCCGGCGCCGGGCAGCGCGGCGTCCCCGGGCTCGCCGGCGCTGCAGCCGCTCATTCAGCAGTCGCAGCTGCACCCGGCGCGGCCGCAGCAGCGGCCGCCCGCGCAGGGCCGCGCGCGCTCCCGCCGGGCCAGGCGCAGGCCGGGGGCAGCCGCCGGCGCGCGCGCAGGCGGCGGCGGCGCCTCCCGCGCACGGCCGTGCGGAGGCGCAGCGCGCGCCGCCGCCGCTGCTGCCGCCGCCGCCGCCGCTCGCCGCGACGGCGGGGCTGGGCGCCGACGCGGGCGAGCCCTCGGGCGGCACCGGCGGCGCGCTGCAGCAGGCGCGGGCGGTGCTGTCGGCGCTGCCGCCGCCCGCCCAGATGAGCGAGAGTACCATGCTGCGCCTGCTTGCCGACATTCACCACGAGCACTGCACCGCCGAGGGCGCGGCCGAGGCGGCGGGCCGGGCCGAGGCCAAGCTCTTGCTGGCCGCCCGGTGCGGCGCCGGCCGCGGCGACGGGGCCTGGCGCTGGCCGCGGCGCGGCGCGAGCCCCGAGTCCGGCGACGACGACGGCGACGACGACGACGAGGATTACGATTACGACGACGCGGCCGCGGCGGCCGCCGCCGCGGGGGCGACGCGGCGCGAGCAGCAGGCGGCGCTCCTCGCGCGGCTTGGCCAGGCGGAGCAGCGGTCGGCGCGCGAGGAGTCGCCCGGCTGGGAGCCCACGCCCGTGCGGCGCGGCCGCGGCCGCGGCCGCGGCGGCGGCCGCATGCGCAGCCGGCTGCGCCGCGTGGACGGCGAGGCCTACGGCGACGCCGGCGCTGCGTCGGCCGGCAGCGGCGGCGACGAGCGCGCCGCCGCGGCCGCGCCCGGCACCGCCGTGCCTCCTGGCGCCGCGCCGCCCAGCGGCCTCGTGCTGCTGCCCAACGGCCAGCTGCTGGCGCTGCACAGCCTCATCGCGGAGGGCCTGCAGGGTCAGCCGCCCAAGAGGAAGCGGGGGCGGCCGCGCAAGAACCCCCTGCCGCCGGGGGCGCACCCGCCGGGCGCGCCGCTGCCGCAGCTGTCCCTGCTGTCCGGGCAGGGAGTGCTGCCGGGGCAGCTCGGCGTCGCGTGCGCGCCCGGCGGGCAGCTGGCCCTGGTCCAGCTCGCGCCGCCGGCCGGCTCGGCGCCCGGCGTGGCGCTGCCGGCGGGGCTGTCAGCGCTGGGCGACGCCGGGCTGCACCAGCAGCTGTCGCTGCAGCACTTGCAGCTGCACTACCAGCAGCAGCTGCAGCGCCAGCAGCAGGCGGCGGCGCAGGGGCAGGAGCGGCTGCTGGCGCTGCCCGCGCCGCCTGGCGAGGCGCAGCCCGACGGCGCCCCGGCGGGCGCGGGCGCGCTGGCGATCGTTCCGCAGGACGGTGCGCAGCACGAGGGGCTGCTGCTGACGGCGGCGGGCGCGGCCCAGGGCGCCGACGGCGTGGCGGCGCAGGGGCAGCCCGGCTCGCCGCCGCCGGCCGACGGCCTGCGCCACATCCCGCTGCTGACGCCGGTGCGGCAGCCCCAGCTGCAGCAGCAGGCGGCGCAGGTCCTGCCAGGCCCTGGCCTGGTGGCGCTGGTGCCGGGCCTGGTGCAGGCACCGCCGGCGCCCCAGGGGCACGTGGACGTGCCGCCAAAGCCCAAGCGCGGCAGGCCGCCGTGGAAGCACCTGCGCGCCGCGGCGGCCGTGGGGCCGGAGCCGGCAGCCCCGGGCGCCGCCGCGGCCGCGCGGCGCGCCGCTGCTGCGGCCGCGCCGGACGCGCCGGGCGCCACCGCGGCGCAGGGCGGCCGCGGCGGCGACGGCACGGAGGCGGCGGCGGATGTCGCCGCTGTCAGGCCGGGCAAGCGCCTGCGTCCTGCTGCGGGCGAGGACGAGCCCGTCGCGGCCGCCGAGCCGGCCGCCGAGCCGGCCGCCGAGCCGGTGGCCCAGCCCGCCGCCGAGCCGGCCGCCGAGCAGGCTGAGCCGGCCCAGTCGGCTGAGCCCGAGCGCGTCAGCCTGGCGACTCCGCCCGACGAGGCAGCGCCGGCGGCTGCGCCTGCGGGTGCGGCGCTCGCGCACGGGAGCGGGGAGCCTGCAGGCGCTGCTGAGCAGAGCGGCGCCACACAGGCGGCGGCGGGCCCTGCGGCCATGCCTGACGCGCCGGCGCGCGCCGTCGCTGCAGTCAGCAGCAAGGCGGCGCAGGCCGACCCCGGCGCGCCCAGCGGGCAGCGGCTGGCGGCCGAGGAGCTGCGCCGGCGGCACCACCGCCCGCCCAAAAAGCGGCCGCTGGTCGACCTGCTCGCAGCCGACAGGGCGGCGGGCGTGCCGGCGGCCGACGCCGGCGGCGCGGCGGGCCCCGCGGGCGCCCCCGCGCCGGCAGCCAGCGAGGGCGCAGTGGGCGCAGGCGAGCCCGCCGAGGGCAGCGAGCGGGCGGCGCTGGGCGCGCAGCAGGCGCCGACGGCGAACGACAGCGAGGCTGCGGCGAGCAGGGCCAAGCTGCGCATCAAGCTGCCCTCGGCCTCCACCAAGGGCGGCGCCGCCAGCGCCGCAGCTGCGGCCGCTGGCGAGCCGAGCGACGCGGGGCCTGCTGCGCAGCAGGCGGCGCCGGCGGCGGCGGCGCACGGCGAGCCTGCGCGGCTGGTCAAGGGGCGGGGCAGGGCGGCCCGCGACGGCGAGGCGCCCGCGCCGGCCAACGAGGCGCAGCCGCAGGGTGCAGAGCCACCGCCGCCGGGCGACAAGGCCGGCGCGGGCGCGGCCGGCCGCACCGACGACGCCGCGCCCAAGCGGCGGCGGCTGGCAGCGCCGGCGCCGGCGCCCGCCGAGGCCGAGGCCGGTGCCGAACCGTCGCCCGCCGCGCGGCGCGGCCGGGCGGCCCGGCCGGGCGCGGAGGGGGAGCCGGCGGCCAGCGGCGACGACGCGGCGCCGCCGACCGGCGGGGCCGGCGAGCCTGCGGCGCTCGACGCCCCGACGGCTATCTGTGGCGCGGTGATCGCTAGCGATGCCGCCGCAGCCATGGCAGCCGCCGCGGCGGACAACGCCGAGCGCAAGCGGCGCCGCGAGCAGGAGGAGCGCGGCGGCGTGTCGCCGCCGCGGCCGCCGGGGCGCGACGCCCCCGCTGCGGCCTCTGGCACGGGCCGCGGCCGAGGCCGCGGCAGGCGCGGCGGGCGCGGCGGGCGCGGCGGGCGCGGCGGGCGCGGCGGCGCGCGGGCCGGCGAGCGCGGCGACTCGCCCGACGCCGCACCCGACGCCGCCGCCCTCCCGCCGAGCCGGGGGCGTGGCCGCGGGCGCGGGCGCGGCCGTGGCCGCTGCCGCGGCGCGCGCGAGGTGGGCTGCGCGCCGCTGGCGCCTGGCGCGGCCGAGGAGGCTGCGGCGCCGGCCGAGGACGCAGCGCCGGGCAAGGCGCACGCCGGCAGCGACAGCGACGAGCTCGTTGCGCCGGCTGCGGCGCAGGCCGTGCAGCAGGGCGCCGCGGCCGAGGCGGCGGCGGCCGCCGCAGCGCCTGGTGCCCCGCCTGCCGCTGCCGGGGCTGCGCCAGCCGAGCGCGCGGTCGCGGAGCCGGGCGCTCAGGTGCAGCTGCAGGGCGAGGCGCAGGAGCAGCAGGCGCGCGAGCCGAGCGCTGCACCCGGCAGCGCCCACAGGGCGCGCAAGGCCAGGGCGGCGGCGGCCAAGGCCGGCCAGCCGCCAGCGCCGCGCCAGACGCGCGCGCGGCTCGCTGCGCCGTCGGCGCCGGAGGCCGGCGCCCAGGGCGCGGGGCCCGCGGCGCAGGGCCGCAAGTCGGGGCCCGCGCAGGGCCGGCTGGGCAGCCTGCTGGCGGCTGCCGCGGCCGCTGAGGCGGCGGACGCGCGCGCCGAGGCGGCCGGCGACGAGTCTGAGCCGGAGGGCCTGCCGCGGCGCAGGGTCACGCGGGCGAGCCGCGGCGGCTGCGCTGCGACGTCGCCGCGGCACGAGCAGCCAGACAGCGAGTCGGACACGGACGAGGAGGCGTCGGACGGCGCGCCGCAGACCATACGGCGGCGCCGCGCTGCCGCCTCGCGCCGGCCCGCCCCGCGCCAGCGCGCGCCGGCGCGCGGCAAGGGCGGGCGCGGGCGCGGGCGCGGGCGCGGCGGCGGCAGCAGCAGCAGCAGCAGCAGCAGCAGCAGCAGCAGCAGCGACAGCGAGGGCGAGGGCTCGAGCTCCGACCTGGAGGAGGGCAGCGAGGAGGGCAGCGAGGAGGGCAGCGAGGGCGAGCAGCCCGAACTGCGCGACCTCAGCGTGCCGCGCCCCAGCTGGGCGTTCCTCGACGGCAGCGCCTTCACCGGGGACCTCGAGGCGGCGGCCCGCGCGAGCGGCGTGCGCCTCGCAGACACGGCCGCGCTGCACCGCCGCGTCCCGCGCGGCCGCGGCGGGGCCAAGGCCGCGCCGCAGCCGGCCAGGGCCGCGGCGCGGGCGGCGCCGCGCGCGCGGCCGCCCCGGGCCGCCAAGGCGGGCGCGCGTGGCGCCGGCGGCCGGCGCGGGGGCCGCGCCGCCGCGCAGCCGCAACCGGCCCCCTCCCCGGGCGACAAGGCGGAGGCGCAGGCGGAGGCGCACACCGGCGCCGCCAGCGACGACGGCGAGGCCGCGGCTCCGGCCGCGGCGGCCGCGGCGCCGGCGGGCGCCGCGGAGGGCCGCCCCGCGCCGAGCGGCGGCGCGGCGCGCACCTGGCTGGACGGGAGCGACGTGGATGACGGGCAGGCGCTGGTCGAGGCCACGGACAGCGACGGCAACGGCGACGGCGACAGCGACGGCGAGCCGGAGCCCTGCGGGCGCGCCAAGCACCCGCGCGGCGGCAGCGACGACGGCGGCGCCGACAGCAGCGGCGGCGGCGCGGGGCCGCCGGCGCGCGGCGCGCCGCGCGGCGGCCGCGCGCGCCAGCAGCCGGCGCGGCGCGCCGGCGCGCCTGAGCAGCGGCAGGGGCCGGCGCAGGGGGCGCAGCGCAGCGAGGCGCCGGCCGGGCGCAAGCAGCAGGCGCAGCAGCAGCCGGCCGAGGCATCGCCGGCCGTCGCACCCGCGTCCACAGCGGCATCGGGCGCGCTGCAGCAGCCGGAGCAGGCGCAGCCGGCGCCCGCCGCCGCCGCCGCGGGTGAGCAGGCCGCGCCCGGCGGCGGCGGCGGCGCCAGCGCCACCGCCGGTGCTGTGCCGCTGAAGAAGTCTGCCGCGCTCGCCGCGCTCGCGGAGGAGCTGCGCGGGCCGCGCGGCGACGAGGCGCTGCAGTTTGCGCGGCCCTTCCTGCCGGCCGGGTGGCGGCTGCCGCCGCCCGGGGACTTTGTGCCTCCGGGCACGGGCAGGGAGCTGCTGTCGCGGCCGATGCGCCTGCACGAGGTCCTGCCCGGCGTGCGTGCGAGCCCGGAGGAGGCCGCGGTCACCATGGCGGGCGGCAGCCCCGCCGCGTACCGCGCCGCGCGCGCGGTTGCGTTTGAGGCTGCCGCCGCGGCCGTCGAGGCGGCGGCGGCCGCAGCGGCAGAGGCCGAGGCGGCAGAGGCGGCGGCGGCCGAGGCAGAGGCAGCGCAGGCGGCGGCCGAGGCCAAGGCGGACGCGGCCGAGGCGGCGCCCGCGGACGGGGGCGCCCCGCCGCAGGCCGCCGCCGTGGAGCCGGGCGGCAGCGACGCGGGCGGCAGCGGCGGCAGCGACGCGGGCGGCAGCGGCGCGAGCACGCGCGCGTCGCGGCGCGAGGCCGCCGGCCGCGCCGCCGACGGCGGCCGGGTCCGGGAGGCGCTGTGGGAGCCGGGGGACGAGGCCGGCGTGCTCGCCGAGCTGCGCGCCACAACCGCGGCGGCCAGGCCGAGCGCGGAGCACCTGCACACCGCGCGGCAGCTGCTGCTCAAGCTGCGCTGGTTCACGGGCAAGGTGCGCCGCAGCGCGCGCGCTGGGTCGGCCGGGGCGGGGGCGGGCGCCCGCCCCCACCGCGCCCCGCCGCCCCCGCAGCGCCGCCGTGCCTGCCCTGACCGCGCGCGCCGCCCGCCCCGCCCCGCCCCGCCCCGCCTAAATCCTAACCCCGCCAGATCGACTGGGACTTTGGGCGCCGCATCGGCCTGGACGGGACGGTCTACGCGCTGCGCGGCCACGCACACCCCAAGCTGGCCGAGCTGGCGACCAAGCTCAGCGCCGCGTTTGAGCGCAGCATCGCCGCGTGGGACGCCGCCGCGGCCGCGCGCGAGGCGGCGGGCGCGCGCGAGGCGGCGGGCGCGCGCGAGGCCGCGACGCGCGAGGCGGCGGCGCAAGAGACGGGCGCTTCTGCGCAGACCGGCTGGTCGGGGGCAGGGGAGGGGGCGGCTCCGGCGGGCTGCCTTGGCGGCGACGCGCAGCTGCAGCGCGTGGGGTGAGCAGTGGGGGCGCGGGGATAGCTGCACTGCTTGCCAGCGGCGCCGCGCGCGCTCTGCCTGGGACTGTACATGCGTGCCCTGCAGCGCGGCGAGGCGGCGAGGCGGCGACGCCGGACTGTAAAATCGCTGTTGCCTCTCCTCGCAAATGCATGCTTTGCAGTTCCACCGTCCCCAGCACAGCGCGCAGAGCCACAGTGCGCGCCCCCCTCCCCCGCCCTCAGCCGCGCGATCGTCAGCCCGGCTCAGTCCATGGACTCAATCCAGTTCTCTGGCGCACCCCCTCGCCCACCAGTGCCGGCCATGTCCCGCGTGCGCTGCCGCCGCCCGGCCGTGCGTTGCCCCCATGGTCTCCAGGGAGTTTACAGCGCCTCGTTCATAGCGCCTCGTGCGTTTCGCCGCCGCCGCCCGCCGCGGCGGCCGCCCCGCCCCCCGCCGCCGCGCGCTCACGCCCCGAGCGCGAGCAGCAGCAGCGCCGCGCCGCCCGCCGCCGCGAGCGCGCCGGCAGCGCCGCCGGCGCCGCGGCGCGCGGCCGCCGCGCCGCTCGCGGCCGACGCGTTGGCCGCGGCCGCGAGCACAGCGTCGCTCTCGTTTGCGAGCGTGCCCTCCCCTGGACGCGCGGCCTTGAGCGCGTAATTGGTCGGCGCCAGCAGGCGGCCCTGGGGGCACGCGGACACGTCGAGCGCTCTCTCGCGCACCGCGCAGCCGTACCTGCGCGCGCGGGCGGGCGGCCGGCGGGCCGACAGCGGCGGGGCGGGGCGACGGTCTGGGCCCGTGGCGCGGCCGCGAGTTGGCGCTGCTGCCGCCGCCGGCAGCGATGTGGCACAGCGGCGGCGCGCAGGCAGGGGGGCGGCAGCGCGCACGTTGCGTTGAGGTATGCGTCCGTCCAGTGGTCCGCCACCTCTGGGCCGGGCCAGGGCTCGGTCTCGTTGGTGCTGAGGGCGCAGCCGGGGGCGCTGGCGTTCATGAAGACCTCGACGCCCACGTGGCGGTACGCTGGGGGCGCAGGCGAGTGTGAGGGTGGGTGTGTGAGCGTAGTATGTGCGATGGGAGCGTGAGTGTGTGTAGAGAGGGGATGGACAGGGGCGCGCACGCGCGTGCGGCTGCGCGGCGGCGCGCGGCCGTGCGGCGGCGGCGGCGGCGCAGAGCCGCGCGGCGCGGCTCACTGAGGGTCTGCAGCGGCACGCGCGGCACGGGGTCGTTGTCGTGGACCAGGCGCCACGTCGTGTTGCGGCCGCCGAGCTCGTCGTTGAAGCTGCGGGCGCGGGCGGGCGTGTGTGTGGGTGTTTTGGGGAGGAGGGAGGCGGCAGCGGCGGCGGCGCGGGCAGGAGGCTGGGCCACTGCGCCTGACCTCCCTCCCCCAAAAAATCACAAACACTGGCGCACGCGCGGCTTTCGCCGCGCTCACAGCTTGACCCAGTCCTTGTCGCCGACGCGCGGTCCGCCGAGCGTGTAGGTCAGCGGCGCGTAGCCGGCGCGCCACAAGTCGGCGGCCGCGAGCGTCGCGAGCGCGCCGCCGAGGCTGTGCCCCGTCACCCACACGACTGGCACGCCGGGCGTGGCGCTCGCGTTGGCCACGCCCGCCTTGACCAGCACGCCGCGCATGGACGTGAGCTCGCCCGCGTACTGCTTGACGCAGCGCAGCATCTCCTCGCGCACCGGCGAGTAGCTGCGTGTGTGTGTGTGTGGGGGGGGGGGGCGTGAGGGAGTGAGTCGGCGTGTGAGCAGGTTTAGGCGTGTGTGTTTGGTTGTGAGGCGAGACGGGGCGCAGGACGAGAGAGGGCGGCGCGGCGGCGCGGGCAAAGCCCCAGCGCGCGCGCGCGCGCTGGCCGGCGGCGGCGGCGCACGGCGCCCCGCGCGCGGGCGCGTGCGGCTCACGCGTCTGTGAAGCCGTCGTGCAGCTGCGGCCGCGAGAGCGGGCGCGGGGGCGGGCGGGGCGGTGGGCCAGCGGTGGCGCCCGCGGCTGCCCCCCCCCCCCACACACACACACACCAGGGCCCACCCTCTGCGTGCGCGGCGGCGGCGCTCACGTTGACCCCTGAGCCACCAAACATCTTGTTCCGCGCCGGCAGGAACGACCCGAAAAAGTCGGCGTCCGTCGCCGCGTCGGCGCGGCTCGACGTGCCCCTGCGCGCGCACCGGCGGCGGCGGCGGCGGACCGGCACGTCGGCCCCTGCGGTGGCCGCTGCCGCACCCGCCCCGCTGCCGCCCGGGCCCGCCGTGCGCGCGCGCGCTCCTTGCCCCCCGCCGCCCCTGGCCCCCCGCCGCGTGCGTGCGCGCCTGAACACTATGAATACATGTTCCCTGCCGCCCTCCCCCCCCCCCCCCCCCCCCGCCCGCCCTTGCCCCCCGCCGCCTTGCCCCCCCCCCCCCGCCCCGCCGCGCCCCGCCGCGTGCGCGCCTGAACACCACGAATATGTTCCCGCCGTCGTCGCGCATGCAGAGGCCCTCGGTGTCGACCTCGTGCCGCCTGTCCACGGCGCTGAGGAAGGTCGCGCGCGTGATGCCGTGCGGCGCGGCCCACGCCGCAAAGCTCGACCCCACCTGCGCGAGTGTGCGCGCGCGCGTGCACGTGCGTGTTTGTGTGTGTGTTTTGGGGGGGCGGGGGGGGGGGGGGGACGCGCGCGCCAGCCGGCGGCAGCGCCGGCGGCCGGCGGCAGGCGGCGTCGGGTGCGGGCGCGGGTGCGCACGAGCGTGTCGTTGTCGGGCAGGGCCCAGGTGTCTGGGTAGACCGCCTTGCTGAGCACGGCCATCACATAGGCGTTGGCGGGGTTGAAGCGCGTGGTGTTGACCAGCAGCTGCGCGGCGGCGGCAGGAGGGCGGGGGCGGGGGCGGCAGCACCGCCGGCGTCGGCCCCCGCTCCGCGTGAGCGCGTGAGCGCGCAGCGCGGGCCGGGGGCGGCGACCGCCGCGCACGGCCGCAGGCAGGGGAGGGGCGTTGGTGGCGGCGGCGGCGCCGGCGCGCGTGCACCCGCTGCGCCGGCGCGCTGCGGCGCGGCTGGGGTGGGGCGCGGCGGCGCTGCGGGGCGGGGCGCGCGCCTTGGCGAACGTGCACTCCGGCTTGGCGCCCTTGGCGCCGCAGGCCGCCTCGGGCAGCGTGGCGTTGTAGGGTGCGGCGACGCAGGTCGCGTTGCAGCAGGTCAGGCCGGGGTCGATGCAGGCGTTGCCCCACGCGCCGCAGCAGATGGCGCCCTCCCTGCCGGCGCGACGGCAGCGGCAGGCAGTGGCGGCGGCGGCGGCGGCGGCGGCGGCGGCGGCGGTGGCGGCGCGGCACGGGCCCGACGGCTGGCGGCACCCGCCCCACCCGCTGCTGGGCTGGCGCGCTGCGGCGCGGCGCGCCTATTGCCGCAGCGCCGGGGGTCCTCCTTGGCCCCGGACGCGCCGTGCCAAGCCAGGCAGGCCGCCAGCGCCAGCGCCAGCGCGGCGCGGCGGCGGCCGCGGGCCATCGCAGCGGCACTGCGCGGCGGCGAGCAGCGGCGGGCGGCGGGTGAGCTGCCCGCCACGCGGCGCGGAGCGCATCCACGCAACGCAAAGCTGAAGTTTCAGACGTTGCTCCGGGAACGAGCGGCCCCTGCAGCACTCACCGGCTGCTGCTGCTGCTGCAGGCCCGCCGCCAACTGCCGCGCGGCGCGATCGCACGCACAGCCCGCCACGCTCCCGGCGCCGACGCAGCCTATCAACGCGGTCGCGCGCTGCCGCAACTGCGGTCGAATCAGTCAAGAGTCGGCGTTTTACACTGCGGGCCCCGAGCCCTGCACCCCACACAACTCCTGCCTAGCCCCGCACGCGGGTGATACAGAGTGTGATGCCTCGTGGGTGGGCCGCCCCCGGCTTGTGAGGTGGTGGGTGTGAGCTGTACAAATGCGAGCGCGCACGCACACGCCTGGGCGGCGGCGGCGGCGGCGGTGCAGCGGGTGCGCCGCCGCCGCGCCTGCGCGCGCAAAACACAGAGACGCGATGCGAGCCGCCCAGCCGCCAGCCCCCCTCTCTGTGCGCCCGCCCGCCCGCCCTCCCGCTCACCCACCGGGCCGCCCGTCCCCGCCGGCGCGCGCGGGCTTGCGGCGACGCGTCAGGGCCCGCGCAGGAGACGGGGCCTCAACGGCCCTTCATGGCCCTCCATGGCCCTTTCAGGGCTCGAGGGGCCAGTCGAGGTATGCGTAGCCTTCGAGCCGCGAGCGACAGAAGGGGCAGCTCGCGGCGCCGCCGCTCAGCTCCCACACGCGGCGGTAGCAGTCGACGCACAGGCGGTGCCCGCAGTACTTGATGGCCACGTGGTTGCGGCTGTCAAAGCACACGCCGCAGCACTCCTCGTCGCCGCTGCTCAGCGACGCGGGCGGGCTTGCGCCGCAGAGCGACGAGCCGACGCTGCCGCCGCCGGCGGCGAGCGGGCTCGCAGGCGCGCGCGGCGGCGCCGGCGCGGCGGGCGCAGTGACCGCAGCCGGCTGCTGCTGCGCCGCCACCGGCGGCGGCGGGGCCTCGATGTCAGCCGCGCCGCCAGTGGTGGCCTCCGCCCGAGCCGCTGCCACTGCCGCTACCGCCGCCGCCCTGCGCCCGCTGCGGCTGCTGCGCCGCGCAGCGCGCGCTGCCGCCTGGCGCTCGTAAAACTCAGCCGCGCGCGCCGCCTGCGCGGCGTCGCCCGCGCGCTGCAGCGCCTCCACCGCCTCGCCCGGCTCCTCCACCAGCACCAGGCGGCAGTGCGGGGCCGCGGCCTCGGCCTGCGCCGTGTGCGGGCGCGCAGCGGGGCGGGGCGGGGCGGCCGTCGGCCGCCGCGCCGGCGCGCGCCGCGCCGCCTGCTGCCGCGCACCGCCCCGCGCCCCGCCGCCGCCGCGCCGCGCGGCCGCCGCGCGGGTGCCGCCGCGCCTGCACGAGCTGCCGCAGCGCGGGCAGGCCGAAGGGGATCTTGTTGCCCAGGAGGCGCAGCTGGCGCAGGCCGCGCGCGGCCGCCGTGGCGCACGCGAGCGCGGCGACGCCCCCCTCGCTGAGCTCGTTGGCGCTCAGGTCGAGCACCTGCCGGCGGCGCGTGCGCGCGCGTGCGCGTGCGCGTGAGAGTGAGCAAGCAAATCAGTGTGTGTGGGTGAGCGAAAGGGAGAGGGAGGGAGAGCGAGTGGAGGGAGCGGCCGTCGCACACCGTGCGCGGGGCGCTGCCAGCGGCGCCGCGCGCGCGGCAAAAAACACAGGCGCGCGGGCTGCGCGGCGCGGCGCGGCGCGGCGCGGCGCGCCGCCGTGCCTGCAGCGTGGCGTTGACCGCGAGCGCGCTGCTCAGCGCCGCGCCGCCGGCGTCGCCGATGCGGTTGTCCGCCAGCACGAGCCGGCGCAGCGGCGGGCTCGCGCGCAGCACGTCGGCCATCACGCCCGCGCCCTCGTCGCCGAGGCCCAGGCCGGTGAGATCGAGCGTGTCGAGCTCCCGGAAGAGCAGCGGCGCGCGCGCCATGCAGCGCGGCACGTCGTCGCCCGCGACGACGAGCACCAGCTCAGGCCCGGCGCCCGGGGGACCGGCCCCGCGCCGCCGCCCTTGCTGCCGGCGCTGCCGGGCGGCGAGCTGAGCTCGCCGCCCGCGGGCGCGGGCGCGGCGGCGCCGCTGAACCACGCGCCCGCCGCGGCGCTGCTGCCCGCCGCCGCGGGCCGGGGCTCACGACGCCAAACGCTGCGGCCGGGTGGTGCGGCACCTCGACCGGCGGCGGCGCCGTCCACGCGCGCACGCGCCGCCGCCGCCGCCGCCGCCGCCGCCGCCGCCGCCGCCGCCGCCGCCGCGCCGCCGCCGCCGGCCGGCGCGAGCAGCGGCGCGCGCTCGTCGTCGTCGCCCGGCGTCGCCGGCGGCGGCGCGCCCGCGCCGGGCGCCGCCGGCGCGAGCGGCGCCGCGTCGCCGCCGCCGCCGCCCCCGCCGTCGTGCTCGTCCGCGTCCGGCCCTGCCAGGCCCTGCCACGCGTCCATGATGAGGGCATCCTGGTCTGACACCGCGAGCCACCGCACGCGCTCCAGGCCCTGCACCGTGAAGGTGCCGATCGGGAGGTTGCAGGCGAGGCTGGGCGGCGCCTTGGGCGCCGCCTGCGCGGCCACCGCGGCGAGCAGCTTGCGCGCGCCGTCGGTCGCGAGGTCGGCCTGTGAGACCGCGAGCACGCGCAGGCTGCTGCTGCTCGTGAGCGCCTGGGCGGCGGCGCGGCCGGCGGCGGCGGGTGGTGGTGAGAGGGGCAGCAAGCAAGCCGCGCGCCCCCCAATCCCCTGCCACCCATCACACACCCACGCCACACACAGACAGACGCGCGCCGCCCGCGCGCGCGCACCTGCGCGAGGCTGTCGGTCGCCGCCGGGCCGAGCGCGACAAAGGCCACGTTGAGCCCCGTCAGCACCTTGCTGCACGCGGCCGCCGCCGCGATGGCCGCCGCGCCGTCCTCGCCGAGGCCCTGGCTGCCGGCCAGGTTGAGCTGGCGCAGCGTCTTGTTGCCGCGCAGGCCGGCCGCGAGCGCCGCGGCGGGCGGCGCGGCGGAAGCGGCAGCGGCACAGCTCCAGCTGCTGCAGCGTCGGCGTCGCCTCCAGCAGCCGCGCGAGCGCGGCGGCGGCCGCGCTCGTCAATGACGACCTGCGCGGCGGGCGGCGGGCGGCGGATGGAGGGCCCGCGCTCGGCGGCGCTCGGCGGACCTGCCCACACACACACGCCTCGCATGCCCCCATCCCCCCCCCCCCCCCCCACACACACACTCCAACACCCACCTGGTGGAGCTGCAGGCTGCGCAGCGCGGCGCAGCCGAGCAGCGCGGGCGGCAGCTTGGCCGCGTCGCGGCCGGCGAGGCTCGCGCTGACGAGGCGCACGACCGAGGCGTTGGGCACGTGCGGCAGCGCCTCGGCCAGCAGCTGCGCGCGCGCGCGCGCGCACGAGCGGGTGGCGGCGGCGGGGGCAGCCGAGCGCGGTGTCAGCAACACGGAACCTCCTGCCGCCTGCCCCTCGCCGCCGTGGGCTTCAACCCTAAACCCTCAACACCCAACCCCCTATACCCCGGCCGCCCACCTGGCCGAGCATGACGTCGGGCGTGACCTCCAGCACCACCTCTGCCACGCCCGGCCCGCCGTGCGCGCCAAAGACGACGCGCGCGAGCGCCATGAGCTGCCCCGGGGCCAGCAGGCCGCCGTTGGAGGGCGTGAGGTACTCGGGGACCATGCTCGCAGCCTGGGCGGCCGCGACGCCAGCGTGAGACAAGACGTGTGCGGTGGAGGCGGCGGCGGCGCTGCGTGAGACAAGACGCGCGCGGCGCTGCGTGGCGCTGCGCTGCGCTGCACGGCACTGCGCCGCGAGCTGGGGGGCGCGCGCTGCCGCCGCCGCCCCCGCCCCAGCGCCCCGCCCCCCGCTCCCCACCACCCAGCACCCGCGCCGCACCGCGTCCGAGGCGTCGTCGGGCGGCTCCTCCGCGCTGCAGAGGTGCACGACGCGGCCGAGCGCCGCGCCGCCGGCGCCGCCGCCGCCGCGCAGCACGCGCGCCAGGTTGTCGCGCAGCACCGGCAGGCTGAGCCGCGCCGAGCCGCGCACGCGGAGCAGCGCGAGCGCGTGGCGCGGCCAGCCCGCGCCGCTCGCGGCCGCGGCGGCGCTGAAGAGCATGGACTTGTCCACCAGGTTGGCGGCGTGCGCGACCAGCGCCTGCGGGGGATGGGGGGCGGGGTTAAGGGTTTGAAGAGGGGAAGGCGAGGGGACGCGCGGCGCGGGCGGCGGCGGTGCAGGCGCAGGGCGGCGCAGGGGGAGGGCGACGCGCGCGGCCGCGGCGCGCCGCGCCTGCAGCAGGATGGGCCAGGGCACGGGCACGGCGGGGCCGGCGGGGCTGGCGTTGCGCGCGAGCAGCGCGGCGATGACGCACAGCTCGGGGGCGGACTGCAGCCAGGCCTGCAGCACGAGGCGGCTCGTCTTGAAGTTCTCTGTGTGGGTGGGGTGGGGGGGAACGGGCGTGGGGGAAAGGGGGAGGGGGGAGTGTGGGTGGGCGGGCGGTGGGGCGTGTGTGGGGGTGTGGGTGGGTGTGTGGGGGGGGGGGAGGTTGAAGCACACACACACCACTGGCAACACAGGCCCTTGCGCGGCCAGCAAGGCCCCCCCTAACACTCACACAACACAACACACAACACACACACACGACACGCACAGCACACAATAATAATACACTCACCGACGTAGACGAGGTCTGTGTACTTGAACAGTCCCTTGCGCGGCGCGGCGGTCACGACCGCGGCGGCGAGGTCTAGAATGAGAAGCGAGAAGAGCAGCGCGGTCGCGAGGTAGCACACGACGCAGTAGGCCACAAACAGCAGGCCTGGGTGGGGTGAGCGGGGGTGAGCGGGGGTGAGCGGGTGCGTGGGGTGGGGGGGGGGGGGTGGGGTGTGTGTGTGTGTGGGGGGGATGTGTGTGAGTGTGAGTGTGGGCGTGTGTGGCCGCCCGCCGCGCGCGCCCGCCGCGCCGCCGCGCCCCCTTGCGCGCGCGGCGGGCGGCCCCGCGCACAGAGGCGGCTGCTTTGCTTGGCCTCCCCACGCGGTGCGTGCCCCCCCCCCCCCCCCCCCCCCCCCCCCCACACACACACACACCCAACCCACTCCCATAGCCCTATCCGACCGCCGCACAGCCCTGAACCGCGGCGGGCGGCGCGCCGCGCACCCGAGGCGGCGATGAGCACATAGGCCACAAACCCCACCACGAGCACGGCGAGCCCCGCGACGCCCTGGGGCAGGGGCGCGAGGCTCTCAAAGGGGTTTAGGCTGAGAATGAACCCGCACGCCTGCGCCGCGGCGGAGAGCCAGCCCTGGCGCACGATGAGCAGGAGCGACATGACCACGTGGGGCCCGAGCGTGAAGCCGGTGCCCAGCCCCGCAAACAGCAGCGACCCCGCGCCGTACAGCTCCTGCGGGGCGGGAGGGGGGGGGGGGGGGGCGGCAGGACGGGCGCGGCGCCGGTTGGTCGGAGAGAGAGAGAGGGGGGGGGGGGGGCGCGGCGAGGCTGCTGCGCCGGGCGGCCGGGCGGCACGGCGGCCGACCACTCCCGAGACACACCCACACCCACACCCCACCACCCCCACCCCCCCCACCCCCACAGCCCCACCCACCTTGAGCAGCAGCGCGTCGGCCACGATGGCCCAGTAGAAGAGGGCCAGGCGCGCCACGTCAGCGACGTAGCACGCGACGCCCGACCCGCACGACGCGCGCGCCGCCTGCGCGGCACCGGCGCGGCGCGCGCGTGCGCGGTGGGCGCGCGAGCACGGCGCGCGGGCAGGCTCCGCCGCCACCGCGCGCAGCTGCCGCCGCGCGCGGGCGCGCCGGCGCCGCACCGCGTCGATCACGCCGCGCTCGTCGTCGCTCTTGCGCGACGCGTCCTCGCCGCCCTCGCTGCCGCTGCTGAGCAGGCCCGTCTCGATGTCGGCGCCGCCGCCGCTGCCGCGCTCCGACGCGATCTCGCCGCCCCAGTCGCTGCCGGCGGCGCGGGCGCGTCGCCGGCGTCGGCGGGCTCGCCGCCGAGCAGCGGCGCCGACAGCTCATCGTCCTGCGCGCGGCGCCGGCGCGCGGGCGCGGGGCGGGCGGGCGCGCGTGTGAGGCGCGCCCCCGGCGCTGCGGGGCGGCGGCAGGGCTGCGGCGCGGCGCGCTGGCGGCGGCGGAACGCGCCCGCCGCGCGGCGCCACTGCCGCCGCCGCCGCCGCCGCCGCCGGGGCGCGCTCGCGGCGCCGCCGCACCCGCGCTGCCCTTGCCATGCCGCCGGCGCTGATCCGCCCGGGCGTCAGGCCATGCGGCTCCGTGAGCGGGCCGAGAGCTGCTGCTGCTGCCGCGGCGCCCTGGCCAGCGCCTGCGCCCGCCGCGTGCGTGGCGGCTTTGCGCGACTCTGCCGGCTCACCCGGACTGCCTCGCGGGGGCCGCTTGAATCGGGATTCCCGCCCTGCAGACAGGGCGCGCCCGCCCCGCTGCCGTCGCCTCGCGCAACAAGGCCGCGGCGCGCCCCCCTCCACCTCCACCTTTCTTCTCGCCCCCCGCACCCAGCCGGCCGCAGCGCCGAGCCCGCCACCCACCCGCAGCAGCCAGGCGCCAAAATGGCCACCGAGCGCAGCTACATCATGATCAAGGTGCGGTCGCCTCGCAGCCAGCCCGGCCGGCGTGGCCGGCGTGGCCGGCGCAGGGACGCGCCGCGCGCAGGCGCCCGCCAATCGTTGATGGCCGCCGGCGGGCGCGCCCGGGCGCGGCTGGGCCCAGGCGCCGCGCCCACGGCTAGGCAACAGCGAGGGCAACCGCGGGCGCGCCGACGTGGGGCGCGCCCGCGCCCCGTCACGCCGCGCCGCCGCCCGACGCCCCGCCGCGCCCGCCGCCGCAGCCGGACGGCGTGCAGCGCGGCCTCGTGGGCGAGGTCATCAAGCGCTTCGAGCAGGTGCGGCTGGGAGCGGCCCCGGCGCGCCCGCGCCCGTGCGCCCGCGCCCCGCGCGGCCGCGCAGCAACCGCCCGCGCCGCAGCGCGGCTACAAGCTCGTCGGCCTCAAGATGCTCAACGTCGAGCGCAGCCTCGCGGAGAAGCACTACGCCGACCTCAGCTCCAAGCCCTTCTTCGGCGCGCTCGTCGACTACATCGTCTCCGGCCCCGTCGTCGCGATGGTGCGCGCCGCAGCCGCAGCCGCCGGCGCCGCCGCCGCGCCGCCGGCGCTGCCGCTGCGCGCTGCGCGCCGCGACGGCGCGCCCGCACGGCGCGCGGCACGTGGGCCAGGCCCAGCGCGTGCCGCCCAGCGCGCCGCCGCGGGCCGGCTCCGGGCTGTGCCGCCGCCGACGCCGCGGGCGCCGCCGCCGCCGCCGGCGCCGCAGGTGTGGGAGGGCCGCAACGTGGTGCTGACCGGGCGCAAGATGATCGGCGCGACCAACCCCCAGGCCAGCGAGCCCGGCACGATCCGCGGAGACTACGCCATCGAGGTGCGCAGCGCGCAGCGCGCGGGGCGGGCGGGGCGGGGCGTGCGCGCGGCGCTTGCAGGACAGGGCACGCGCGCGGCGCGGGCGGCGGCGGCGGCTGCCCGCTGCGGCGGCGCCGCCCGAACAGCGCGCCGCCGCCGTGCGCGCAGGTCGGCCGCAACGTGATCCACGGCAGCGACAGCGTCGAGAACGCGCAGAAGGAGATTGCGCTCTGGTTTGGCGGTGAGCGGGCCGGCAGGCAGCGCGGGCGTGCGCGCGGGAGGCAGGCGGCGCGCCGGCGGGGTGTGCGGCGGCCGCGGCGGGCACGCCGCGTGCCGCGCCGCTCACCGTGCGCCGCGGCGCCGGCCGGCCGCAGAGGAGCTGGCCGACTGGACCCCCGCCGCGCGGCCCTGGATCTACGAGTGATGCCCTCGGCGCGCAGCGGCAGCGGCGTGCGAGCGTAGGCAGGAGCGGACGCGGCGGTCCCAGGCGGGCTCCGGGCGCAGCTCAGGGATGTGCGCCGGCGCACCGGGTTGCGCCGAGCTGCGCCTGGGTTGCGCCAGCAGAGCGCCTCCTGCGGGCACAAGGTGCAACCGGCTGACGTCGGGTGACGGCGAGTGGTCGGTCGGGCCGGCCTGCGCCGCCACTGCTCCGCAATGAGGCGCAGTGTCCACCATTCAGCCAGAGTCCGTCGCCCGTCTTTCAAGGCCCAGCATGGCGGACGACTGTCGAAGCAGCAGCGCGCCGCCGCCGGTGCTGCCGCACCGGCAGCCGCGCGGCGACCGTCAAACACACAGCGCTGCCATCTTTCCGGTTGACAGCGGTGCCTCCGCCGCTGCCGGCGCGGCAGACTCCGTTCTTTTGTCTGGCCGGCCCCGGAACCCGCGCAAGGGGGTCATAGACTATGATTCATAGTGTTTGGTGCCCCGGCACGCCTGCTGCGCCGCCATCCTCGCTCATTGAATGTGTACAGGAGCACTGGGCACGCGCGGGGCACGCCAGCGTCGCCAGCTGAGCGGGGAGCGGAGATGATTGGTTTCGCCCGAGCCGCTCCCCGCCTGTAGCCGCTCCGCGACGGGCGCTGTGCCACAGGATCCATAGATGGGCTGTGTGGGGTCCAAATCCGAGCCGGCGGGCGCCGATGATGCGGCGCTGCCCGCGGCGGAGCCCAGCGACCTGGCCGCTCCAGCCGCTGCCCAGGCGCCGCTGCCGAGCGAGGAGCCGGAAGCCAAGAGCCAGCCTGAGCCCGGCCCCAGGGACCTCAGCGAGCTCATGCGCCAGGTAGGTGGGCAGCAGCGCCGGGTACGCTGCTGCCGCGAGTGCCGCCGCGCCCTCTGCTCCGCCGCCGCCGCCAACCGGCCCGCCGCACCTCCCGCACAGGTCCTGAACACGCTGCGGGAGCTGGCGGTGATCGAGGCGGACGGCTCGCGTGCGTCAGCCGACGCCGCGGCCGCCGTGCTGCTGGCGAGCTTCCCCGAGGCCGACCACGCCGCGATCTCCATGTGCCGGGGCAGCATGAGCGTGCTGGCGGGCGTGGCCGGCGAGGGCACGGCGCTGGCGCGGGAGCGGCCGCTGAGCACGGACCCGCGCGTGGCGGCGGCGGTGGTGGACGCGCAGGGGACCGCCCGCGCGTCGCTGCTGATGACCGTCGCCGCCGGGCAGCCGCCCCCCGACGCGCTGCCGCCGGTGGGTTGGCGTGTGGGCGGCGCGCGGGGCGCCGCTCGTGCGCGTGCGCGCCGCGACCGCCGCCCGCGCGTCCGGACGCGCCCGCCGCCCCCTCGCAGGACTGGCGCCGCCTGCACGAGCGCGCGGGCCTGTCGTCGTTCGTGGCGGTGATGCTGTGCGCCGCGGGCGAGCCCCTGGGCGTGGTCACGCTGGCGTCCAAGCAGGCGGGCGCGTTTGACGAGCCGTGGTGGGACTTGATCCTCGGCATGCTGTCGCCGGGCTTCAGGGCGCTGCTGGGCCACCACCTGTTTGGGGGCCTGCTGGAGCTCGTCCACGGGCTGCACAGCCGCCGAGACGACGACCCGCACGTCTTCACGGCGCAGCTGCTGCAGGTGCGGCGCGCGCCTGCCCGCCAGCGCGCCGCTGCTGCAGAGCCTGCGTCACGTGCTGCCGTCGGTGTCCGCACGCAGGGCGCTGCCGCGCTGCTTTGGAGCGCCACAAAGCACCATGTGCACGTGCGGCTGGGGCTGGTCACCCCCGACGGCAGCACGGTGCTGCTGCAGCACCTCGTGCAGCACCAGGAGACCAGCAATGGCAGCGCCCCAGGTGTGTGGCGCCGCTGACGTCTGCGGCGGGCGGCCGGGAGGCCCCGCCGGCTGGCGCGCCCACCGCAGGCTGCCGCGCCGCGCGCGTGCGCTGGCCGCAGGTGGCGCGCGTCTGCGGGCCATGCGCCTGGATGCGGAGCGGTGCATTCTGCAGGACGCGCTGCAGAGCAGGGCGCCCCGGCTCGTGAACGACCCAGCCAAGCTCGCACAGGTGAGGGCCGGGGGTGTTGCGCGGGGGGGGGGGGGGGGGGCGCCGCCGCGCAGCGGCGCTGCACGAGGGCCGCGGGCCGAGCCCGCGCCGCGCGCGCGCGCGCGCGGCCCGCAGGAGTCCACGCGCCCGCCCCTGGACCTGCTGGTCAGCGGGCAGGAGGGCGCGGCGGTGCTCGCCGTCATCCCGTTCACGCTCACGCACGCGTCCGCGGCGGCCGGCGGCCTCTACTTTGCGTTCGACGCCCCCGGCGCCCTGATGTCAGGGCCCGTGCGGCTGGCGATCACCAACGTGGCTTCAATGCTTGAGCTCGCCGTCCTGGACGACAAGCTGCAGCCCGGCGGCCTCCTCGCGCGCGCACTCGGCGACGGCGCGTCGCCCGCGGGCACGCCCCCGCCCGTGCCGGCGGCCGCGGCGCGGCTCGACATTGCACACATGGTGCAGGTGCGGCGCCCGCGGGGGCAGCCGCCGCCCCGCACGCTCCGCTGGTGCGGCGGCTGAGGGCTGCCACGCGCGCGCGCTTCGCCCCGCAGCTGATGCAGGCGCAGGTGCGGCAGCTGCAGGACCAGGCTGGCGGCGACGGCGACGGCGACGGCGGCGGCGGCAGCCGCCGCCGCAGCAGCGGCGGCGGCGGGGAGTACCTGCGAGAGCTGCAGCTGCTGCAGGTCATCGGGCGCGGGGGCTTTGGCGTGGTGTACAAAGGCACCTGGCAGGGCTGCGTGTGCGCGGTCAAGGTCGTGGCCGTGCCGCAGCAGCAGCGCCGCATGATGAAGGGCGCGATGGAGATGGCGGTGCAGCACACGCTCAGCCACCCCAACGTCGTGCGTGCCCGCCCCGCGCCGCGCCCGGCGCGCGCGCACAGCACGCTTGCAGCGCAGCCCCCCGCGCCGCGCGCCGCCTGCCTGGCACCCCGCGCCTTCCTGCGCGCCAACCCGCGCCTGCCCGCGCCACAGGTGCGTGTGTTTGCTGTCTACTGTGACATGGTCGAGGAGAGGGGTGCGCGCCGCGCACTGTGCACGCCCCCGGCGCGCTGCGCGCCGCGCCGCGCGGCCTGGCCGAGCCCGCCCGCGCGCCGCGCGCCGCGCGCCGCGCGTTGCAGTGAGCAGCGGCCGCGCCAGCTTCGACCCGACCGCGCTGCGCTACCGGCCGGTGGGGCCGGGCGACGCTGCGGGCGGCATGACCGTCAACATCATCGTCCAGGAGCTCTGCCGCGAGGGCTCGCTCAGCGCGGCCACGCGGCGCGGGCTGCTGCTGCTGCGCCGGCCGGCCGGCGGCGTGGAGGTCCACACGCAGCGCCTGCTGCTGGTGCGCGCGCGCCTGCGCCGCCGTGCGGCGCCTGCGCCGTGTGCGCGCGCGCCGGCGCGTCCTGAACCCCGCTGCGCCCCGTTGCAGGTGCTGCTGGACGTGGCGCGCAGCCTCGAGTACGTGCACGGTGTGGGACTGCTGCACAATGACCTCAAGTCGGGCAACGTGCTGCTGCAGGCCAGCGCCGGCAGCCCGCTGGGCGTCGTGTGCAAGGTGGGCGGGGCGGGGCGGGGCGGCCGGGTGGCGCCGGCGCGCGGCCGGCGGGCGCCGCGCAGCCCGTGCCGCCTGCCGCCTGGCTGCCACCGACGCCCTGCCGTCGCCGCGCTGCCCCTGCTGCTGCGCAGCTGGCCGACTTTGGGCTCGTCAAGGTGTGTGGGGGGGGGGGGGGGGTGTCTGTGCGTGCGCGCGTGTGTCAGGGAGGAAGCACCTGCGGGCGTGCACGGCAGTGCGCGCCCAACGTCGCGACACCCCGGCGGCCTCCACTCACCCACACCCACACCCACCCGCCCTCACCCGCCCACCCGCACCCACCCACGCCCGCCACACAGATGATCGCCGAGCGCATGTACATCCGCAACAAGAGCGTGAGCGGCACGTGAGTGCGGCGGCCGCCGGGGCGCGCGCACGCCCCCGCGCGCTGGCCCCCGCGCAGCGCTCACCGCACCCCGCGATCCCCCTTCCCCCGCCCACGCGCGCCGCACGCAGCATCAACCACCTCGCGCCCGAGCGCTTTGAGCCAGGCAGCCGCGTCGGCAAGGGCGTGGTGAGCGCCGGCGCCGCGCGGGCAGTGCTCGGGCCGCGCGCGCCGCCGCCGCCACACGCCGCCGCCGCTCAGGCTCGACCCCACCGCATGCCGCCGCTTGTGTCTGTGCCTGTGTCTGTCTGTCTGCGTCTGTGTGTCTGTTTGTTGTGACTGCGCGCGACTGACTCGCAGGACATATACGCCTTTGGCATGCTCATGTTTGAGCTCTACACCCAGCGGCAGCCGTTTGACGGCCTGCACCCCATCGGCCTCGTGCGCGCGTGAGCGGCGGCGCGCGCCGCCGCGCCTGCTCACCCGCGGCGCACGCCCAGCGCGCCGCCCAGCGCTCGCCGCGCCGCCCAGCGCGCGCCGCCCAGCGCTCGCCGGCGCCGCCGCCGCGCGCAGCGTGATGCGCGGGGCGCGGCCCGAGTTCCCGCCCGGTACGCCGGCTGCCTACCGCGCCCTGGCTGCGGCGTGCTGGGCGCACAAGGCGGAGCAGCGCCCGACGGCGGCGTTCCTGGTGTCGACGCTGCAGGTGCGCGCGGCGGCGCCGACGACCGCCGCCGCGCGGCTGCGCACCGCTCACGCAGCCGCCGCCGCCGCCGCCGGCCATGCGCGCGCGCAGGGCATGCTCAGCCTGGGCCCGCCGGCTGCCGGCGCGGCTCGCGGTCAGTCATAAATAACTGCGCGTGCACGTGGCGCGTGCGTGGAGGAGGCTTGTGGCCCGGGAGGGGGAGGGGGAGGGGGCGAGTGCATCTGTGTGCTGCCGAAGTGCTGGAGCCGCGCGCGACGCAACGCAGCGCGCTGACGACGATGACTATGTTGAGGGTTTTTTTGGGGGGCGGGGGATCATCTGCTCGCCTGGCGCCCCTGCCCCGGCGGCCACGCTCAAGTGCTGGAGGCGCGACGCGCGCGGCGCTGGGACGAGAGGGTGCCCGGCTGCTCAAGCGCTGGAGGCGCCCCGCGTGATGTGCCAGCGCTGCGGCGCGGGCTCAGATTTGTTGGTGGCTGAATTGTGTGTGCGGCCGACGGCGGCGCAACCGCACCCGGCATGCCAGGACTATGCGATCAATGTGCGCCTGCTTTGAGAATGCTCGTTGTTGTTTGGCGCTGGACGCTCAACCGCCCGCGCCCCTCGGGTGCAGGGGGGTTGGAGCTGCTGCCTGTGTCACACTCATTTTCTGCTGCTAAAAAGAGCTGGAGAACGGGCGCGCCCTGCGCCCCAGCGCGCGCGACCGCTGCGGCGCCGTGCGCCGGGCAGGCGCTGCTGGCGTTGACGCCAGTCAGCGGCTGCAGCTCTCACAAACAAATGTGGGTGTTGCGGGTGCGTGAACGCTGCACAGTGTTCACAACGCGTGCATTTGCGAGTGGGAGAGCTGGTGGAGAGGTGAAAGCGATCGACCTCCAGCTGGCGGCCCGCCGCCCTCTCTGCTCGCGCTCCGCCCAGCCGCGCCCCGGGCCCTCGCTGCAGCGCATCCGCGAGCTCGCTGAGCAGAGACAAGCGCCGCATCCGATACGACGGACCTGCCTCTTCGGCTGCCGGCCAGGACACATGCCCCCCCCCGCGTGACCACGCGCCTGCTTTCGCAGCCAGTGCCCATGGACGCTGTGAACCTCCAGGCGCGCGCGGAGTCGGCCGGCGACCCCGATGGTGCGCAGGCGCCTCGTGGACGCCGCACGCGCAGGGCGCCCCCTGCGCGCGCACACGCGCCGGGCCTCACCTCGCCTCCCCCAGAGCCGCCGCGTATGGCTGTGGTGCCAACGGACGCGCGCCCGCCGTCGCGCAGGCAGCAGCAGCCCGGGCAGCAGCCCCCGGGCGGGGCGCTCCTCGGCGCCCTCCTCCTCGGCCGGCGGGGGCCCGCCCCGCCGCGGCGGGATGCTCTGCCAGGTGCGTGGCCGAGCGTCGCGCGGAGATCGTGGCGAGCGAGCATGAGTCACTCGCGCCGCAACTCGCGCCGCTGTCCGCGCGCAGGTCGAGGGCTGCGCCGCCGACCTCGCGGCCGAGGGCGCCTACTGCGTGAAGCGCCGGCTGTGCAAGGACCACCTCAAGGCGCGCGCCACGAAAAAGCAGCTCTCTGAACCAGCTATCTGCTCGCCAGCGCCGCAGCGCGAGGCGCGGCACGCGCCGCTGAGCGGCGCCCGCCCGCCGCTCGCGTGCAGGCGGACGCCGTGGTGCGCAGGCGGCACGGCGACGGGCTGTGGCGCTTCTGCCAGCAGTGCGGCAAGCTCGAGCCGCTCGCGCAGTTTGACGGCGCCAAGCGGTGAGCAGGCAGGCCTCCGGCCCCGAGGCGGCGGCGCGCGCTCGACGCCTGTGCGCGCTGCCCCGCGCGACCCGACCGCGCGCCGACGCCCGCGCCGCGGCCGCCGCCGCGCGCAGGAGCTGCCGCGCCAAGCTCGAGCGCCGCCGCTTTGCGTCGAGCGCAGCGGCCAAGCGCGGCAGCGGGGGCGGAGAGCAGGCGGAGGACGAGGTCGCGCAGCTGCAGCTGCAGGTGTGGATGTACCAGCTCAAGGAGATGTCACGTGCGATGGAGTTGCGGCAGCAGCAGCAGGCGCAGCAGGGCCTGCCCTGGCCCCTGAGCGCCGCCGCCGGCCCGGCGTGCCCGGCACGCCTGGCGCCCCCGGCGTGCTCAACGCGCCCGCTGCGTCCAACGTGCGCGTGCCCTCGGCGGCAGGCGTGCCCGGCGTGCCCGGCGTGCCTGGCGTGCCCATTGTGCCCGCTGCTGCGCCCGACGTGCGCGTGCCCTCCGCGGCAGGCTTGCCCGGCATGCCGGGCGTGCCCGCCGCGCCCGCCTTCCTGCCGCCCGAGCCAGTGCCCGGCGTGCCGGCGCTGGGCGGCGCGCCGTTCCGCGGTGCAGGGAGGGCGCAGCCGAGCGGCCCGTGGCAGGCGGAGGCAGCGTCGCAGCTGCAGGCGCTCGTCAGCCTGGCCACACCCGGCGCCGCCGGGCCGGCGGGCCTGCCAGGCGGGGGCCTGTGGCCGGCCGGCGCTGGGCTTGCTGGCACGGCGCAGGGCGCGCCGGCTGCGGCGCACGGCGGCGCTCTGGCGCGGGGCGCTGCGCCGGCGCCGGTGCCGGGCCCCAGCACCGTTGACATGAGCCTGGAGCAGGACTCATTCATGGGCCTGCTCAGCCTCCTGCCCAGCGCCGCCGAGCAGCCTAGCTCGGCGGAGGGCCTGCTGCAGGCCCTGCAGGTGGCGCTGAACGACGCGGCGCCGCACGAGGTGCAGCCGCCGCAGGCCGCGCAGCCGCTGCTGCAGCCTGTGGTGGCGACCACGCTGCCGACCCCGGTGGCCGCGGGCGAGGGCACTGCCGAGCATGGCGCGCCGGCGACCGAGGCGGCCGAGGCGGGCACCGGCCAGCTGCGCCGCCCCAGCGCGTCCGCGGCGGTCGGCGCCGCGGCGGCGGCCGTTGCGGCGGCGATGGGGGGGCAGACGACGCTGGAGGCGTGCGCGTCGTTCCTCGCGGCCCTCCCCGCGCCCGGGGAGGGCAGCGGGAGCTTCATGGAGCTGCTGACCACGCTGCCCGGCGCGGACGCCCCCGAGCCGGCCAACACCTTTGACGACCTCGCCGCGGTGCTGGAGGCGGCGCTCGTCGAGGCGGGCGTCGCCGGCTGGGGCGCGGCGGGCGGCGACGGCGCCGGGCCCGTGCGCGGCGGCGACGGAGACGGCGACAGCGCGCGCAGTGGCGCTGCGCCCGCGCCGCCGGCGCGGCAGGTGGCGCTGCTGGCGGCGGCGCCTGCCGGCGCCCAGGCGCCGGCGCGCGCCCAGGCGCGCGCCGGCCAGGCATCAGCTGCGGCGCTGCAGCCTGCGCAGGGTGACGCGCGCCGCAGCTGCAGCTGGCATGGCGCTCCGTGCAACAGCTTGCTCAGCAGCACCGACGATTGGCAGCTCGGCTGGCAGTGACGCTTCACTGTTGCTGTTCGCGCGGGGATTGCCCTTCCTGCTTAACCTGACTGCTAATGAATAAGACAACCATTCTCTCGTCATTGTTGTTTTGCGGCCCTGCCTTGACCCGTCAGGCGGCTGGCTGGTTGCCGAGCTGAAAGGCGGTGCCCGTGCATCTGTGTGCTGCGAAAGTGCTGGAGCCGCGCGCGCGACGCAACGCAGCGCATTGACGACGTTGACGGATGTTGAGGCTGGCGCGGTGTGAATCGTGTGCTCGCCTGGCGTCCCTGCCCCGGCGGCCACGCTCAGGTGCGGGAGGCGCCCCGCATGTCCACGCTGAATGACGTGCCAGCGCTGCGGCGCGGGCTCAGATTTGTTGGTGGCTGAATTGTGTGTGCGGCCGACGGCGGCGCAACCGCACCCGGCATGCCAGGACTATGCGATCAATGTGCGCCTGCTTTGAGAATGCTCTTCTCTGTTGTTTTGCGCTGAACGCTCAACCGCCCGCGCCCCTCGGGTGCAGGGGGGTTGGAGCTGCTGCCTGTGTCACACTCATTTTCTGCTGCTAAAAAGAGCTGGAGAACGGGCGCGCCCTGCGCCCCAGCGCGCGCGACCGCTGCGGCGCCGTGCGCCGGGCAGGCACTGCTGGCGGTGACGCCAGTCAGCGGCTGCAGAACAACTGGTGGGTGTTGCGGGTGCGTGAACGCTGCACAGTGTTCACAACGCTGTATTTGCGAGTGGGAGAGCTGGTGGAGAGGTGAAAGCGATCGACCTCCAGCTGGCGGCCCGCCGCCCTCTCTGCGCGCGCGCGCTCCGCCCAGCCGCCACGCTCCCGCCGTGGGGCCCCAATCCCTCGCTGCAGCGCATCCGCGAGCTGGTCGAGGCGGTGCCGCGGCCGGGCGTGCACGCCCGGCCGGCACGTGCCGGCGCCGCGTTGCCCGCCGCCGGCAACCACCCCGCCGCCGCGGCCTGCCCCTCGACCCCCGCCATCTCCGGTCATCGCGCCCCTGCCCGCGCTGCTGCGCCCGCGCCGGGCCGGCGTCCGAGGCGGCCGCGCGCGGAGGGCTGCCCGAGGCGCAGGCGCTCACCATTGACTCGGGCGCCCCGCCGCACCGCACGCACCTGCTTGGCTCAGGCGCGGCCGCGGCGCAGGCCGCTGCCCCGGCGGCCCCGCGCGCGCTGGCAGCCGGCGCGCCGCGCCACCGCCAGGCGGTGTTTGAGGACGCCGGCGCGCCGAGCAGATGCTGCTCAGCCTCCTGGCGCGCGGCTGCCGCCCTCGCGCGCCAGCGCGGCCAAGGTGCTGCAGCACCGTGCGCCGCCAGCTGGCGGCGCACGGCCGCCGGCAGCGCGGGCGCCCAGCGCTAGTTGCTGCGCGGCGGCAGCACGGCGCTCCTGGTCGGCCTGCCGCGTGGCGGGAGGCTGGCTGCCCGTGGCGGCGCCGGCGCCGAGCCGCAACTGCTGCAGGAGGCGGGCCGCCGGCGCGCGCGCGCGTGGCCGCGGTCGTTCGGCGGGCCGCTCGGCGGCTGGTGGGTGGTGGGTAGGCCGTGGTGCGCGTGACTTGCCAGCTCCTGGGTTGACGATCGGCGTCCGCGGCAGGTTTTCGGGGCGTGAGTCGCGACTTCCGCTTGCCGGCCGAAGCCTCCTGCCGCGCCCCGCACTCTCCCGCGCGCTTCAGCGCTCCCGCCACCGAACAAGCACCACAGAAGTGCGCCCCTGCGCCATTCTCTATCGGCGCGCGAGGGCGGCCGCGCCGGCGAGCCAAATCTCGCCCCCCGGCGCGCGAGGGGTCTCGGCATCCCGCCCATGGCTAGAATTGCGTGGTCGGTACGCTAAACCGGCGCGACAGGCAGGCAGCGGCCGCGGTGGCGACAGCAGCAGCGCGGCGCAGCAATGGCCGCGAGCGGCGAGGCTGCGGCCCAGGCGTTCGTCGACAGCCTGGCGTGTGACTCGCCACCACCGACGCCCGATCCTGGCGTGGGCGGCGGCGGCGTGATCGACGAGGGCGCGGCGGCGGGCGCGCTGAGCGGCCTGCCTGGCCTCCCGGCCCTTGCGCCCCTGGGCGTGCCGGTGCAGGGCGTGCCCGCCGCCGCACTGCAGGGCGTGCCCGCGGCGGCGCTGCTGCCCGCGGCGCCCGCGCTCGGCGCGCCCGCGCTCGGCGCGGCGATGCCCGCGGCGACGAGCGCGGGGCTGGCGGCGGCGCTGCAGCAGTCGGCGCCGCTGCTCGCGGCGGGCCTGGCGGCGGGCACGGCGCTCGTGCCGACGGGCGCCACGGCGGAGCAGGTGGCGGGCGGCGCGCCGCAGCTGGCGGCGGTGCCGGTGCTGCTGCCGGCCGCGCAGCAGCTGGCCGTGGCGCAGCCGCCGGGCGCGAGCGGCCCCTGCGCTGCAGTGGCGGCGGCCGTGCAGGCGCAGGCGGCGGCCGCGGCGCAGGTGCAGGCCGCCGCCGCTGCGCAGGCGCACGCCGCGGCGGCGCAGGCGCAGGCACAGGCGCAGGCCGAGCAGCAGCAGGCGGGCGGCGGCGGCGGCGGCGGCGGCGGCGGCGGCGGCGGCGGCGGCGTGGCGGCGGCGGTGCAGGCGGCGGCGTCGCAGGTCGCGGCGGCGCAGGTCGCCGCGACCCAGGCCGCGGCGGCGCAGGCCGCGGCCACGCGCGAGCTCACGCAGACCCTGGTGGTGGGGCAGCTGGTCAGCCAGGCGCTCGGCGCGCCGCCCGGCTCCGCCGCGCAGCAGGCGGCGCTGGACGGCGCGCGCGGCCTCGGCGCGCTCCCCCCGCTCGGCTCGGCGGGGCTCGCGCACGCGGCGGCGCTGGGCGGGCTCAGTGACGCGCGCAGCCTCAGCGCGCTCTCGGCGCAGCTCCAGTCGGCGGGGCTGTCGGCTGGCGCCGGTGGCATGCTGCTCGCCGCCCCCAGCTTCAGCAGCAGCCCCACCGGCAGCAGTGCAGCGGCCGCGGCGGCCGCCGCGGCTGCCACGCCGGCACCGCCCAAGCGCGTGCGCGTGCTCCTGAGCTCGGGGGGCGAGTTTGCGGCCGCGCCGGACGCCGCGCCGGACGCCTCGGGCAGCAGCCGGCGCTACTCGGGCGGCGAGACGCGGCTGGTGGGCCTGGAGCGCACGACCTGCTTTGCCACCCTCCTGCAGGCGCTCAGCAAGGCCACGGCTGCCGTGTGGGACGAGGTGCGCCGACGAGCGCCGCCGCGCCTGCCTGCCGCGCCCGCGCGCCGCGCCCGCCCGACGTGCGGCTGCGGCTGCCGCCGCGCCGGCGGGCGCTCACCGCGCCGCGGCCCGCGCCGCCGCCGCCGGCGCGGCGCGGCAGGACTGCCGGCTGATGTACGATCTGCCCGGCGAGGGCGGCGGCGGGGTGCTTGTGGACCTCATAGATACGGACGACCTGGCCATGATGTGGGAGGAGCTCGACGCGGCTGTCGCGGCGCGGCCCGGCCACCGGCTGCACATCTACGCCCAGCTCGGCAGGCAGCGCGGCTCCGCGGGCGGCGGCGCCAGCGCCGGCGGCGGCGGCGGCTGCAGCAGCACCGACAGCGCGCCCCGGGACGGCGGCGGCGGCGCCGACGCTGCGCCGGGGCGGCCGAGCGCGGCGGCGCAGCACGCCGGCGCGGGCGCGGGGCGCGCGTCTGGCGGCGGCGGCGGCGGCAGCGACCGCACGGCCGCGACCTTCACGCCCAGCGAGTACGATGACATACTGGCGGGCGACGGCAGCGGTGGCGGCGGCGGCGGCGGCGCCAGCGGCGCGCCGCAGCTGGCGCTGTCCGACCTGGAGAGCAAGCTTGAGATCATCGCGCCCGACGCGCTGCAGGTGCGACCGACCGCCCGCGCCGCGCCGCGCCGCGCTGCGTGGGCGCGGGCGCGGGGGCGGCTGACGGCGCGGCTGACGCCCCTGCCACCCGCCCGCCCGCCCGCGCCGCGGCTACGCCCAACCACCACGGCAGCCTGTGCGGCTGCTGGGCTGCGGGGGCTTTGGCGAGGTGCGCCGCGCTTGTGCCTGCGCGGCCGGCGGGCAGGGCGCGCACGCGCCGCCGCCGCCTCGTCGCCGCCTCGTCGCCGCCGCACCAACACCTCGCCGGCGTGCCGTCGTGGCTGGTGTCAGGTGTACCTGTGCACGTGGCACTCGTGCGAGGTGAGCGGCGGTGAGGCAGCGCGGCGGCTGCTGCGCCCGCCTGTGCATGGGTGCTCAGCGCCCGCCTGGCCAGGCAGCAGCACCAGCCACCAGAGGGCACCAGCAGCAGCAGCGCGCCCACCTCAGTGCCGCCACCGCGTCACCGGGCGCCTCGCCTGCCGCAGGTGGCGGTCAAGTGCCTCAGCAGCAGCCTGCTGCTCACCGACGGCGGCATGGGCACCGTCAGCGAGGTGCGGCCTGCGGGAGCGGGGGAGGGGGAAGGGGCGGCTGCCTGCCGGGGTCGCCGGGGCGCATGGGGCTCCGGTTGCGCAGCGCGTGGCGCCCCGCGCTCACCCCCCCCCCCTCTTCCCTCACCCTGCGCGCGCGCGGCGCCGTGCTGCGCTGCGCTGCGTCTTGCAGGACAGCGTGAGGGAGTTGCTCAAGGAGGCGGCCACGCTGGCGAGGTGCGGCCGGGCGCCGGGGCGCAGGTGTTGAGGCGCTGGGCAGGTGTTGGGGCGCACCGCCGCGGGCTGCTCACGCGCCGCCGCCGCCGCCGCCGCTGCCCGCCGCCAGCGTGCGCCACCCCAACATCGTTTTCGTGTATGGGTGAGCCACCCCAGGGTTTAGGTGCCCCCGCGCTCCCCCCTCTCTCCGCTGCGCCGCGCGATCACAGCCGCCGCCGCCGCCGCCGCCGCCGCGCCCGCCAGGCTGGTGCTGCCGCCGCTGGACCCCGCGCAGCAGCACGCCAAGGACTCGCTGCGCCCGGGGCAGTCGCTGGACGCCGTGAGCATCGCGACGCAGCTCGCCAACCGGTGCGGCCGCCGGGTCGCGCGCGAGGCGCGCGCGTGACGGGCGCGCGCGGCCGCCCCGCACCGCTTTGCGCCGGGGCGGCCGCGGGGCACGGGGCCGCTGAGCGCGCCGCTGCTGCCGGCGCGCCACGGCAGGCACCGCGCCGAGGCTCCGAGCAGCCAGGTCCGGCCGCCGGCGCTCGTCACAGAGTATATGGCCAGCGGCAGGCGAGTGCTGGGCAGCGGCAGGCAGGCGCAGGGGCCGAGCCCGCACCGCCGACGGGGGAGGAGGCGGGGGAGGGGAACTTGGGCTGCGCGCGCGCGCGCCCCGGCCCCGCTGCCGCGGGCGGCGGCGGGCTCGGGGTCCCTCGCGCCGCCCCTGACGCACCGCCGGCGCGCGCCGCGCCGCGCCGCGCTGCAGCCTGCGCGGCGCCATCGCGCGGCGCGCCGACTTCCTGTTGCGGGCCAGCGTGCGCATCAAGCTCGCCCTCGACGCGGCGCGGGTGCGGCGGCGTGGGCGCGGGTGGGGGAGCGGGGCACGTGAGGGCGGCCGCACCTGGGGGGCTGCAGCAGCCGCGCGCTCGCGCCCTCCCGCGCCGCGCGCCGCTCGCTGCTGCCGCCCGCCGCGGCGCCCGTCGCTTTCGGACGAGCTGGAGCGCACACGTCACTTTTTGAGCGCACTAAACCGCAACCCCCGCCACCCGTATCTCCTCCCGCCGGGCCAGGGCATGGCGTACCTGCATGACAAGAGCATTGTGCACTTCGACCTCAAGGTGACCCAGGGGTGGAGGGGGACATGGGGAGGGGGGGGGGGCAGGGGGAACAAGAGGAGGAGGCCAGGTCGCTGCCCGGCCAGGGCGCTGGCGCGGCGGCGCGCGCACGTGCCGTCGCGCGCCGGCGGCGGTGCCAGCAGTGCCGCCCGGCGGCCGCGCGCCGCCGCCGCGCCAGCGGTGCCGGCCTGCGCGCAGCCGCCGCGCCGGCAAGCCCGCGTCGCCGCTGCCGCGGCCGCCGCGGCCGCCGCAGACGGCCAACCTGCTGGTGGGCATGCGGGACAAGACGCCGCTGGCCAAGGTGCGCGGCGGCGTGTGGTGGTTGTGGCTGTGGTGGTTGTGGCTGCGCCGGCGCGTGCTCCCCCGCTCACGCGCGCTCACGCCGCCCGCCCCGCGCCGCGTCCGCGCGCCGCCAGGTCGCCGACTTTGGGCTGAGCAAGCAGCGGCAGCAGACCTTTGTCACCGGTGCGCCGCGCCGCCCTCCCCTCGTGCCCGCGCGCGCGCGGCGCGGGCCGCGGGGCGCGGGCCTCGTGCCGCGCGCCGCGCGCCGCGCGCGCCGGCCGAGCGCCGGCGCCCGCGCGCGCGCGCGCGCGCCGCGCCCGCTGCGTGCGCGGGCAGGCGTGGCGTCGCTGCGGGGCACGCTGCCGTGGATCGCGCCCGAGATCATCAAGACCCCTTCCGCCGTCACCGGTGCGCGCAACATGGCGTGTGCGCGCGCGACGGCGCCGGCTGCGTGCACAGCGGCAGCGGCGGCGCGGGGGCCGCTTGCTCGGCGAGGCGCCCCGACCCGCCGCGCCCCGCCGCGCAGAGAAGGTCGATGTCTTTAGTTTCGGCGTGGTGCTCTGGGAGCTCTGGTGCGCGCCGCCCCGGGGCGGCCCCGCGCGGCGGCGCCCGCGCCCCGCGCCCCGCACCCACGCGCGGCCGGCGCCCGCCTCGCCCCGCCCGCCGCGCGCCCTTTACCCTGAACCCTTGAACCCTAAACCCGGCAGGACGCTGCGTGAGCCGCACGAGGGCGTCAACTATCACGCCCTTCTGCACGCGATGTCCGCGTCGGCCGACGCAGTGCGCCCGCCCATGCCAGGCGCGCGCCCCCCACCCCACCCTACACGCCCCTCCCGCGGCGGCGGCGCCTGCGCCCTGCCCACGCCCAACGCGCGCCGCGCTGCGCTGCGCTGCGCAACCGCCGGGTCGCCACTGCGCCGCTGCCCGACCCCGCGCGCCGCGCTGCGCGTCGCGCAGGCAGCCCTGAGTTTGAGGGCGACGCGGGGCCGGAGCCCGCGCCCGGCTGGGCGGCGCTAATCGGCGAGTGCCTCGCGACCGCGCCGGCCGCGCGGCCAGCGTTCAGGGAGGTGGTCGGCCGCCTGGAGGGCATGCTGCGCGCCAACCGCGCGACCAGGCGCCGCACCGCGAGCGGCCCGCCGGGCGCGGGCGCCGCGGCGGCAGCGGCGGGGCCGGCCTGAAGGTGCCGGCGCGCGGCGCGGCAGAGAGAGCAAGCGGGGGGATTGATCGGGTGGTGCGGTCAAACTGCGTGGGCGGGCAGGCGAGGGGGGGGGGTGCTTCAGCAATTGCAGGGTGCCCTGGGACTGGCGCGAGCAGCCCCACACCTCAGGCCTGGCCGAGCCAGGCGTCGGGCGCTTGTGCTGTGCCCAGGCGCTCGCCAGCCGTGACCCGGCGGCGCCGCCGCAGCTCGCCAGCGCAGGTGCCGGGCACAGCCGAGCCGATCGCGGCTGCTCAGGCAGGGTGGCGGCGGAAGCCCCACCCCCACGCCGCAGGGGCAGCACCGCTGCAGCGCCGTACGGCGTGGCGGCGACTAGGCGGCCGCCTCCCGGCGGGCGGGCGGGCGCCGGGCGGCGCAAAGGGCGCTGGCGAGCGCGGCAGCAGCGCCACAGGCGCTTCCCGGGCCTGCGCCTTGCACAAGCGCTCCCAAACCTGCCGAGCTGCACAGCCGTCGTGCACGACGCCCGCGGGGAGGCGTGGCAGCGGGTTATACCAGCGGCCGGGGTCGCACACGCGCGCGCGCGGTCGCACATTTGCCGTCGCCGCCCAGCGCGCCCATACCCCGCCGCTTGCCTCGCAACGCGTGCGCAGACACCGTGCGTGCACGCTGGCGAGAGCTTGCGGTCGCAGAGCAAGCGAGCGCGGCGCACTGGGCGAACTAACTTTCGGTCGCACAAAGGCGGTCGCCTGGCGCGCGCTACCCGGCGACCGCGCGCGCCCCGCCACCATTCGCTGGCCCTCTCGCCCCCGACCCGCTTCGACGGATCGCCCCGTCATCCTGCCGCGGACCGCCGCGCCCTCTGCCGCCTGCCGCGGGTCCTGCAGCCCCTCAGGCGAGCGCCGGCGGCTTCGACTACCGCGGCTCCGCGCTCACACGCACGGGATGCGGGCTGGGGCAGCCGCGCTGCTGCTGCTGGCGTGCTGCGCGGCGGCGGTGCGCGCGCAGACCTGTGGGGTGGCCATCTGCGTCACGATCGACGAGAGCGGCAGCATCGGGTCTACCAACTTCGTGAAGGTCAAGAATTTTGTGGTCGACCTGTTCAACCGGACCAGCGCCGTGGCCAACAGTACGGCGGGCGTGCGCTGCGCACGACCGCCCGTTGCGGCCGACCAAGGGCGGGCTGGGCCGCCGCATGCCACACGTGGAGCCCGCGTCCGCGGGCCGACCACGGGCGCCGTCCTTGAGCCGACCGCGCTCGCCCGCCCGCCCTGCCCCCCCCCCCCTCGCCCCCGGCTCGACCCGCAACAGCGTACGAGTTTGGCGCGGCCCGGTTCTCGACGGGCGCGTCGGACCTGGTCACTCCGATGACGGCCAACGCTGCGACCGCCATGTCCGCGGTCAGCAGCATGATTTACGGTGGCGGGAGCACCAACATGGTGTGCTGGGAGGGGAGAACTGCTTTAAAGCATTGTTGTTTTAGGGTGCAGGAGTTGTTATTCATGCGCGCGCCTGCGGGGGGGGGGGGGGGGGGGGCTGTGGCTCTGCTGCGCAGCGCGCGCCTGCCGCCGCGCCTCGCGCGCACTGAGCTGCCGCCGCGCCGCCGCGCTGCCCGCAGGAGGGCGGCATCGCGCGTGAGCCCTGCGCGAGCGCGCCACGGTGCTGGCCGTGCGGCGCTTGCGGAGTCCACTGATCTCACCGATGCGCGTGCCGCCGTGCGTGCGCAGGCTGCTTCAACAAGGACTCTGGCTCAGACGCCGGCATCCTGACAACCACCAGCAATGCCGCCCTGTCCCGGATCCTGGTCTTGCTCACCGGTGCGGTGGCGGCGGCAGCTGCGGCCAGGGCTGCGCGGCGCAGCGGAGCCGCGAGGGCTAGCGCCGCAAAGCGCAATCCAACGGCCAGCGGGGGGAAAGCTCTCAGCCAGCCGCCGCCTCACCACCCCGCTCCCTCCGTGCTGGCCGCCCCCGCCGCCACACGCAGATGGCAAGCCAAACCGGGTGTATTCATCAACCCCGCCGGGCTGCTGCTCCGGTAGTACGACTTGCCAGCCGTCCGACTACATCTCTGGCTCAGACATCTCGGCATGCGCCAAGGACACCGTCACACGCAGGGGTGGGTGCTGGCGCTGCTAGCGGCTGAGCGTGCGGCGCCGCCGGGGGGCCGGCCCGCCCCCGCACCAACCGCGGCGCGCGCGCCCCCGCTCCGCCCACCCCTGCCTCTGCCTCCCTCTCTCTCTCTTACGCCCCAAGCCGCCACGGTGCGGGCCGCTGGCATCACCTTTGTCACCGTCGGTGTATCATCGGGCGTTGACGACACCTTCCTGGGAGGCCTGGGCCAGTACTACAAGGTCTCCAACTTTTCCGGCCTGGCGGCATACGTCGAGTCGGTCGCCACGGGCGTCTGCACCGACGCGAGCGTGACCAAGGCCGTCGCATCTACATCTGAGCCGCTCGGGAACAACTTCACGTTTACGGTGACCATCACCAACACGGGCAAGTTCGACATCGCGTCAGCGGCAGCCAGCCCCATGGTTTTCACCGACACGCTGCCGTCGGGTCTCACGTTCCAGGCCGGCAGCGTCGCGCCCGGCGCCGGCAGCCCGCCAGGTGCGGGGTGGGGCGGCGGCGCTCCCCGCCGGGGCGCCGTTGGCGTGCGGCGACTGGCCCGCCGCGCCACGTGTGTGGAGGTGCAGGCTGCGCGGTGCCGTCGCACCAACGGCGGCACCACGCTGCTGTTGCGACGTGGCCGTGGCGCCCCAGCGCCTGCCTACCAGTGGGCGCTGCCAGCCCGAAGCGCCTAGCTTCTGCTGACACGCCCCTCACCCCCGTGCTGCCGTGTTGCGCGCAGCCAATTGCTCCTACACGAGTGCCACGCGCGCACTGCGGTGTTCAATCACAAGCGGCACCCTGCCAGTGGGCGGCGCCACCTCCTGGTCCTACACGTACACCGCGGCCGCCACCACGGCCGGCACCTTCAGCGTCCCAACCGTGCTGTCACCATTCCGTGACAACAACGCGGGGAACAATTACGCCTCGTTGGCCGTGACGGTGACGGGGGCAGCCACCCCAGTCTCAGGTGCGCGTGCGCACTCGCTGCGGTCAGGCCCTGGTGGCCAGGTTGCGGCAGGCCCTGCCTGGCTGGCTGGCGTGTGCCGGCAGCAGCTGCGCACATCGCTCGCTGCAGCGCTGGGCGCGTCGGCGAGACAGCGCGCACGCTGCCCCGCAGACCCGACGGTCAGCGTGTCCCTGTCTGCGTCCACCGTGCTCATTGGGAGCAAGCTCAATGCCACAGTCACTGTGACAAACCAGAGCCCCTCCGTTCAGGCCATCAACGTGGTCACTGAGTACACACTGCCGGCTGGGCTCGACTTTGACAACAGCACGTCGCCACCAGCCGGTGCGCGGGGTGCCGGCTCCTCCCAGGGCTGCACAGATGTGTGAAGCCGGGCGCCACTCCATGACGCGCCTGCTGCGCTGCCGCGCCGCCACGCGCGCAGGCTGCTCGGTGAGCGGCAAGGTCCTCACCTGCGCAGCCGGCAACATGTCAGCGAGCGGCAGCGCGGCGCATGTCGTCGGCCTGGTGGCCGTCCAGGAGGGCGTGTGGGACAGCGAGGCCGTTGTCGATGCGGACAATGACGGAGATGCCACCAATAACGGACCGGTGGTAGCAACGGTGACTGTCTTGGCCACGTGTGATGTGTACAACCCCGATGGCACTCGGTTTGGATGCAGCGCTGGCTCCATCTTCAACACCACGGCCGGCAGTGACCCGGGGCCTGACCAGGATACGTGCTGCGTGAGTGGCTTGCTTGGTGGGAGGGGTGGCTGCCACGCGGCAGCCAGCCAGCGCTGGCTGCACTGCGCTGCCAAGCTGCGCTCCAGCTCAAGGACATGCCGCCTGCCGAGCGCCAGTACCGCCGCCTCCGCCATCCCTGCTGCCGCCACGGCCGACGCCGCCACTGCCGCCACCCGCTGCCGCGCAGATTACTTGCCAGGTGTGCGCGGACTTTGTCGACCAGTGCGGCAGCTTTAACAACCTCTGCGGCGCCACGATCAACTGCACCTGCTCGGCGCCCAAGCCCTTCTGCCACATGCCCCAAACGCCGCTGCAGCCCGCGGGGCCTGGCTTCTGCTCCAACAGCTCCTTCAACCCGAGTCCCGACCTCGACGTTGCCATCACGCGCACGGTGCCGGCCGCCCCGGTGCTCATCAACACCACGTTTGACACGAACCTCACTGTGCGCGTCGTCAGCGGGCAGAGCGGCGCCAATGACGTCGTCGTGGTGGACACGCTGCCGCCGGGGCTGGTGCTCGTGTCGGTGCAGACGCCGGTCGGCACCTGCACGCCTGCTGGCTCGACCATCACCTGTGCGATCGGCGCGATGGCGCTGTCGCAGTCGGTGGTCGTGTCTGTCCGCGTGCGCGCGACGGCGCAAGGCACGCAGTCTACAAACGCCACTGTCACCGCCACGGGCGACACCGTCGCTGCCAACAACGTCGACAGCCAGGCCATCACGGTCATCTGCGCCAGTTGCGCCTCGTTCGCCACTGCTGTGTGCGGCAACATCAGCAATGGCTGCGGCGCCACGATCAACTGCACCTGCTCGGCGCCCAAGCCCTTCTGCCACATGCCCCAGACGCCGCTGCAGCCCGCGGGGCCTGGCTTCTGCTCCAACAGCTCCTTCAACCCGAGTCCCGACCTCGACGTTGCCATCACGCGCACGGTGCCGGCCGCCCCGGTGCTCATCAACACCACGTTTGACACGAACCTCACTGTGCGCGTCGTCAGCGGGCAGAGCGGCGCCAATGACGTCGTCGTGGTGGACACGCTGCCGCCGGGGCTGGCGCTCGTGTCGGTGCAGACGCCGGTCGGCACCTGCACGCCTGCTGGCTCGACCATCACCTGTGCGATCGGCGCGATGGCGCTGTCGCAGTCGGTGGTCGTGTCTGTCCGCGTGCGCGCGACGGCGCAAGGCACGCAGTCTACAAACGCCACTGTCACCGCCACGGGCGACACCGTCGCTGCCAACAACGTCGACAGCCAGGCCATCACGGTTGTCTGCATCAGTTGCACCTCGTTCGCCACTGCGGTGTGCGGCACCATCAGCGATGGCTGTGGCGGCACCGTGGCCTGCACCTGCCCCTCAGACAGGCCGGTCTGCAGCCAGCCAGGCCCGCTGCAGCCGGGGTCGTGCTCTCCTCTTGTTCTGGCACAACCTGACGTTTCCATTCGCCAGCGCGCCGTGTACGCCGACCCGGCGCTCGGGTATGCGCGGACGGGGGAAGCGTTTGACCTCTTGCTCACGGTGCAGCCAGAGAATGGCCCGGCCGGCGCGCAAGACGTGGTCCTCCAAACCACGCTGCCAGCAGGGCTGGAGCTGATTTCTGTCAACCCACGTGCGCGCGCCTCGCGCCGCGCAGCGCGGCCGCGCGGCTGCTGCGCGCTGGCCGCCCTCATCGAACTGACCGCGCCCCGCCGGCCTGCTGGCCTGCTCCAGTTGACGGCTGCGTCATCACGTACCCCCTGGTCAAGTGCACGTATGCCTCCCTGTCTGGCAGCCGTGACATCACCATCCGCGTCAAGGCCGACAGCCCCGGCACGTTCACCTGCGTGGCTGAGGTGACTGCCATAAACGACGGCAACCCTGCAAACAACAGAGACAGCGGGGTGGTTGTGGTGAAGAGGGATGTAGACATCTCCATCACCGCGACAATGCCTAACGCCACCGTCCTTATTGGCAGCAAGCTCGACTGCACGCTTGTCGTGGCCAACCTCGGCGTGCAGCTGGCTACTGGCGTGGTTGCCAAGTACACGCTGCCGCATGGGCTGGCGTTTGACCCCAGCACCCCCCTGCCTGCAGGTGCGCGCGCGCAGGGTGCCAGGCGCTGGGTTTGAGCCCAGAACCAGCTGCACCCACGCGCAGGCCAGCTGAACATTGAGGCCGCGCTCACGCGCTGCTGCCGTGCGGGCGCAGGTTGCACCATCGTTGCCCGCCGCATTGCTGGGGCGCCCCGGGCTGCCCAGGCCGGCGGGACGCTGTCCTGCGGGCCCGGCAGCGTCCCGCCGGGCGGCAATGTGGCGTACGTCGTGGGCGTGGTGGCCGTCCAGGAGGGCTCGTGGGACAGCACGGCCCGCGTGTCAGCGACCAACGACACCAACCCGAGCAACGACGGCCCCGTCAAGCTTTCAATCACCGTGCGCAGGACGTGCGGCCAGAACAGCGCAGACGGCGCACCCTTCACCTGCAGCAATGGCACAGCGCTCGATGCAATCCAAACCAGCAACGCGAGCCCCAGCCAGGCGACTTGCTGCGAGGTGAGCTGTCGCCTGCCAGCACTCCCTGCATGGCGCGGTGCAGGCCCCACTGCTCCTTGAACTACTCGCCCGCACTGGCCTGCGGCCGCCTGCAGGTCGCCATCACATCCGAAGGCAATAGTCGACCAGACGTCTCCATCACTGCATCCACGCTGAACACCGCTGTGCTCATTGGCAGCAAGCTCAACTGCACGCTGGTCGTGGCCAACCTCGGCGCGCTGCCGGCCACGGGCGTGGTTGCCAAGTACACGCTGCCGCCTGGGCTGGCGTTTGACCCCAGCACCCCCCTGCCTGCAGGTGCGCGCGCACAGGGTGCCAGGCGCTGGGTTTGAGCCCAGGACCGGCTGCGCCCGCGCGCAGGCCAGCTGAACATTGAGGCCGCGCTCACACGCCGCTGCCGTGCGGGCGCAGGTTGCACCATCGGCGGCCGTCGTACTGCCAGGCAGCCCAGGTCGCCCCGGGCTGCCCAGGCCGGCGGGACGCTGTTCTGCGGGCCCGGCAGCGTCCCGCCGGGCGGCAATGTGGCGTACGTCGTGGGCGTGGTGGCCGTCCAGGAGGGCTCGTGGGACAGCACGGCCCGCGTGTCAGCGACCAACGACACCAACCCGAGCAACGACGGCCCCGTCAAGCTTTCAATCACCGTGCGCAGGACGTGCGGCCAGAACAGCGCAGACGGCGCACCCTTCACCTGCAGCAATGGCACAGCGCTCAATGCAAACCAGGTCAATGCAAGCCCCAGCCAGGCGGCTTGCTGTCAGGTGAGCTGCCGGCTGCCAGCGCTGCCCGCATGGCGCGGTGCAGGCTCACTGCTCTATCAGCAAGCAGGCCACCACACTCGGCTCGCCCTCACGGCCCCGCTGTGCGGCTCGCAGGTCGCTGATGGCGCGCCTGACGTCTCCATCACTGCAACCACGCCCAGCGCCTCCATCCTTATCGGCAGCAAGCTCAACTGCACGCTTGTCGTGGCCAACCCAGGCACGCTGCCGGCCACGGGCGTGGTTGCCAAGTACACGCTGCCGCCTGGGCTGGCGTTTGACCCCAGCACCCCCCTGCCTGCAGGTGCGCGCGCACAGGGTGCCAGGCGCTGGGTTTGAGCCCAGGACCAGCTGCACCCACGCGCAGGCCAGCTGAACATTGAGGCCGCGCTCACGCGCCGCTGCCGTGCGGGCGCAGGTTGCACCATCGCTGCCCGCGCTGCTGGGGCGCCCCAGGCCGGCGGGACGCTGTCCTGCGGGCCCGGCAGCGTCCCGCCGGGCGGCAATGTGGCGTACGTCGTGGGCGTGGTGGCCGTCCAGGAGGGCTCGTGGGACAGCACGGCCCGTGTGTCAGCGACCAACGACACCAACCCGAGCAACGACGGCCCCGTCAAGCTTTCAATCACCGTGCGCAGGACGTGCGGCCAGAACAGCGCAGACGGCGCACCCTTCACCTGCAGCAATGGCACAGCGCTCAATGCAAACCAGGTCAATGCAAGCCCCAGCCAGGCGGCTTGCTGTCAGGTGAGCTGCCGGCTGCCAGCGCTGCCCGCATGGCGCGGTGCAGGCTCACTGCTCTATCAGCAAGCAGGCCACCACACTCGGCTCGCCCTCACGGCCCCGCTGTGCGGCTCGCAGGTCGCTGATGGCGCGCCTGACGTCTCCATCACTGCAACCACGCCCAGCGCCTCCATCCTTATCGGCAGCAAGCTCAACTGCACGCTTGTCGTGGCCAACCCGGGCACGCTGCCGGCCACGGGCGTGGTTGCCAAGTACACGCTGCCGCCTGGGCTGGCGTTTGACCCCAGCACCCCCCTGCCTGCAGGTGCGCGCGCACAGGGTGCCAGGCGCTGGGTTTGAGCCCAGGACCAGCTGCACCCACGCGCAGGCCAGCTGAACATTGAGGCCGCGCTCACGCGCCGCTGCCGTGCGGGCGCAGGTTGCACCATCGCTGCCCGCGCTGCTGGGGCGCCCCAGGCCGGCGGGACGCTGTCCTGCGGGCCCGGCAGCGTCCCGCCGGGCGGCAATGTGGCGTACGTCGTGGGCGTGGTGGCCATCCAGGAGGGCTCGTGGGACAGCACGGCCCGCGTGGCAGCGACCAACGACACCAACCCGAGCAACGACGGCCCCGTCAAGCTTTCAATCACCGTGCGCAGGACGTGTGCCAAGTACTACGCTGACGGCACTCGGTTTGGATGCAGCACTGGCTCCAGCTTCAACGCCACGGCTGCCAACGACCCCACGCCTGGCCAGCAGACGTGCTGCGTGAGTGGCTTGCTTGGCGGGAGGGGTGTGGCTGCCGCGCGGCAATGCTGGCTGCCAAGCTGCGCTCCCGCTCGGGCACGCACTGCCCGACAATGGTGGCGCCTGGACCAGCGCCGGTGCTGTGCCCATCCTTCCTTTCGCAGCCGCCGCCATCCCTGCTGCCGCCGACGCTGCCGCCATCGCTGTCCCGCTGCCGCGCAGATCGACTGCAAGGGTTGCGCGGACTTTGCGTCTGGGTGTGGCACCATCAGCGACGGCTGCGGTGGCACCCTCGACTGTGGCTGCTCGGGCGCCACGCCGTTCTGCCACCAGTCGCAGGCCCTCCAGGCCCTGTCCGAGTTGGGCTACTGCGACGCTGCGCCCTTCAACCCGGGGTCCAAGCTGGACGTGCTCGTGGACAAGGTCGGCCCGAGCGAGCCGGTCGAGCTCGGGTCCGAGTTCAACTTCCTCGTCACCGTGCGCGTCGTCTCCGGCCCCAAAGGCGCCAACGACGTCACCGTGGTGGACACGCTGCCGCCAGGGCTGGAGCTGGTCTCGCTGCGGACGCCGCGCGGCACCTGCACGCCGTCGGGCTCCACCATCACGTGCGCGTTTGGGAACATGGTACTGTCGCAGTCGGTCGTCGTGACGATGCGTGTGCGGGCGACGGCGAAGGGCATGCACAACACGAGCATTGCCACCAAGGCGAGCGACAGCAACCCATTGAACAACAACGCCATCCTGGGGGTGCAGGTGCGAACTGCACCCAAATCTCTTTGAAGAAGTGCAGGGCCTGCCGCGGCGCTCCTCTCTGACTGCCAACCGCGCGGCGCAGGTGATTTGCAGCACGTGCGACAGCTTTCCCGGCCGGTGCGGCGCCATCGCCACCGGGTGTGGCACCATCCAGTGCGGCTGCCCCAGCGAGCGCCCCGTGTGCGTGCAGCTGCCAGGGGCCCCCACCAGCAGCAGCGTGTGCAACACTCGGTCTGTCAGCCCGAGCGGGCGCGTGGACGTCGCCGTCATGGTCACCGGGCCCACCTCAGCCGTGGTGGTTGGCCGCGAGTTTGAGTTGCTGATCACTGCCACTGTCCTGAGCGGCGCGAAGGGCGCAAGCAACGTCGTCGTCACCGGTCACATCCCCGACGGTCTCGAGGTGGTAGGCGTGGTGCCTGGTGCGCGCGCACTGCGCGTCCCCCTGCGCGCGCTGCGTTCCCCTGCACGCGCTGCGTGCCCCTGGGGCTCGACACCCAGCCTGCTGCCTGGCCGGTGCACCGACTGCGTTGCCGCCGCTGCCCGCAGACGCGCAATGCACGATCCAGTACCCCTCAATCTCTTGCGCCGTGGGCGCGCTGGGTGTGGGTGAGAGCTACTCCCTCACGGTGCGCGTCAAGGCGTCACGCGATGGATCCTTCACCAGCAGTGCCACGGTCAGCGCCACCGGCGACGGCCAGAAAGCCAACAACCGATACAACGCAAGAGTCACCGTGGTGCGTGGTTCCGCCCCGCGCGCAGCCTGGCACCCGGTCTAGGCGCTGGCCCGGCTTGCAGGCGTGCCCGCTCGCATCAGGCTGACCAGGCAATGATGTGCCGACGCCTGCTTGCAGGTCAACGGCGCGTGTTGTGCGCCCGACAAGACCTGCCGGCTGGTTGACGAGTCTGCCTGCGTTGCCGGCACCTACATGCCTGGCCAGACGTGCGACAGCGCGACTTGCAGGCTCGTGCCGGCTGCGCTTCCCCTCGGCGCGTGCTGCGACGTGCAGCGCGGCCAGTGCGCGGTGGTGACACAGGCTAGCTGCGCATCAGGCGCCTGGACGCAGGGCGCCAACTGCACCGTGGACGTCTGCCCGCAGGCAGTGAGTGGCGGCTGAGCGCAGCGCGGCTGCTTGTCCCTCTTGGCCCTGCTGGCCAATTAGCGCGCGCAGCTGCCGACGTGCGGCGTCCCCGCCCCTCCCGCAGTTCTGCACGCCGGACTGGCGCATGTGCACGCCGTCCGTTGGGAGCGGCTCCAGCCCCTGCTGCAACCCCACGAGCGCGTGCAAGCCCGTGCAGGGCCTCAAGACGCGTTGGTACGCCTGCACGCTCGGCGAGGCCTGCCGCGCTGAAGGCCAGGCCTGCGGCTCGTGCCCCGGTGGCGCTTCGTGCTGCGACGGGCTCACCTGCAAGTGGGAGCACAAGCGCGGCAACGGCGTGTGCACAAAGCCGTTCACGTGCGCCCAAGACGGCGCGTCCTGCGCCTCAGCGCAAGACTGCTGCCCCGGCTCCACCTGCGGCTCCGACGGCAGGTGCCGCGCCTGCGACTGCAACCGCGCGTGCGCGAAGCACGACAAGGCATGCGAGGCGGAGCGGGAGTCAGAGTGCAAGAGCCTGTCGGCGGTTGTTGCCAGCGCCGTTTTGCCCGGCCCAGGCGGCGCCGTCATCCAAGTGCGGGGGGCCTGAGCCCCGCCGCCTGTCAATAAGGCTTGGTAGCACACACACCAGGGTAGAGAGCATGGGGAAGGCACGTTTTCTTTGCCCCACCCAGTGCAAGGCTGTCATAAAACAGATGCAATTGCAACTTCTATTCTCCAACTGTTTGCAGCAAAGCCCTGCAAAGACAGCGTTAAATGAACGCACGGGCTCGCTTGACGAGGTGGTGTTGTTGTCGCCAACCCTTTACCCTAAATGCTACCCCCTCTCTCGCTCTACAACGTTGTTGCATGCCTGGCTAGCTTCGGCGACCACACCTGCTGCATGTTCGTGATTGGCCTGTTGTACAACAAGCCACTCCTTGGTGGCTGGGTGATGCGGGGCTCGTCGAGCCCCGGTCTGTTGCCAGGGCTCAGCTCAGCTAGCAACGATGCCTAGCACTATCTTGGTGGGTATCGCATCAACGCATGCACTCGCATCAACGCATGCAACAACGCCACTAACCGCCGACAGTTGCAGCTCTGGCGTTGAGCCCCGCCAAAGACCGCGGCCATCACGCCGCGCGCGCACCGTCAGCCGCAACCAGCAGCCTCCCGCCGCGCAGCAGGCCGACCAGCAGCGGCGTGCTGCCGCGCAGCAGCTGGCCCAGGTGGACGCCCGCGTTGCCGCCGGCCAGCGCTGCCAGCACCTGCGCCGCGCTGGCACGCGCGGGAACAGGAGGCTGAGCAGCATCTCCAGCGTGCCAGCGCCCTCAAACACGGCCTGGTGGTGGCGCGGCGCGCCGACTGCACAGCGCGCGCAGGGCCACCGCGGCGGCGGCCTGCGTCGCAGGCGCGCCCGAGCCGAGCAGGCGCGTGAGGCGGGGTAGGGGAGGCGGCGGCAACGGGTCGTTGTCACGTGCCGCTGCCGCCAGGCTGGTGCTGCTGCCGCTGGACCCCGCGCAAGCACGCCAAGGACTCGCTGCGCCCAGGGCAGTCGCTGGACGCCGTGAGCATCGCCACGCAGCTCGACCGGGCAGCCGCGGGGCGCGGGCAGCTCAGCGCGCCGCTGCCGCCGGCGCGCCTCGGCACCGCGCAGAGGCTCCGAGCAGCCAGGTCCGGCGCTCGTCACAGAGTACATGGTCAGCGGCAGGCGAGTGCCGGGGCAGCGGCAGGCGCAGGGCCCGAACCTGCACCGCCGACGGGGGAGGAGTGGGAGGGAGGGGAAGCGCTGCGCGCGCACCCCGGCCCCGCTGCCGCGGGCGGCGGCGGGGTCGGGGGTCCCTCGCGCCGCCCCTGATGCAGCGCCGGCGCGCGTCGCGTCGCTTCGCTCCCCGCCGCGCCGCGCCGCAGCCTGCGCGGCACCATCGCGCGGCGCGCCGACTTTCTCGCCCGCGACAGCGTGCGCATCAAGCTCGCCCTCGATGTGGCACGGGCGCGGCGGCGCGGGCACGGGCGGGGACGCGGGGGCGCGCGCGTGCGGGGGACGCACGGGGGGCTGCAGCAGCCGCGGGCGCGCGCGCGGCGGGCGGCGGGCGGCGTGCGCGCCCTCCCGCGCCGCGCGCCGTCGCTGCTGCCCGCCGCGGCGCTTGTCACTGTCAAACGAGCTGAAGTTCAAACGTCACTTTTAAATCAAACTGAGCCGTAAGTGAACCGCAAACCCCATCGCCTGTGTCCTTCCTGACAGGGTATGGCCAAATTGCATGACAAGAGCATCGTGCACTTCGACCTCAAGGTGGGCCAAGGGTTTAGGGGAACGGGGAAGGGGGGGGGGGGCCCAGGTGGTCGCTCACAGGCCAGGGCGCTGGCGCGCTCGCGCGTGCGCCGTCGCGCGTCGACGGCGGCGCCAGCAGCGCGGCCGCCGGCGGCCGAGCGCCGCGCGCCGCTCGCCGCCGCGCCAGCACGCCCGGGCCGCCGCCGCGGCCGCCGCCGCAGACGGCCAACCTGCTGGTGGGCATGCGGGACAAGACGCCGCTGGCCCAGGTGCGCGGCAGCGTGTGTGGTGGTGGCTGTGGCGGTGCGCGTGCGCGTGCGTGTGCGCGTGCTCCGCTCACACGTGCTCGCGCCGCCCGCGCCGCGCCGCGGCGTCCGCGCGCCGCCAGGTCGCCGACTTTGGCCTGAGCAAGCAGCGGCAGCAGACGTTTGTGACAGGTGCGCCGCCCTGCCCCTCCCCTCCTCCCCTCCTGCCCTCATGCCCGTGCGCGCGCGGCGCGGCGCGGGCCGCGCGGCCGGCCGGCCGCCGCGCGCGCCGGCCGAGCGCCGGTGCCCGCTGCGTGCCGGGCAGGCGTGGCGTCGCTGCAGGGCACGCTGCCGTGGATCGCCCCCGAGATCATCATGACCCCTTCCGGTCACCGGTGCGCGCGCGCGACATGGCGCGTGCGCGCGACGGCCCCGGCGGCGTGCACAGCGGCAGCGGCGGCGGGGGCGCGGCTTGCTCGGCGAGGCGCCCCGACCCGCAGCGCCCTGCCCCAAGCCCCGCCGCGCGCGCCTCGCCCGCGCCCCGACCCGCCGCGCCCGCGCCCGCGCCTGCGCCCGCGCCCGCGCCCGCGCCCGCCCGCCGCGCAGAGAAGGTGGACGTCTTCAGCTTTGGCGTGGTGCTGTGGGAGCTCTGGTGCGCGCCGCCCCGGGGCGGCCCCCGCGCGGCCGCGCGCCCTTGACCCTGAACCCTTGAACCCTAAACCCGGCAGGACGCTGCGTGAGCCGCACGAGGGCGTCAACTATCACGCCCTTCTGCACGCGATGTCCGCGTCGGCCGACGTTGTGCGGCACCCGATGCCAGGTGCGTGCCCCCCACCCCACACTCCACGCCCCTCCCGCGGCGACGGCGGCGACGCTGCCCCGCCCGCGCCCCGCGCGCGCCGCGCGGCCGGCCGCCGGCCCGCCGCCGCGCCGCTGCCGACCGACCCCTGTGCCGCACCGCGCGTCGTGCAGGCAGCCCCGAGTTTGAGGGTGACGCGGGGCCGGAGCCCGCGCCCGGCTGGGCGGCGCTAATCGGCGATTGCCTCGCAACCGCGCCGGCCGCGCGGCCGGCGTTCAGGGAGGTGGTCGGCCGCCTGGAGGGCATGCTGCGCGCCAACCGCGCGACCAAGCGCCGCACCGCGAGCGGCCCGCCGGGCGCGGGCGCCGCGGCGGCAGCGGCGGGGCCGGCCTGAGGGCGTGGGGCGCGCGGCGCGGCAGAGAGCAAGAGGGGGGATTGATCGGGCGGCGTGGTCAAACTGCGCGGGCGGCGGGGCGGCCGGCGGGGGGGGGGGACCCAGGCATTGCTTCAGCGATTGGGTTAGGGTGCCCTGGGACTGGCGCGCGCAGCCCGCAACTCAGGCCCGGCCGAGCCGGGCGTCGGGCGCTTGTGCTGCGCCGACAGCGCTCGCGAGCGCTCGCCAGCCTGGCGCTCCCAGCGGCGCCGCCGCAGCTCGCCAGCGCAGGCACCTGTCGAGCGCAAGCCAGCGTGCGATCTCTCGCAGCTCGCCGCCGGCCGCGCCCAGGGTGCCAGCGTGTCGCCGCCTCGGCCAGCGCGGCGCAGCGCTCCGCCGAGCGGCCCGCCACGACCGCGGCCTTCACGCCGCGCGCGCGCTGCCGGCCGCACCTGCAGCAGCTGCGGCTCGGCGCCGGCGCTGCCGCCGGCAGCCAGCCTCCCGCCGCGCGGCAGGCCGACCAGCGGCGGCGTGCTGCCGCCGCGCAGCAGCTGGCCCTGGACGCCCGCGCTGCCGGCGGCCGTGCGCCGCCAGCACCTTCGCCGCGCTGGCGCGCGAGGGCGCGCAGCCGCGCGCCAGGAGGCCGGGCAGCATCTGCGGCGCGCCGGCGCCCTCAAACACCGCCTGGCGGTGGCGCGGCGCGCCGGCTGCCAGCGCGCGCGGGGCCGCCGCGGCGGCGGCCCGCGCCGCGGCCGCGCCAGTGCCTGAGCCGAGCAAGCGCGTGCGGTGCGCCGCACCGGGTGCGGCAGGGCGCCCGAGTCAATGGTGAGCGCCTGCGCCTCGGACAGCCCTCCGCGCGTCCACAGCGCGGCCTCGGACGCCGGCCCGGCGCGGGCGCAGCAGCGCGGGCAGGGGCGCGATGACCGGAGATGGCGGGGGTCGAGGGGCCGGCCGCGGCGACTAGGTTTTCCCTTTTTTTAACTTGGCGTCAGCGGCGCTGACCCCGGCGCTCAGCAGCAGTCGATCCGGCGTTGCTCGGCCCTGGCCGGCGGTCGACGGTGGCACAAGCAGGCTGGTCGCCCGGCCTGTGCGCCTGCCAGGCGCGCAGGGAGGCCGGGGCGGCGCAGCGCTGGCGGGCGGTGGGCTGAGCCAGCGCCCTGGCCAGCCGCTCACGGCCCGCGCCGTGGCTCGTGCGACGGAGCTGATGGAGAGCACCGCAGGCGTGCACGACGGCCGTGGCAGCGGGTGTTCGGCGTCGGGCGACGCCGGCAGTCGCCGAATTCGCTTGCGAGCTCACACAAATGCCGTTCTGCCTGCGCGCCGATGCCCCAAACGGTGCGCGTCTCCATCGTCCGCGCTCGTCCCCGCCGCGCGCGCGGTCGCAGAGCAAGCAGGCGCGGCGCACTCGGCCGCGTACCGAGCGCGCGCGCTACCCGACTGCTCCCCCCGGCGCAGAGACGCCATCACTCTGCGCCCCCTGCTGAGCGTGCTCGCCCCTGTGCGCTCCGCTCATCGCGCCGCGGGCCGCGCCTCTGCGACGCCCTGGCGCGCGGGGGTGCGCCGACGACCGTGAAGCCCTAGCGAGCGCCCTACGCCGCTGGTGCCGGCGGCACCCTCTTCCTCGGCCCCGCGCGACTCGCACGGGATGCGGGCGTGGGCGGCCGCGCTGCTGCTGCTGGCGTGCTGCGCGGCGTCGGTGCGTGCGCAGACCTGCAAGGTGGCCATCTGCGTCGCAATCGACGAGAGCACCAGCATCACCGCCCCCAACTTCGCGTTGGTCAAGAGCTTTGTGGCCAACCTGTTCGTCCGTACCAGCAGCGTCGTGGGCAGCTCCAATTGTGCGGCGCGCGTGCGCTGCGCGGCCGGCCCGCAGCGACTGCGGCGGCGCCGCGCCGGGCGGGCTTGGCCGCCGCATGCCGCTCGTAGGACCCGCGTCCGCGGGCCGACCACGGGCGCCACTCTTGAGCTGACCGCGCTCGCCCGCTGCGCCTCCCGGCCCGCCTCGACTCGGTCCAGCGTACCTGTTTGGTGCGTCCCGGTTCAGCACGACCGCAGCCAGCTTTATCAGTCCGTTGAACAACAACATTCAGACCACCAATACCACGATACTTAACATGAATTATGCCGGCGGGGCCACCAACATGGTGTGCTGGGAAGGGGGGAGGGGAGAGGGGGAGGGGGGGCTGGGGCTCGCACGCAGTGCGCGCCTGCCGTCGCACCTCGCACACACTGAGCTGCCCCCGTGCCGCCGCGCCCCCGCAGGAGGGCGGCATCAAGAGTGAGGCCTGCGCGGGCGCGCCGCGGTGCTGGCCGTGCGGCGCCGCGGAGTCCACTGATCTCACCGATGTGCGTGCCCCCGCCGCGCGCGCGCGCGCAGTGTGCTTCAACAAGGACTCTGGCTCGGAAGCCGGCACCCTGAGATCCAGCTCGGCCGGCACCCTGACCCGCATCCTGGTCTTGCTCACCGGTGCGGCGGCGGCGGCGGCGCCGTCGCCGTCGTCGGCGGCGGTGGCGAGCAGGCGGCCAGCGCAGCGCAGTGCAGCGGTGCCGCGCTCCCACGGCCAGCTAAGGGCGAGCTCTCCACCCGCCGCCGCCTCAACACCACCCTCTGCTGGCCGCCCCCGCCGACGTACAGATGGCAAGCCAAACTATGTGTATAGACTCACTCCGCCGAACTGCTGCCTCAGCAACGCCACGACAGATGTTTGCCTGCCTGCCGACTACAACAGCACCACAGACGTCTCGGCATGCGCCCAGGGCACGGTCAAGAACAGGGGTGGGTGTTGCCGCTGCCGCTGCTCCGCGCGCAGCGCCGCCCGGCCCGCCCCCGCACCAACCGCGGCGCGCGCGCCCCCACTCCGCCCACCCCTGCCTCTGCCTCCCCCTCTCCCCCACGCCCCAAGCCGCCGTGGCGCGGGCCGCTGGCATCACCTTTATCAGCGTCGGCGTCTCCCCAGCCGTTGACGACACCTTCCTGGGAAGCCTGGGCCAGTACTACAAGATTGATGACTTTGCCAGCATGGCGGCACAGGTCGAAACAATCGCCACGGGGTTCTGCACCGACGCGCGCGTGACCAAGGTGGTCTCGGCGACAAACCAGACGGTCGGCGGCAGCTTCACGTTTACGGTGACCATCACCAACACGGGCAAGTTTGCTATCGCGCCCACGGCAGCCAGACCCATGGTTTTCGCCGACACGCTGCCGTTGGGGCTCACGTTCCAGGCCGGCAGCGTCGCGCCCGGCGGCGCCGGCAGCCCGTCAGGTGCGGGGCGGGGCGGCGGCGATCCCGCCGGGGCGCCGTCGGCGCGCGGCGGCTGGCCCGCCGCGCCGCGTGTGCGGAGGCGCAGGCCGCGCGGTGCCGTCGCACCAACGGCGCGCAGCGGCGGCACCACGCTGCAGTTGCGGCGCGGCCGTGGCGCCCCAGCGCCTGCCTGCCGGTGGGCGCTGCCAGCCCGAAGCGCCTAGCTTCGACTGACACGCCCCTCGCCCCCCGCGCTGCCGTGCTGCGCGCAGCCACATGCTCCTACGACAGCGTCGCCCGCTCGCTGAGGTGCTCAGTCACGAGCGGCACCCTGGCAGTGAGCGGCACCGCCAGCACCTGGTCCTACACGTACACCGCGGCCGCCACCGGGCCTGGCACCTTCAGCGTCCCAACCGTGCTGTCCCCATTCCTGGACAACACCGCCGGAAACAACAATGCCGCAGTCCAGGTGAGCGCCGCGGCCGCCGGGAACACGCGGGCGACCCGTTTGGGCGCACCACGCGGTCGGAGCAGCAGCAGGTGGCCAGCGACGCCGAGCTGCTGCGCTGCTGGCGGCGGCGGCGCGCTGCAGGCGCCTTGCCACGCGCGCGCGCGCCCCGACCCGCCTGGGGCCGACCGCCCACCACGGCTGCGCGCGCAACTGACTGTTGTTGTGCGACGCCGCCGTGCAGGTGACGGTGACGGGGGTGGCCAACACCAACACCCCAGTCTCAGGTGCGCGCGCCCGCTCGCTGCGGTCAGGCCCTGGGCAGGTTGCGGCAGGCCCTGCCTGACTGGCTGTGGCGTGTGCCGGCAGCAGCTGCGCTCGTCGCTCGCCGCAGCGCTGGGCGCATCGGCGAGACACCGCGCACGGCCGCCCCGCAGACCCGACGGTCTCCGCGTCCCTGTCTGCGTCCACCGTGCTCATCGGGAGCAAGCTCAATGCCACAGTCACTGTGACAAACCAGAGCCCCTCTGTTCAGGCCATCAACGTGGTCACTGAGTACACGCTGCCGGCTGGGCTGGACTTTGACAACAGCACGTCGCCACCAGCCGGTGCGCGGGGTGCCGGCTCCTCCCAGGGATGCACAGATGTGTGAAGCCGGGCGCCACTCCATGACGCGCCTGCTGCGCTGCCGCGCCGCCACGCGCGCAGGCTGCTCGGTGAGCGGCAAGGTCCTCACCTGCGCAGCCGGCAACATGTCAGCGAGCGGCAGCACGGCGTACGTCGTCGGCCTGGTGGCCGTCCTGGGGGACACGTGGGACAGCGAGGCCATTGTCGATGCGGACAATGACGGAGATGCCACCAATAACGGACCGGTGGTAGCAACGGTGACTGTCTTGGCCACGTGTGACGTGTACAACCCCGATGGCACTCGGTTTGGATGCAGCGCTGGCTCCATCTTCAACACCACGGCCGGCAGTGACCCGGTGCCTGACCAGGATACGTGCTGCGTGAGTGGCTTGCTTGGTGGGAGGGGCGTGGCTGCAACGCGGCAGCCAGCCAGCGCTGGCTGCACTGCGCTGCCAAGCTGCGCTCCAGCTCAAGGACATGCCGCCTGCCGAGCGCCAGTACCGCCGCCTCCGCCATCCCTGCTGCCGCCACGGCCGACGCCGCCACTGCCGCCACCCGCTGCCGCGCAGATTACTTGCCAGGTGTGCGCGGACTTTGTCGACCAGTGCGGCAGCTTTAACAACCTCTGCGGCGCCACGATCAACTGCACCTGCTCGGCGCCCAAGCCCTTCTGCCACATGCCCCAGACGCCGCTGCAGCCCGCGGGGCCTGGCTTCTGCTCCAACAGCTCCTTCAACCCGAGCCCCGACCTGGACGTTGCCATCACGCGCACAGTGCCGGCCGCCCCGGTGCTCATCAACACCACTTTTGACACCAACCTCACCGTGCGCGTCGTCAGCGGGCAGAGCGGCGCTAATGACGTCGTCGTGGTGGACACGCTGCCGCCGGGGCTGGCGCTCGTGTCGGTGCAGACGCCGGTCGGCACCTGCACGCCTGCTGGCTCGACCATCACCTGTGCGATCGGCGCAATGGCGCTGTCGCAGTCGGTGGTGATGTCCGTCCGCGTGCGCGCGACGGCGCAGGGCACGCAGTCTACAAACACCACTGTCAGCGCGACGGGCGACACCAACGCTACCACCAGCGTCGACAGCCAGACCATCACGGTCATCTGCGCCAGTTGCGCCTCGTTCGCCACTGCTGTGTGCGGCAACATCAGCAATGGCTGCGGCGGCACGATGAACTGCACCTGCTCGGCGCCCAAGCCCTTCTGCCACATGCCCCAGACGCCGCTGCAGCCCGCGGGGCCTGGCTTCTGCTCCAACAGCTCCTTCAACCCGAGCCCCGACCTGGACGTTGCCATCACGCGCACAGTGCCGGCCGCCCCGCTGCTCATCAACACCACGTTTGACATGCCCATCACTGTGCGCGTCGTCAGCGGGCAGAGCGGCGCTGATGACGTCGTCGTGGTGGACACGCTGCCGCCGGGGCTGGCGCTCGTGTCGGTGCAGACGCCGGTCGGCACCTGCACGCCTGCTGGCTCGACCATCACCTGTGCGATCGGCGCAATGGCGCTGTCGCAGTCGGTGGTGATGTCCGTCCGCGTGCGCGCGACGGCGCAGGGCACGCAGTCTACAAACACCACTGTCAGCGCGACGGGCGACACCAACGCTACCACCAGCGTCGACAGCCAGACCATCACGGTCATCTGCGCCAGTTGCGCCTCGTTCGCCACTGCTGTGTGCGGCAACATCAGCAATGGCTGCGGCGGCACCGTGGCCTGCACCTGCCCCGCAGACAGGCCTGTCTGCAGCCAGCCAAGCCCGCTGCAGCCGGGGTCGTGCTCCTCTCCCGTTCCCGTTCCGCCGAGCGTCGGGAACCCTGCCGTGTCCGTGCGCCAGCGCGCCGTGTACGCCGACCCGGCGCTCGGCTACGCGCGCACCGGGGAGGCGTTTGACCTCGTGCTCACGGTGCAGCCAGAGAATGGCCCGGCCGGCGCGCAGGACGTGGTCCTCCAAACCACACTGCCAGCAGGGCTGGAGCTGATTTCTGTCAACCCACGTGCGCGCGCCTCGCGCCGCGCAGCGCGGCCGCGCGGCTGCTGCGCGCTGGCCGCCCTCATCGAACTGACCGCGCCGGCCTGCTGGCCTGCTGCAGGTGGCGGCTGCGCCATCACGTACCCCCTGGTCAAGTGCACGTATGCCTCCCTGTCTGGCAGCCGTGACATCTCCATCAGCGTCAAGGCCAACAGCCCCGGCGCGTTCATGACCGTGGCCGAGGTGACTGCCTCTGGCGGGCTCACGAACAGAGACAGCAATACGTTAGTTGTTGTGAAGAGGGATGCGGGCGTCTCCATCGCCGTGACCACGCCCAGCGGCTCCGTGCTCATTGGCAGCAAGCTCAACTGCACGCTGGTCGTGACCAACCCGGGCACGCTGCCGGCCACGGGCGTGGTTGCCAAGTACACGCTGCCACCTGGGCTGGCATTTGACCCCAGCACCCCCCTGCCTGCAGGTGCGCGCGCACAGGGTGCCAGGCGCTGGGTTTGAGCCCAGGACCAGCTGCGCCCGCGCGCAGGCCAGCTGTGCCTCAAGAGGCCGCGCTCATGCGCCGCTGCCGTGCGGGCGCAGGTTGCACCATCGGCGGCCGTCGTGCTGCCAGGCAGCCCAGGTCGCCCCGGGCCGCCCAGGCCGGCGGGACGCTGTCCTGCGGGCCCGGCAGCGTCCCGCCGGGCGGCAATGTGGCGTACGTCGTGGGCGTGGTGGCCATCCAGGAGGGCTCGTGGGACAGCACGGCCCGCGTGGCAGCGACCAATGACACCAACCCGAGCAACGACGGCCCCGTCAAGCTTTCAATCACCGTGCGCAAGACGTGTGCCATGTACAGCGCTGACGGCGCACCCTTCAACTGCACCGCTGGCACAGAGCTTGACGCAACCCAAACCAGTAACGCGAGCCCCAGCCAGGCGACTTGCTGCGAGGTGAGCTGTCGCCTGCCAGCACTGCCGCATGGCGCGGTGCAGGCTCACTGCTGCGTCAGCAAGCAGGCCAACAGGGCACCACACTCGTCTCGCCCTCACGGCCCCGCTGCGCGGCTTGCAGGTTGCTGATGGCGCGCCGGACGTCTCCATCGCCGTGACCACGCCCAGCGGCTCCGTGCTCATTGGCAGCAAGCTCAACTGCACGCTGGTCGTGACCAACCCGGGCACGCTGCCGGCCACGGGCGTGGTTGCCAAGTACACGCTGCCGCCTGGGCTGGCGTTTGACCCCAGCACCCCCCTGCCTGCAGGTGCGCGCGCACAGGGTGCCAGGCGCTGGGTTTGAGCCCAGGACCAGCTGCACCCACGCGCAGGCCAGCTGTGCCTCAAGAGGCCGCGCTCACGCGCCGCTGCCGTGCGGGCGCAGGTTGCACCATCGGCGGCCGTCGTGCTGCCAGGCAGCCCAGGTCGCCCCGGGCCGCCCAGGCCGGCGGGACGCTGTCCTGCGGGCCCGGCAGCGTCCCGCCGGGCGGCAATGTGGCGTACGTCGTGGGCGTGGTGGCCATCCAGGAGGGCTCGTGGGACAGCACGGCCCGCGTGGCAGCGACCAATGACACCAACCCGAGCAACGACGGCCCCGTCAAGCTTTCAATCACCGTGCGCAAGACGTGTGCCATGTACAGCGCTGACGGCGCACCCTTCAACTGCACCGCTGGCACAGCGCTCAATGCAACCCAAACCAGTAACGCGAGCCCCAGCCAGGCAACTTGCTGCGAGGTGAGCTGCCGCCTGCCAGCACTCCCTGCATGGCGGTGCAGGCCCACCGCCATTGCTGCTCCTTGAACTACTTGCCCGCACTGGCCTGCTGCTGCCCGCAGGCCGCCGTCATGCCCGAAGACACTAGCGGGCCAGACGTCTCCATCACCGCATCCACGCTGAACACCGCTGTGCTCATTGGCAGCAAGCTCAACTGCACGCTGGTCGTGACCAACCCGGGCGCGCTGCCGGCCACGGGCGTGGTTGCCAACTACACGCTGCCGCCTGGGCTGGCGTTTGACCCCAGCACCCCCCTGCCTGCAGGTGCGCGCGCACAGGGTGCCAGGCGCTGGGTTTGAGCCCAGGACCAGCTGCACCCACGCGCAGGCCAGCTGTGCCTCAAGAGGCCGCGCTCACGCGCCGCTGCCGTGCGGGCGCAGGTTGCACCATCGGCGGCCGTCGTGCTGCCAGGCAGCCCAGGTCGCCCCGGGCCGCCCAGGCCGGCGGGACGCTGTCCTGCGGGCCCGGCAGCGTCCCGCCGGGCGGCAATGTGGCGTACGTCGTGGGCGTGGTGGCCGTTCAGGAGGGCTCGTGGGACAGCACGGCCCGCGTGGCAGCGACCAACGACACCAACCCGAGCAACGACGGCCCCGTCAAGCTTTCAATCACCGTTCGCAGGACGTGCGTCCAGTACAGCGCTGACGGCGCACCCTTCAACTGCACCGCTGGCACAGCGCTCAATGCAACCCAAACCAGTAACGCGAGCCCCAGCCAGGCAACTTGCTGCGAGGTGAGCTGCCGCCTGCCAGCACTCCCTGCATGGCGGTGCAGGCCCACCGCCATTGCTGCTCCTTGAACTACTTGCCCGCACTGGCCTGCTGCTGCCCGCAGGCCGCCGTCATGCCCGAAGACACTAGCGGGCCAGACGTCTCCATCACCGCATCCACGCTGAACACCGCTGTGCTCATTGGCAGCAAGCTCAACTGCACGCTGGTCGTGACCAACCCGGGCGCGCTGCCGGCCACGGGCGTGGTTGCCAAGTACACGCTGCCACCTGGGCTGGCGTTTGACCCCAGCACCCCCCTGCCTGCAGGTGCGCGCGCACAGGGTGCCAGGCACTGGGTTCGAGCCCAGGACCGGCTGCGCCCGCGCGCAGGCCAGACGCGCCTCAAGGTCGCGCTCACACGCCGCTGCCGTGCGGGCGCAGGTTGCACTGTCGCCGTCCGCAGTGCTGCCGGGTCGCCCCGGGCTGCCCAGGCCGGCGGGACGCTGTCCTGCGGGCCCGGCAGCGTCCCGCCGGGCGGCAATGTGGCGTACGTCGTGGGCGTGGTGGCCGTTCAGGAGGGATCGTGGGACAGCACGGCCCGCGTGACAGCAACCAACGACACCAACCCGAGCAACGACGGCCCCGTCAAGCTTTCAATCACCGTGCGCAGGACGTGCGGCCAGAACAGCGCTGACGGCGCACCCTTCAACTGCAGCGCCGGCACAGAGCTTGACGCAACCCAGGTCAACGCAAGCCCTAGTCAAGCAACGTGCTGTCAGGTAAGCTGCCGCCTGCCAGCACTCCCTGCTTGGCGCGGTGCAGGCTCGCTGCTGCAGCCACCTGCTGCTGCACCTTGAACTGACCCGCACTGGCCTGCTGCCCGCAGGTCGCCTTCGCGCCCGAGGTCACTGGCGCACCGGACGTCTCCATCGCCGTGACCACGCCCAGCGGCTCCGTGCTCATCGGCAGCAAGCTCAACTGCACGCTGGTCGTGGCCAACCCGGGCGCGCTGCCGGCCACGGGCGTGGTTGCCAACTACACGCTGCCGCCTGGGCTGGCATTTGACCCCAGCACCCCCCTGCCTGCAGGTGCGCGCACGGCCATGCGCTGGGTTTGAGCCCAGGACCGGCTGCGCCCGCGCGCAGGCCAGACGCGCCTCAAGGTCGCGCTCACATGCCGCTGCCGTGCGGGCGCAGGTTGCACTGTCGCCGTCCGCAGTGCTGCCGGGTCGCCCCGGGTTGCCCAGGCCGGCGGGACGCTGTCCTGCGGGCCCGGCAGCGTCCCGCCGGGCGGCAATGTGGCGTACGTCGTGGGCGTGGTGGCCGTTCAGGAGGGCTCGTGGGACAGCACGGCCCGCGTGACAGCGACCAACGACACCAACCCGAGCAACGACGGCCCCGTCAAGCTTTCAATCACCGTGCGCAGGACGTGCGGCCAGTACAGCGCTAATGGCACTCGGTTTGGATGCAGCACTGGCTCCAGCTTCAACACCACGGCTGCCAACGACCCCACGCCTGGCCAGCAGACGTGCTGCGTGAGTGGCTTGCTTGGCGGGAGGGGCGTGGCTGCAATGCGGCAGCGCTGGCTGCCAAGCTGCGTTCCCGCTCGAGCACGCACTGCTCGACGGTTCTTCCTTGCCAAGCGCCGGTGCTGCGGCCATTCTCCCTTTTGCAGCCGCGGCCGTCCCCGCTGCCGCCGACGATGCCGCCGCCACTGCCCCACCCGCTGCCGCGCAGATTGACTGCAAGGGCTGCGCGGACTTTGCGTCTGGGTGTGGCACCATCAGCGACGGCTGCGGTGGCACGCTCGACTGTGGCTGCTCGGGCGCCACGCCGTTCTGCCACCAGTCGCAGGCCCTCCAGGCCCTTTCCGAGTTGGGCTACTGCGACGCTGCGCCCTTCAACCCGGGGTCCAGCCTGGACGTGCTCGTGGACAAGGTCGGCCCGAGCGAGCCGGTCGAGCTCGGGTCCGAGTTCAACTTCCTCGTCACCGTGCGCGTCGTCTCCGGCCCCAAAGGCGCCAACGACGTCACCGTGGTGGACACGCTGCCGCCAGGGCTGGAGCTGGTCTCGCTGCGGACGCCGCGCGGCACCTGCACGCCGTCGGGCTCCACCATCACGTGCGCGTTTGGGAACATGGTACTGTCGCAGTCGGTTGTCGTGATGATGCGTGTGCGGGCGACGGCGAAGGGCATGCACAACACGAGCATCGCCACAAAGGCGAGCGATGACAACCTATTGAACAACAAGGCCATGGCCGCGGTGCAGGTGGGTGTCGCATCCAGCTCTCCCAAGATGGGAGCAGCGCAGGGCCTGCCGCGGCGCTCCTCTCTGACTGCCAACCGCGCGTCGCAGGTGATTTGCAGCACGTGCGACAGCTTTCTTGGCCGGTGCGGCGCCATCGCCACCGGGTGTGGCACCATCCAGTGTGGATGCCCCAAGAAGCGCCCCGTGTGCGTGCAGCTGCCAGGGGCCACCAGCAGCAGCGTGTGCAACACGCGGTCTGTCAGCCCGGGCGGGCGCGTGGACGTCGCCGTCATGGTCACCGGGCCCACCTCAGCCGTGGTGGTTGGCCGCGAGTTTGAGCTGCTGATCACTGCCACTGTCCTGAGCGGCGCAAAGGGCGCACGCAACGTCGTCGTCACCAGTCGCATCCCCGACGGTCTGGAGGTGGTGGGCGTGGTGCCTGGTGCGCGCGCATGCCCCTGTGCGCCCCTGCGCGCGCTGCGCGTGCCCCTACATGTGCTGCGTGCCCCCGCGCGCTCGACACCCACCCGGCCCGCTGCCGGCCGGTGCACCGACTGCGTCGCCGCCGCTGCCCGCAGACGCGCAATGCACAATCCAATACCCCTCAATCTCTTGCGCCGTGGGCTCGCTGGGCATGGGCGAGAGCTTCTCCCTCAGGGTGCACGTCAAGGCGACGCGCGCCGGGTCCTTCTCCAGCAGTGCCACGGTCAGCGCGACCGCCGACGCCCAGAAAGCCAACAACCGCTACGACGTGAGAGTCACCGTGGTCAACGGCGCGTGCTGTGCGCCCGATCGGGCCTGCCGGCTGGTCGATGAGTCTGCGTGTGTTGGCACCTACATGCCTGGCCAGGCGTGCGACAGCGCAACTTGTAGGCTCGTGCCGGCTGCGCTCCCCCTCGGCGCGTGCTGCGACGTGCAGCGCGGCCAGTGCTCGGTGATGGCCAGGGCCAGCTGCGCGTCAGGCGCCGCCTGGTCGCAGGGTGCCAACTGCACCTTGGACGTCTGCCCGCAGGCAGTAAGTGGCGGCTGAGCGCCGCGCGCGCGCCGCGCGCCGCTTGTCCTTTTGGCCCTGGTGGCCAGTTCGCGCACACAACTGCTGACGTGCGGCGTCCCCGCCCCCCTCCCGCAGGCGTCCCCGCCCCCCTCCCCGGCCCCCTCCTGCACGCCGGACTGGCGCATGTGCACGCCGTCTGTGGGAAACGGCTCCAACCCCTGCTGCAATCATCCCACGAGCGCGTGCATGCCCGTGCAGGGCCTGACAACGCGCTGGTACGCCTGCACGCTGCTCGGCGAGGCCTGCCACGGTGAAGGCCAGGCCTGCGGCTCGTGCCCCGGTGGCGCGTCATGCTGCGACGGGCTCACCTGCAAGTGGGACCACAAGCACGGCGGCAACGGCGTGTGCACAAAGCCGTTCACGTGCGCCCAAGACGGCGCGTCCTGCGCCGCAGCGGAGGACTGCTGCCCCGGCTCCACCTGCAGCTCCGACGGCCGGTGCCGTCCGTGCGACTGCGACCGACGGTGCCACAAGCACGACAAGGCGTGCGAGGCGGAACGCGAATCAGAGTGCAAGAGCCTGTCTGCGGTTGTTGCAAGCGCCGTCCTGCCCGGCCCGGGCGGCGCCATCATCCAAGTGCGGGGGGCGTGAGCCCTGTTGCATGCCAATAAGGCTCGGGCCTCAAGCGGGAGATCGTCAGGCGTCCGTCCTCAACATCCGGGGAGAGAGCATGGGAGGGCAGGAGGGCAGGTTTATCTGCCCGCACTGTGCGGGGCTTTCACAAATCAGCGACAAACGCAGCTGTTGTTCTTTATCTGTGTTGAACTGTTCGCAGCAGCAGGGCCCTGCAGCAGCAGCAGCGCAGCGCCCTGCAGACAGCGCAGCGCCCTGCGGATAGCGCCAATCAAACGCGCGCGTGTATCGCCTGCAGTCATGGTGTGTGCAAAAATGGTGTTCCTGTCATCAACCTTTTACCATATGCCGCCCCTCTCACCCCAGATCCTTTGTGTTGCTTGCCTGACATTCTTCGCCCACTTAACTTGCTGGCGCTCCCTCCTCACTTGCTGGCTGTGTGATGTTCTGCATTGAGACTCCTTGCTGGCTGGCCTGGCCGATGCGGGGCTGGTGGAGCCCGCGTCAGGTACCTACGCCGGCAGCAGCGATGTGTGGCCCTATCTTTCCTGGTGAGTGTCGCAGCAGCGCACGCCTGTGCAACCAACATTTGCAGCTCCGTGGCCGCGCCCTGCGGCGCAGCGCTCCGCCGAGTGGCCCGCCACGACCGCGGCCATCACGCCGCGCGCGCGCCGGCGGCCCGCATCCTGCAGCAGCTGTAGCTCGGCGGCGCCGGCGCCGCCACCGGCAGCCAGCCTCCCGCCGCGCGGCAGGCCGACCAGCGGCGGCGTGCTGCCGCCGCGCAGCAGCTGGCCCTGGACGCCCGCGCGCTACCGGCGGCCAGCGCCGCCAGCACCTTCGCCGCGCAGCCGCGCGCCAGGAGGCTGAGCATCTGCTCAGCGCGCCGGCGTCCTCAAACACCGCCTGGCGGTGGCACGGCGCGCGGCTGCCAGCGCGCGCGGGGCCGCCGGGGCAGCGGCCCGCGCCGCGGCCGCGGCCGCACCCGAGCCGAGCAAGCGCGTGCGGTGCGGCAGGGCGCCCGAGTCGATGATGCGCGCCTGCGCCTCAGGGGGAGCCGAGGGCTCAGCGAGCACCCACACCACGGCAGCCTCGGACGCCAGCCAGCTCGGACGCCAGCGTGCTGCACCCGAGCCACCCGGCAGCGCTCGCCAGCCTGGCGCTCCCGGCGGCAGCGCCGCAGCTCGCCAGCGCAGGTGCCGGGCGCAGTCCAGCTGTGTGCGACTGCTGGGCCAGGCAGCTGCGCCAAGTGCGCCGGGGCGGGGCATCGCGCGCTGCTGATACCCGTCACGGGAGCCGCCGCCACGGCGCGGTTGTGCGCCGCCACCTCGCCGCGCCACGCCGCCGCTCCCTGATCGAGCTCGCGATTTGCCGGGGCGCACGAGCTCGGCCAGCCAGGGCCAGCCCGCGCACGGCTCCCACTGCTGCCGCGCTCCGAGACTGATGCGCGGCGCCTGCTAGCGCCCTCCACGCGCTCTCGGCGCCATGACGGGTGCCGCCGTGCCGCCGTCGCCGGAGGCGGGCGCCGCGGAGGTGGGCCCGCGCGCGGAGGACGCGATCGTGTTCATCTTGAGCTGCTTCTCCATCGGCATCCTGCTGCGCCTGACCCTGGTGCGCTGGGTCCGCGTCCCCTACACCGCCATGCTGCTGGTGAGCACGCGGCCAGGCCGCCGCCGGCGCGCTGCGGCGGCCGGCCGGCTGCTGCCGCTGCTGCCGCTGCCGCCGCCGTTGTGTTGGTGACGCGGCGGGCCCGCGCCCCCCGCGCAGCTGGTGGGCCTGGGCATCGGCTTCCTGCAGCTGGCCAACCCCGCGACCGAGGCGTTCACCAACTCGCTGCGCATCTGGCTGGTGCGCAGCGCGGCGGCGCCCGCCGCCCGACCTCGCGCCGCTCCCTCGCCGCCGCGCGCGCGCGCGCGTCCCGCCGCCCCCGAGCCCCGCGCGCCCCTCCTGCGCGCCCCTCCTGCGCGCCCCGCAGAGCATGGAGCCGCACCTGCTGCTGCTCATCTTCTTGCCGGTCATTGGCTTCAGCGCCGCGATCGGCCAGGAGCCCCACATGCTGCGCAAGAGCTGGCTCCAGGCGCGCCCCGCCGCCGGCGCCCGCGCGGGCGCGCCTGCCTGTGTGTGTGGGAGGAGGGGGGGGGAGACTGGGCACGCAGGGCGGCAGGCGCCGGCGGCGGCGCCGCCCACGAAACCCCTCCCCGGCCTTCCTCCCCCGCCCTCCTCCCCCCTCCACGCGTGCCCACGCACCGCCCACGCCCGCGCGCCCGTGCCCCCGCCGCCGCCCACCCCTGAACCCCGCCCGCCGCCGCGCCTAAACCTCGCCGCCGCGCCTAAACCCAGATCATGCTGCTCGCGTGGCCGGGCGTTGTCATCCAGTTCCTGCTCATCGCCCTGGCGGCCAAGTATGTCTTCCCTTACGGCTGGACCTGGCCCGAGGCCTTCCTCTTTGGCGCGATGCTCAGGTGAGGGTGTGGGTGTGGGTGGGTGTGTGGGGGAGGCAGGGAGGGAGGGGGGGGACGAGGGCGGGAGGGGCGGAGGGAAGGAGGGAGCGCCGCGCGGGGCGGGGCAGGGGCGGGGGCGGCCCGTGCTGCGGGCGGCGCGCGGCGACGGACCCGACCCCGCCCACGCCGTCGCCCGCGCCCCGCAGCGCGACCGACCCCGTCGCGGTGGTCGCGGTCCTGCAGGAGGTGCGCGCCGCGCCGCCGCGCCGCCGCGCCCCCCTTCCCGCGTGGCACTCGCGCCTCTCCCCCTTCCGTCCCAAATTTTTCACAAAAGAAAACGAGCACGTGACGCCGCCGCCGCCGCCGCCGCGCGCCCCGTTGCCCAGGTCGGCGCGAGCGCGAAGCTCGCGTGCGTCATTGACGGCGAGTCGCTCATGAATGACGGATCGGCGCTCGTCATATTCCTCCTGCTGCAGCGCATCGTGGAGGGCGAGGCCGTCACCGTCGGCGGGGTGCGGCGCGCCGGCGGCGAGCGCGGCAGCGGCGGCGGCGGCGGCGGCGTGCGCGCGGGGCGGGGCGGGGCGCTGCTGCTGTGCCGGGACGCGCGTGTGTGGGCGCGGGAGTGCGGAAGGCGCGGCGGCTCGCGCGCCGACGGCGCGCTGCGCGCCGCGCTGCGCGCCGCGCCGCGCGCCGCGCGCCGACGCAGGCGGTCGCGCAGTTCTGCCTGCTCGCCGTGGTGGGCATGCTGCTCGGCGCCGCGTTTGGCGTCGCGACGTCGTGGCTGCTCGACAACATCTTCAGGTGGGTTCGTGTGCGGACGTGCATGCGTGTGCGGCCGCGCTCGCGCGCCTGCCTGCGTGCGCGTCGAAACAGGCCGGCCGCGTCTCTCCGCCCAACCCCGCCCGCCGTCCTAAAACCCTTAACCCTAAAACCCTAAACCCTACCCTAAACCCGGCCCGCCCCCGGGCACTGCGCAGGGACGCGACGCTGACCACGATCGTGACGCTCGTGTCCGCCTACGCCTCCTACTACACCGCGGACCGCCTCGTCGGCGCGAGCGGGCTGCTCGCGGTCGTGTGCAACGGCTTTGCGATGTCGCTCATAGGTGGGTGGGGGCGGTGTGTGTGTGTGTGTGTGTGTGTGTGTGTGTGTGTGTGTGTGTGTGTGTGTGTGTGTGTGTGTGTGTGTGTGTGTGTGTGTGTGTGTGGGTGTGTGCGTGTGTTTGTGTGTGTGTTTTGGGGGGTGGGGGGAGGGGCAGCGTGTGCTGTGGGCGTGCCCCCCGCCTCGCCGCCGCCGCCCGACGGCGGCGCCCGCCCCCTCTCTGCCCCCCCATTGCAGGCGGGCGTCAGCTCACGCTGCGCGTGGAGGACAGCATGCATGCCTTCTGGGGCGTGCTCGAGTGGGCGGCCAACACCATCCTTTTTGTGTGGATGGGCATCGTGCTCGCCATCGTGCTGCCCCCCAGGCGCGTGTGGTGGCGCGGGCGCACGCGCGGCGGGTCGCGTGGGCACAAGCGGCGGCACGGGGGGCTCGCGCGAGGCGCCCGCCGCAGGGGGCGCGAGCGGCGCGCCCGTGTCGCGCGAAACAGCACGCGCTGGGGCGCCCCGCAACACGCCCTCCCGCTGCCCGCCGCCCCCTGCACCTCACTCCTCCCCGCGCAGCCACGCGGCGACGGCGATCACCGACCAGCCCATCCACCTCGAGCCGCGCGACGCCGGGTACGTGGTGGTGCTGTACCTGTGGCTGCAGGTGGGTGGAGGGGCCCTGAAGCAGGGTTTAGGGGGCCAGCCAGGGGGCCAAGGTTTAGGCGCGGGGCCGCGGCCGGCAGCCTGAGCGCCGCCGCCCGCCAGGGCGTTGCGTCGCCGCCGCCCGCGTCGCGTCGCCGCCGCCCGCGCCGCCCACCCGCGTCGCCCGCAACCCTAAACCCTGCACGTCGTGCGCGCAGGTCGCGCGCGCGATCCTGCTGCTGGTGTGCTGGCTGCCCTTCAACTACACGGGTTACCCGCTGACCTGGCGCAGCGCGACCGTCATGGTCTGGGGCGGCCTGCGCGGCGCGGTCGGCATGGTGCGGGCCGGCGCACGGCGGCTGCCGCGCGCGGCGGTTGCGGGGCCGCTTGCCCCAGCCCTGGGCTCGGCGCGACCGCAGCGCGGTCAAGCTGTGAATCGGTCAAAAATGGTCAAACTAACAACATAACAAAATAACGCAGGTGATGGCGCTGTTCATCTTCCTCGACACCAAGATCCACGACGCGTCGTTCAAGTCGTACTGCATCTTTTACATGGGCACCATGGCCTTCTTCACCGTGAGACCGCGGCGCGGGGTTTGATGGTGCTGCAGCGCTGTGTTTAGGGTTTTGGGGTGAAGGGATTTGAAGGGATTTTGGGGTTGAGGCACGACGGCCTTCTTCCTCACCGTGCGCCCGCGTTCGCTGTCGGGAGCGCGCCGACGCCGCCGCCCCGCCGCCGCCCCGCCGCCGCCCCGCCCCGGCGCGTGCCCGCCGCGGCCGCAGGTGCTCATCAACGGCGGGTCGACCAAGGCGCTGCTGTCGGCGCTGGGGTTCATGAGCTACACCCCGGAGCAGCTCGGCACGCTGCAGGCGCGCGCGCGCCGCGCGTGCGCACGGGGGAGCTGGGGCCCGCCCGGCCCTGGGGCGAGAGCGGCGCGCGGGGCCGGCGCGTGCCCCACGAGGAGCAGGGCTCTGACCTTGCCGCGCCGCGCCGCGCCGCGAACCGAAAACCCGCCGCGCCGCGCGCCGCAGCACGTGGTGGAGGACATGGAGGCCATCAGCGAGCGGCGCCTCGCGGCGCTGCGCCCTGACGAGGTGCTGGGGGAGCCGGAGCCAGACGCGGTCAAGGTGTGTGGGCGCCGGGCGGCCGGCTGGCGCGGGGGCGCGGCTGTGTGGGCTGCTGCGCCTGCGATCGGTGGACAGAGGGGTGGGGGGGGGGGGCAGCTGTTTGCCAAGAGCGGCGCCGGCCGCCGCCCACGCGCCCGCGCGCGTGCGTGCCGCCCACCCCCGCCGCCCCGCCGCCGCCCCCCCCCCCCTGCCCCGGCAGATGTGGAGCATGCTGCCGACGCAGCCGGTGCTCGCGGCCGCGCAAGCGGCGTGCGTGCGGCGGCCGCTGCGCGAGGGCTGCCCCGCCGTCGCGGCCGCGCGCGCGGCGGGGCTCGACCCGCAGCTTCTCTTTGACTACCGCTGCCGCGTGCTCAACATGGTCAAGGCGCACTACGGTGCGATGCGTTTTTATGTTGTTATGTTGCTTTTATGTTGTTTTTATGTTTTCTTTTGTGTTTGTTGCGTGTTGAGGCAGTTTTTTGCCCTTCGCGCCGCACGGACGCGGCGGCGGCGCCCCTGGGCCCGCCGCCGTGGGCCCGACGGCGGCTGACGCCACGCCGCGCCGCGCCCGCGCGCTGTCCGCTGCCCGCCCGCCAGCCGACAGCTATGACGCGCACATGCTCACCACGCTGCAGGCGCGCACGCTGCAGGTGAGCGGCGCGGCGGCGGCGGCGACGGGGGCGGCGCGCGCACGCGGCGCGAGCCCTGCGCGCGCTCCCCGGGCAGGGGCGCGGGCCCTCACCCTCACCCTCCCGCGCGCCGCGCGCCGCGCGCCGCGCGCCTGGGCAGGGCGTGACCGACGCCGCGCTGGACGAGGCGGGCGAGGGCCTGGCGGACTGGCGGCTGCTCGAGCCGAGCTGCCGCCTGCGCGGCCTGCCGCGCCTCGCGCGCGCCTGGAAGGTGCGGCGCGCGCGCCGCCCTCGCGCCGCACCGCCGCCCGCCCGCAGCAGCCCCCTCCCCACACACCCCACACACCCGCACCCGCACCCGCCCCGCACCCCCCGCCGCCGCCGCCGCTCGCCGCAGCTGCACCGGCTGTCCACCACGCTCGTGCAGGCGGCGACGTACGGGCAGGGCGTGAGCAACCTCACGCTGCTTGTCGGCTTCATACATGCCCACCGCCACGCACAGGAGCACCTGCGCACACACATACACGTGCGCGCGCGCGCGCGGCGGGGAGGGAGGGAGGGTTGCGGGTCGGCGGCGATGCGGCGTGCCGGCGCGCGCGCCGCCGCGGGCGCTGCCGCGCTGCCTGACGCGCGCCGCGCGACGCCCGCCGCGCGCAGGCGGTCGCGAGCGCGGCGCCCGAGGGCGGGGGCGATGTGGTGAAGGCCCACCTCAACGGCGGCGCAGACCTAAACCCCAACGGCGCGCCGGCGCCGCCGGGCCCCGGCTGCGAGCTCGGCGCCGCGGGCAGCAGCCTCAGCGGCCTGCGCGGCGGCGCCGAGGCGCTGGCGGTGCTGCGGGAGAGCGAGGCGGAGGCGGGCGAGGCGCTCGCCGCGGCGGAGCGCATCACCGCCGCGCACCCGAGCCTGCCCGCCTGGCTGCGCAGCAAGCAGGCGCGCGGGGGCTCGCGCGGCGTCGACGCGGGTCGGGGCCCCTGCGGCGGCCCGAGCAGCCGAGCCCCCCCCCCCCCTTGCCCCTGGGCCCTCGAGCCCTGACACCCTCTGCCCCTGCCCGCCTTGCCCCCCTGTGCCCCCCGTGCCCCCGTGGCTGCCGCCCCCCCTCAGGCCGCGGTGGAGATCCTGGAGGAGCAGCGGGCCTTCCTGCAGCACCTTGGCGACGCCGGTGCGGCAGCAGCGGCTCGCCCGCGGCGGCGGCCGCGCCGCGCTGCCCAGCGGGGGCTGCGCTGGCGGGCGCCTGGCGCGGCCGGCGCCGCCTGCCACACACAACGCACACGCGTGCCGCCGCCGCCCGCCTGCCCTCCCGGCCAGGCCTGGTGGCGCCGCGTGAGATGCTGCTGCTCGGTGACCTCATGGACTCGCAGTCGAGGGCGCTGCTGCGCTCCAACACCGGTGCGCCGCCGCCGCCGCCGCCCCTGCGCCCGCGCCCGCGCCCGCGCCCGCGCCCGCGCGCCGTTCGCCCGCGCCCGCGCCCGCGCCCGCGCCCGCGCCCGCGCCCGCGCCCGCGCCCGCGCCCGCGCCCGCGCCCGCGCGCCGCGCCGCGCCCGCGCCCGCGCCCGCGCCCGCGCCCGCGCCCGCGCCCGCGCCCGCGCCCGCGCCCGCGCCCGCGCCTCGCCCGCGCCCGCGCCCGCGCCCGCGCCCGCGCCCGCGCCCGCGCCCGCGCCTCGCCCGCGCCCGCGCCCGCGCCCGCGCCCGCGGCCCCCCTCCTCCTTCTCGCCGAATCGGCCCGCCGCCTGCCTGCCCGCCCGTGCCCCCCGCGGCGGCTCACAGGCATCGCCGCCGCGCTGCACTACTCGCGCATGCGGCCGCCGCTGCACGCGCTGCCGCTGTTTGACTCCCTCACCGAGGCGGAGGTGCCGGACGTGCTGGCGCGCGCCGAGCGCGAGGCGTACGGCCAGGTGGGGCGGCGGCGCCGGCGCGGCGACGACGCGCGCCGTGGCTCCCCCTCGCCGGCTGCGCGCCACGGCAGTGCGCACCGCGGCTGCGTGCCGCTCCGCACGCACCGCGCCCGGCCCTGACCCGCCCGCTGCCCCCGACCCGCCCCCGCCGCGCGCAGCGCGGCGCGCCGGTGCCGCCGCTGAGCTGGCGCGTGTGGTACCTGGAGCAGGCCATCGCGGGCCTCGACGCGCCGCTGGACCAGGTGGTGGTCATCACCAAGGGCAGCGTTCGCCTGCGCTTCGCGCCCGTGGACGGCCCGCACGGCCGCCAGGAGGAACACACCGCGGTCGCGTCCGTGGGTGCGGCGCGCGGCGCGCGGCCGCACGCCGCGCCGCGCGCGCCGCCGCGGCGCCCGCCTGCCCCAGGGGCATGCCCGTCCGCCCCACGGCGCGCCGCCGCCGCCGCCGGCATGGCGCCGCGACGCACCTCCGCGCCGACCCCACTCCCCCCCCCCTGCACGCCCCGCGCCCCCGCCCCCTGCTGCCGCCCCAGGCGACGCGCTGGGCGTGTGCGAGCTCATGCTGGGCCTGCCGCGCATGGCGGAGCTCACCGCCGACTCCATGGTGCAGGCGCTCATCGTCCCGTCGCCCACCTTCCTGCGCCTCGTCGCCGACGTGCCGGGCGTGCGCACGCGCGCGTGGCAGGCCACCGCGGCGCAGGTGCGCGGCGCGGCGCGGACCGACCCTGCGCGGCCGCGGCGCCAGCGCCGGCGCGTGCGGCGCCCGCCTGTCCACGCTCACGCGCGCGCGCCCCGCCCGCCGCCGCGCCGCACCCCGCAGCTCGCCGCGCAGCACCACCACATCCTGGGGCAGCACCGCCAGCTGGCGCCGCTCAACATCTTTTTCAAGTGGGTCAGGGGGAGGTTTAGGTGTCAAGGGTTTAAGGTCCCGGGCGGGGCGGGGGCGCTTCGTGCTGCGCGCTGCGCACTGCGCGCTCCGCCGCCGCCGCCCCGGCCTGGCACGCCCGCTGACCACCCTCATCCGCCCCGCGCCGCGCCGCCAGGTCGTGCACGGTGGAGCGCATGGCGGTGGGGCAGGTCTTCGAGGTCCCCCGCTCCGCGCTGCTGCTCACGGGCGCGGTCGCGCCGCTGCTGCCGCTGCCGGCCGACTTCCTGAGCTCGCGGCGCACGGCCTCGGGCGCCCTCGGCGAGGCGCTGGGCGCCGCCTCGCCGCCGCTCTCGCCCCTGTGCAAGCTGGGCGGCGGCTCGCCCGCGGGCGGCTCGCCGACCGGCGGCTCGCCGCGCGGCAGCAGCGGCTCGCTGCGCGGCAGCAGCAGCGGCAGCCTCGCGGCGCACAGCCAGAGCGTTGCCGCGCCGCCCAGCGCGCTGGGCCGCGCGCCGTCGGTGTCGTCGGACGGCTGCCTGGCCGACCCCTCCGTCCTGCCCGCGCCCGCCGAGCTGCCGCCGGGGAGTTCAAGTGCCTCACAGAGGCCATGCTGCTGCAGGCGCGCGCGGGCGCCGCGTCGCCTCCCAGTCTCGCGCGCCGGCCCGCCGCCGAGCGCGCCGCCGCAGCCGCCGCCTGTCCCGCGCTCACCCGCCGCCGCCTGTCCCGCGCGCGCTCACCCGCGCCGCCGCCGCCGCAGGTCCCGCGCGGCAACGAGCTGCCGAGCCGCGCCGAGACGAGCAGCTACCAGGCGTCTGTGCTGGCGAGCATGCCGCGCATGGACTCCTCCCGCGGCGGCGGCGGCGGCGGCGCGGAGGGCCCGAGCCCGATCAAGGACGCGCTGCGGTCGACGCTCGGCCGGCTGAGCCGGAGCATGCGCATCGACCGGCTCAGCCGCACCGCGAGCGACAGCCTGCCGCCGATGCCGTTCCTGCAGGGCGCGCTCGCGGCGCAGCGCGCGGAGCAGGCCGCCGCGGCGGCGGGGCTCGCGGCGGCGCCGCCGCCGGGCAGCAGCCGGCTGCGCGTGAGCGCGGGCCCGCGCGTCAGCGACGGCGGCGGCTGGCCCGGCGGCGGCGCGGGGCTGCACACCGTGGAGGAGCACCACAGGGAGGCAGGCAGCCACGACGGGGCCCGGAACGCCAGCGCCAGCGCCGACGCGCCCCGCGCCGGCGACATCGAGGCGGGCGGCAGGAGCCCGTTTGCGTCGGTCGGCGGCGGCGCGGCCGCCCCGTCGCGGCCGGCCTGAGCGCCCCGAGGGAGGGCGGGTGGAGGGGGGCGGGGGCACGGCGCGGGCTCGCCCCGAGGCGGCGAGCGCGGCCGGGGCAGGGGGCGTTGATCCGCGCTCGGCGCGTCTGCAGGTGGGCCGCGGAGAGCCTGGACTCGTGCGCCGTGCTCATAGTTGGTTTGCGCACCGCACTGCTGGGGCTGTGGGGGTGCGCCTGCCCTGATTGCAGCTGGCTTGGAGGAAGAAGCGGCGCGTCCGCCTCGCCACATTGTGAACGTGAACTGCGGCGTGAACTGCGTGTTTGAATTTTAAGATTACAAATGGCAACGCTGACGGGAGCGCCCGCCCGCCCGCCTCCGCAGCAGCACACAGCACGCACAGCACGCGCCGGATCACGCACGCGCCGGATCACGCACGGCTGCCTGGCTCGGTCGAATCAAACATCAATCAAATGCTGCCGCCGCCGCCGGGGCCGGCGAAAAAATCGGTCTGCGCACGAGCCGCCCGCACGCAGGTGCTGGGCGGACGACCGCCGTCCGCGTGGCGCGGCCCAATCGGCTGCTCAGCACGGCTGCGTGCGCGCGCCAATGCCCTCGTCACTCAGGTCCAGGCAGACGCGCTTCGCGGCCGGCGGGCCGGCGGGCCACGCCTGGCCGCCGCCCAGCACGAGCGCCTGCATGCGCGCCAGCTGTGCGTCCTGCGTGCAGCTGCTGGCCGCGCCGCCGTCGCTGCAGCTGCTCAGGCGCACGCCCCATGCGCCCTGGTGCGAGGCGCGGCGCTTTTTGGCCGCCGCGCCGTGCGCCTCGGCCGCCGGCTCCGCCGCGGCCGCGTCGGCGGTGCAGCTCGTGCGGTGGAGGCTGGCGGGCACGGCGAAACCCCTCCACGCCCCCGCCGCGGGCCCCGCCTCGGCCACCGCCTGTGCCGCCGCGGGCCCGGCACCGCCGCAGCTGCCGCTGACGCCGGCGCCACCGGCGCCGCCGTCGCCGCCACTGCAGCTGCTGCCGCCGTCGGAGCCCAGCGCGCCGCCGGAGCGCAGGTGCGCAAACGCCAGGTGGTCGGCGCCCGCGTGGCCCCCGGGCAGAGCAGACCCGCCGGCCGCCGTCGCAGAGGCGGGCCCTGCCTTGACGGCAGACTGCGCCATTGGCGCCGCGCCGTCGGCCGCTGCGTGGCCGCCGCACGCAAGCAGCTCCGGCGAGCCCAGGCCGCCGGCGCAGGAGTGCGCGGGCGCGGCTGCGCAGCCGGACCAGCTGCTGCGCGGCCCCGCCGTGCGCGGCGGGCTCACAGTGGTCGCCACGCAGGGCGAGCCGCCGCCCGGCTGCTGCTGCTGCTGCTGCTGCTGCGGCTGGCCCTGCTCGGCCGCGCCGAGCTCTGCCTGGCCCGGCTGCTCGTGCGCGGAGCCCCACCCGGGCAGGCCGGCCTGCGAGCGCGGGTGCGGCGGCGGCAACGTGAGCGGCGCGCCGTGGCCGTGGCCGCGCGGGGCGGGCGCGCGGGCCGGGCTGGACGCGGGCGGGCGCCCAGCGGCGCGCGCCGCGGCCGCGCACGTGCTGCTGGTGCGCCGCGGCACCGCCGAGGGCCAGCTCCGCGCCCGGGTGGCCCCCGTCGGCGTCAAAGCCGTCGAGGTCGTCCCCCTCGAGCTCGTGGTCAAAGTCAAAGTCGAAGTCAACGTCCTCGTCCAGCCCGCACTCCTCCTCCTCCTCCTCCTCCTCGCCGGCGTCGCCCGCGGCCGCGCCGTCGCCGTGCGCGGCCGACCCGCCCGCGCCCGCCGCGCCCGCGCCGATCGCGTAGGGGCCGCGCCTGCGGGGGCGGGACCGCGCACGAGCGTGGGGCGGGGCGGGGACGCGCGGCGTGCCCGCGCGGCGAGGCGAGAGGCGCCGGGGCGCGCGCTGCGCTGCGCGGCGCGGCGGTGCGTCCACTCACCCGCGCGCCCGGGCGCTGCGGCGCTTGTGGGCATACCAAAAGTTTTTCACCGCCGCGTTGGTGCGGCCGGGCAGCATGCGCGCGATGGCTGCGGGGCGGCGGCGCGGGCGGTGTGAGCGGCGGGCGGGCGCTGCAACGCGTCGGGCACGCCCGGGCGCCGGCGGCGCGCTGTGCGTGGCGCGGGGCGCGGCGCCGCGCCGGCCTCACCCGACCAGTTGTTCCCGAGCACCATGTGGGCCTGCGGGCAGCACGGTCAGCGACAGGCGGCGGCGGGTGAGGCAACGGCGGCGCCTCACCGCCGAAACCGGGCGCCCTGGTTTGCGCTGCGGCGAGCGCCGCTGCCAGCGCCGCGGCGAGCGCACCTCCTGCACCACTGCGACCTCCCAGTCGGTGAAGGGCATGGTACTGGTGTGCATCACGCCGGGCTGCAGGTACGTGCGCCAGCGGTGGCTGCAGGCCTTGCTCGTGCGGCCGGGCAGCAGCGACGCGATCTGGGCCCAGCGCTTGACGCCATAGCGCCCCACCGCGCAGCGCAGCACGTGGTCCTCCTGCGGCGCCATCAACGTGGGCGGCAGGTGGGGCGTCACAAGGGGCTCCGCGCGGGCCGGCAGGCGGCCCGGGCGCCGCGCAGCAGCGGCCGCCGCGGGCGCTGGTTACGGGCGCAGCGTCCGGCGGCGCGCGGCCGTCGGCTCCGCGCGCCGCTGCCCGAGCGCAAAGCGAGCCCTCTGGCGCCAGCAACGCGGCACTCACGTCCTCCGTCCAGGCCATGGTCGCGACGGCGCGGGTGCGGGGCCGCGGGTGACTTCGACCGGCCGCTCGGCGCGCGCGGGCAGCTGTGGGTCTCGCGGCTGCTTGGGCGAGCGGCGGAAGGTCAGAGACCAACGGAGGAGGTCATATGCGGGGCGGGGGGGCTGCCGGTAGCAACTAACAGTACCGGGCCAGCCTCCGCGGCCCGGGTGTTGACGGGCCGCGGGCGCGTCGGCGACTGGGGCCTCCGGGCGCGACGAGACTGTGAAAGAGCCATCGCAGCCGCGGCACGGCCGTCAGGGGACCGGCGGCGGCGGCCAGTCCCGGCGGGAGCGGGAGCTTCGCGGTCGGCGCTCCCCTGGCACGCGGCTCCCGAAGCTGCGGCCCGGCCAGTCGCAGCGGCGTGACGGCAGTCCTGCCGGGTGGCCACGGGCGAGCTGCACGGCGCCGCTGCTCAACCACAGTCCAGTGCCGCGCGCCGCGGGTGACGCTCGCACGCCGGCTGCCGGCAGCGAGCGGGCGAGCCGCAGCAAGCGCGCTGTTACTCTAGTTCATACTAGGGGGGGGGGGGGGTCGACTCCGCAGCGTCCGCTCCAGCAGCCATCCATCGCGCGCGCGCGCCGGCCGGCCACGACCACAGGGCGCGTCGCCGGCAGGCGGCCGAAACGTTTGGGGCGCGGGCGTTCTCACGCGCCGCGTTGTTTGTGAGGCGCAGTGTGTGCTTCCCGGCAGCGGCCGCGGTGGCGCGCGCCGCCGCCGCGGGCGCCCCCGGCGCAGAGAGCCGCGCCCCTCCGCACGCGCCGGGCACGGGCCAGCGGCAGCGGCGGGCGGGGGTCCACGGGGTGGTGCAGTGCCTGTCTGATTTGCGCGTTTTCAGCGCAAACCGCAGCTGTCAAGCTAAAGAGCACGAATGAATCAATCAAGGCGGTGCCGCCTCACGCTGCTGCAACGAAATGCGAGCCGGCCGAGCCCCGCTGACATCAGCAGGCCCGCTGCCGCAACCAAACCCACCTCCTCGACAGCGCGGGCGCGCCGCCGCGCCGAGCGCGCGCCTGCCAGCCCGTTTTGCCCTGTGTGAGTCGTCACAGCCCAGCCTGGCCCGGCGCCGCCCCCGCTGCCGCCCCTACACCTGCCAGAAGGCCAGGCAGTCGTCGAGGTCCGCGCCGCCGCTGCTGACGCGGCCGCGCTCGGCGATGCCCGCGAGCGACACGCGCGGCCGCTTGGCGCCGGGCGACAGCAGGAGGCCGCCCGACTCGCGCGGCCGCTTGTAGGCCACGAACTCGCCCGCGCCGGGCGCCGCCGCCGGCCCCGCGCCGCCCGAGACGCGCCGCCGGAACGCCGCGGCCGCGGCGGCCTCCCTGCCGCTCGGGAGCCAGTGCGCGGGCACGCCGCGCTGGCTCGACAGCCGGCCGCTCGGCAGCGGCGGCGCGCCGCCGAGGCAGCCCACCGACAGGCGGCCGCTCGCGTGGCTGCCGCGCCGGCTGCGGCCGCCCGCGGTCGCGGCGCTGCCGCTCGTGTCGGAGCCGTCCTCGCTGCCCGCGAGCGCGCCGAGGATCATGCGCAGGCTGCGCCGCTCCGCGCGCGTCTGCGCGCAGGCGTCGCCGCCGCCCAGCGCGTCGCCGCCGCCGAGCGCGCCGAGGGCGTCGTCCAGGAGCATGCAGGCGCCGCCGTCAAGCAGGTGGCCCATCGGGCTCAGCAGGTGCATCGACGCGCGCGCGCTCGGCGGCTGCAGCTCCGACAGCCGCGCCAGGCGCAGCGCGCCCGGCGCCGCCGGCGGCGGCAGCGCGGCGCCACCGCCACCGCCGCCCTGCTCCTGCTTGGCCGGCGGCTGCGCCGCCAGCGGCGGCGCCGTGCCGGCCGCGGCCGCCGCCGCCGGGTGGCCGCCACCGGCTGGGCTGCCGCCGGCGGCGGCGCCGGGAAGGATCGCTGCGAGAACGCTCTCAAACGCGGCCGGCAGCCGCGCCGCCGTCGCGGCCGCGGCGGCCGCGCCGCCGGGCGCAAGCGCGCGGCCGGCGTCCGGGCCCTGGCCCTGGCCCGGCGCCAGCACGGGGCTTCCCTGCGTGGAGCAGGCGGTGGGCTGGCTGCTCGGCGCGCTCGAGCCGGCGCAGCCGAGCGCGGGCGAGAAGGGCGCGGCCTGCTGCGCCGGCCCCTTGAACGGCGACTCGCAGCGCGGCGCGCCGCTGCCGTTGTGCGCCGCCGCCACCGCCGCCACTGCGGCCGCCGCGTCGCCCGGCGCCACGGCGCCGCTGCCGCCGCCGCCGCCGCAGTGGCCCGCCGCGGGCGCGGGCAGCACGTGCGCCGCGACGAGGTGCGCGCCGTGGTGGTGGCCCGCGTAGCTCGCCGGCGGCGGCATGAGCAGCGCGTCGTGCTGCTGCTGCTGGCTGGCTTGCTGCGCGGCGTGGTGCTGGAACAGCGGCAGCAGGTGCTGCCCCTGCGCCGACGGCCGCCCGCCGGCGGCGGCGGCCGCGCCGCGGCTGCTGCGCCGGCTCGGGCCGCCGGCGTCGTCGGAGCCGGTGAGGCTGAAGCGGCTGCCGTCGAGGCTCGTGCCCCGGAAGAAGCCGCCCAGGCCCGCCCAGTCGCCGCCGCAGCCGGGGCCGCCCCCGCCGGAGAGGAGCTCGTCGAGGCTGCTGAGCGAGAGCTTCAGGTCGGCGCCGCCGGCGGAGCGGCGGAATGACTCAAACGCCACCGCCGCGTCGTCGAGGCTCAGCAGCCGCGTGTCGCTCGCGCGCCCGCCGCCGCTGCTGCCCGCGCCGCCGTCGGCGCCGCCGCCGCCGCCGCCGACGCTGAGCCGGAAGCCGCTCCAGGGCAGCTTGCCGAGCTGCGCGGCCGCCGCCGCCGCGGAGCTGGCGCCGTCGAGCGCGGGCGCGCCGCCCGCCGCGGCGGCGGCGCCGTCGGGCCCAGCAGCGCGCCCGGGTGGGGCGCAAACTCGGCGCCGCCCTGGTGGTGCTCCGGCATGGCCACCAGGTGCTCCGGCAGGGCCATCAGGTTGTAGTGCTGCGCCGGATAGGGCTGGCTGCACGCGGCGGCGTGCTGCGCGTACGCGTGCTGCGCCTGGTGGTGGTGCTGCGCCTGCGCCGCGGCGGCGGCGTGCGCCGCGAGCGCGCCGGCGTGGCCCTCGTGCGGCGCGAGGGGGCTCGTGGCCGCCGGGTCGCTCGCGCGGCCGGCGGCGGGGTCGGCCCAGCCCGACGGCACGTAGGTGGCGTCCGCGGGGTCGTCGCCGTCGCTGCTGTGCGCGCGGTGCCGCCGCCCGCGACCGCGGCCGCCGCCGGGGCGCTTGGGCCCCGCCACGCCCCACGCGGCGCCGCCGTGGCCGGCGTAGCCGCCGCCGCCGGGCGCCCAGCCGAGCGCGCCGGTGCTGTGCATGCTGGCGCAGGGCGCCGCGTTGTTCAGCGCGCTGCTGGCCAGCCCCGTGTGCGTCGTGAGCGAGTCGCGGCGGTGCTCGCCGCCGCCGCCGGCGCCGTGCCGCGGCGCGGGCTGCCCCATCAGCGCCAGCTGCTGCTGCACGTACGCGCTCGCGCGCCGCCGCAGCTCCTCCTGCGCGTCCACCCCGCCGCCGCCGCCGTCCGCGCCGCCGCCCGCGGCCGCGCCGTCGGCGTCATGCGGCGCGCCGCCGCCCGGAGCCGCGCCGTCGGCGCCGGCCGCCGGGTCGGCGTAGCCCAGCATGCTGTAGCCGCCCTCCGCCGCCACGGCCGCGGCGGCCGCGGCGGGGTCGCACCACGTCGTGCCGTCGGCGCACAGCACCAGCCCGCCCTGCCCCGCCGCCGCGAGCGCCGCGGCCTGGGCCTGCATCTCAGCCATGATCTGCGCCTCCTGCTTGACCGCGTTGGGCAGCTGCGCGGCGGCCGGCGGACACGACGGCGGGCGTGGTGGGCCGCGGCGCAGCGCAGCCGCCGGGGGCCTCGCCCCGCGGCCTCGGGCGCGGCCTCGGGCGCGGCGGCGGCGGCGGCGGCGCGCGCGTGGCGCGGCGCGGCGCGCACCTGGCCCGTGGGCGCGGTGGAGGGGAAGGCGGGGAGCGCGACTGGGTAGATGCGGTCGGCCTGGGGCACCTCGCTCAGCAGGTAGCGCAGGCTGTGCCCCGCGACCACAAACCTATGTATGAAGGGCGCGCACGGCACGGCGGCGGCGGCGGCACGTGAGCGCAGGAGCAGCCGGCGCCACGCGCGGGCGCCCAATTGAGCGGGGCCGGACGAGAGGCGTGGGAGGCGCGAGAGCGCGCGCGCGCACACCTGTTGGAGCTGAGCCCGGAGCCGCTCTTGAGGCGGCAGTGCCAGAAGTTCTTGACCGCCGTGTTGGAGCGCCCCGGCAGCAGCAGCTTGGCGATGGCTGCGCGGCGGGCGGCGAGCGCGGTGGGCAGTGGGCTGGTGGGCGGGCGCGCGCGCTCGTCTGCGCGACTCCCGAAGAGCCGCGCGCGGCCTGGCGCGGCAGCGGCCCAGCCTGCATGCTGTGCATTCTATGCGCTATGCGTGCTTTGCACCGCCCGCACCCAGCCAGTTGTTGCCCATCTCCTTCTGCGCTCGCACGATCGTGGCCGCCTCCCACTCGGTGAAGGGCTCCAGGTGGGGGTGCTTCACGTCAGGCCGCAGGTACGTGCGCCACCTGCGCGGCGCGCGGCGCGGCGGCGCGCGGCGTCGGAGGAGGTTCTAGCCCCACTGCAGGGCGCTGCGGCCGCGCTGCGCTGCCCGTGCTCGGCCGGGGGCGGTCGGCGCGCTGCGCTGCGCGCGCGCCTGTGGCTGCAGCCCTTGCCCGTGCGGCCGGGCAGGCCGTTGGCCACCATGTTCCAGCGCTTCTCGCCGTAGCGCTCCACCAGGCTGATGAGGATGGAGTCCTCCTGCGGGCCGTGGCGGCCAGCGGTCAGCGCGGCGGTCAGCGCGCGCCGCGTAGTGCCGGGCCGCCGCCGGCGCCGCCGCTGGCTCTGGCGGCCCGCCGCATCGCCGGGCCGATGCCGTGGGCCCCGATGCGCCCCAAGCGACCGGTGCCGGGCGGCCGGCGCACCTCGGCCGTCCAGGGCAGGCGCGTCTGGGCCTCGTGCGCCATCTCGGAGCGCCCGCGCTTGTGGCCGCCCATGGCGGTGCCCCGTTCAAAGTTTCAGCGCCTCAGCGCCTCGGCGGGCCCCGGGCGCGCCCGAGCGCGTCGCGCCGTTTCGCGGCGTTGATGAATGGCGACGCTGGGGCGCGCGGCGGCGCGGGCGGGTCCGCTGCGTGCTCTCGGGAGCTCGAACAGGAGCTGCGAGCACAAGGGGAGGGCGAATGGGCTGGCGCGAGCCCAGAAACGCGGCCATAGCAGGGCTTTGGCGCGCTTCGCGGCGCGCACAGACCCCGTCGCCCCCGACGCCCCAGGCGGCACCCGGACAGTTCGGTGAGGGTGCGCGTGAAGTCCTGGGCCGCGGCGCGCAGCCGGCGGCGGCGGCGCGGCGACAGAGGCGGCTGCCGAGCTCGGGCCTGCGAGCGCTGGCCGAACACGCGCTGGCCAGCACCACCTGCTCTCTCTTACCCTTGCGCCCGCCCTCTGCACAGCTGCACATGATTTCTAAGCCAATGCTCTAGAATTGAGTTGCGTGTCACGAGGCGCGGGGGTCCCGCGGCGCGGCGCCGCGCAATCGGCGGCGCCGCCGCGGCCCGCGCACTCGCCAGGGCTAGCTAGCTCGCGCTCCCCCTTCCGGCCCGCCCGCCCAGCGGCCCGCGACGCCTGCCGCCGCCACCGCTGCTGCTGCGCTGAGCGCCGCGTCGTGTCAGGGCGTGACGAAGCCGCAGGCGTTGATCGCGGGCTGTGCGTTGAACGCCTTGCGGATGGCCCCCTCGTTCGCCGGGTCCAGCTTGACCAGGCGCGTGAACAGGCCTGCGCGGCGCGGCGCGGGAGGGCGACCGGTCAGCCAGGCGCGCCCCGCCGCGGCGCGGCCGCCGCGCGCCCAGCGCCGCCGCCGCCAGCGCGCCCGCGCGGCTCACTCTTGGCGAACGCGCGCGGCGCCTCGCAGCCGTTGAAGGTGATGGTGTACTCCGTCGCGGAGAGCAGGCTCTCGAGCAGGCGGTCCGCGTCCTCCTTGGCGTCCAGCTGCGCGATCGCGGCGACAAAGGCGTTGGACAGCTGCCACTGCTCCTTATCGGTGCCCGCCTTGGTGATGGCGGCGGTGTAGACGTCCGTGACCGCCTCCTTGGGGATGCCTGGAGGGGGGGGGGGGGGGGAGGGCGACAGCGTGACGCGAGGGGGCACGTGAGGGCGGCGGGTGGGCGGGTCATCTCGCGCCAGCTCGGCGCCGCGGCGCGCGACTACTGGTCAGGCGGCGCGCGCGCCCCGCGTGGAGGCCGCGCACCCGTCATTGTCGCCGCCGCGACGGCGGACGCGAAGCTGCAGCCGTCCTTGACCGCCGCCGTCACGAGCGCGTACGCCGCGGCCGCCACGGGCGCGCTCTTTTCGAGCCGGCAGCTGCTCGCGGTCACGAGCGAGAGCCCCACCGCGGACGCGGCCTGCATGCGCCGCGTGCAGGGGCTCGTCGGCGGCGGCAGGTTGAACACGGGGCTGTTCTTGAGCTTGGTCAGCCGCCGGACCCAGCACTCGTCGCCGCTGGCGGTCGCTGAGGCCATGAAGAACGCGGCCAGCCCCGGGTTGGAGGCCTTGGTGCTGAAGTACAGGCCTGGCAGGTGGGGCAGGCGGGGCAGGCGGGGGGCGGTCAGGTGTGCTGCCGCAGGGCCGCCGGCGCCGGGCGCGCCGCGCGCGCCGCGCGGGTGGCGGGGCCTCACTCGCGGCGGCGTTGGTCGCGGTCGCGCAGCTCGCGTCGGCCGCGACGTCGTTCAGCGCCTGCACCGTCTGGTCGGCCATCGCCTCAGCCGCGGACCCGGTCATGCTCGCGAGCGCGTTGCCGAGCGCCGACGCAACGCCCACCGTCTTGTTCTTGCTGTCCGCCACGGTGATGGTCTCGGACAGAATCTCGACCATCTGCCCCCGCCCGGCGTCGTCGGGGCCTGCGGTGCGCGTTGCGCGGCGCGCGCGGCGCGTCGGCCCCGGCCCGGCATGGCAGCACTGAAGCTGCCGCGGCGCGGCTGCCGCCCGCTGCTGCGGCACAACCGCGCTGACAGCGCTCGCCGGCCGGCGGCCAGCGCCGCCGCCGCCGCGGGCCCGCGCCCGCCGCTGCTGCCGGAGCGCCGCCGCCGGCGCGCGCGCGCACACACCCGCCAGCGCCGTCGCGCCCACGGACAGGCCCGCCCCGAAGCTCTGCAGGTCGCCGTCGGCGGCGGCGGTCGCGACCGCGCGCGCGGCGCCGGTGATGTTGCCCTCGCAGCTGGTGAGCACGACCATCGACACCGCCAGCCCCGCCGCGGTGCGCTGCTTCTCCGGCAGCTGGCCGCAGATGTCCGGGCAGAAGCCTGGCGGCGGCGCGGGCGCGCCCGAGCTCGGGCGCGGGCGGGGGCGGGCGGGCGGGGGCGGCGGGCCGGCTCCCGCCAACCCCGCCTACTGACGCACCCGTCAGCCCGTCGTCTGCCGGCTCGGCGCCGCCCAACGCGACGCCCAGGAGCATTCCGAGCAGCACCAGGCGCGCCAGGGCGTGCGCCCGCGCCATGGCGCCGCGCGGCCGGGCGCGAGGGCGGGACTGCGCGCGGGAGCGGGGCTGGGGCGGCTCGAGCAGGAAGGCAGTGTCGTGTGCGATGAAGGGACCTTGAGGCGCGTGCTTTGGCGTGCTGGAAGCAGCAGGCGGGCCTGGACAGCTGAGGTGACTCCCCAAAGTGACAGCCCCCGCTGCTGCGCCCGCCCTGCGCCCTGCCCAGCGACGGACCTGCGACCGAACAGCTAGGAAGGAGTGCTGCGCCCGCTCCCTGCGCCGCAGCGCGTGCACGCACCCGTCGCTCTCGCAGCAGGGCGCCCGTCCGCCCGCCCAGCGTCGCCAGAAAAGCTCCCCGCCCCTTGGCCAACCTTGCCAGCGCGCCACCATGGGGTGGCGGGGCGGGAGCAGCACGCTGGGCGTGCTTGTAGTGCTGGCGCTCGCCTGGCGCGCGGATGCGGGGGGCGCGCTGCTCACGCCCAGCGACATCAACACCTGCACCAACTCAAGTGCGCGTCGCGCCACCGGCCACGCCGGCGGGGCCCGCGCCGGGCGCCCGGCCGCTCCGCGGTGGCCGATGCCGGCCGGCCAGCGGCGCGGCCGGTTGCGCTCGCGCAGCGCGCGGGGCTGGGCGTGGCAGCTCCCTCACAAGCGCGCGAGCCCTCACGCCACCCGCGCCGCCCGCGCCGCCGCGCGCGCCGCCGCCCGCGCCGCCGCCCGCGCCGCCGCCCGCGCCGCGCGCCCCGCCCCGCCTCGCCGCCCGCGCAGCGACGGACAGCGCGCCGCAGATCAGTCGCGTGCAGAGCTGCGCCAGCGCGAGCGTGGTGGGCAGCGGCATGGGCAGCGCCTTGAGCTTTGCCTCCGCGCAGGCGGGCGTGCTGCGCGCGGCGGCGGAGGCGTGCGGCGACGCGGTGGCGGGGTCGATCGGCGAGCTCTGCGCCGGCGGCGACCCCATGGCCAGCATCGTCGCGTCGGCCAAGGCCTGCTCCACCGCCCTGGCCGCGCTGTACGCCAAGACCGTGACCGCGAGCGGCGTGCTGGAGCTCGGCCCGGCCGCGGTCGACGCGCCCGCGACGCCCGCGGGCCGCCTGCAGGCGTGCGGCGCGGGCTGCGCCAACTCGCAGGGCGCGGCCGAGGCGTTCGCGCAGGCCGCTGCCTGCGGCGTCGGCAAGGCGACCGACGCCTGCATCGCGGCGACCGCGCACGTGAAAAGCCGCGCCTTTTCGAGCGCGTTTGTCAAGAGCACCGCCGCGGCGTGGGGCAAGGCCTGCACCGCGGGCGGGCTGGTGCACAGCGGCGGCGAGACTATCGCGCGGACCATGGCGGAGAGCGCGGCGCGCGCGCTCGCGCAGGTCGCGGCGTCGGCGTGCGCCGAGTGCCCGACGTGCAAGTGCAAGGAGCTGCCGCTCAGCTGGGACTGGAACAACGCCGGCGGCTTCAGCGACGCCGCGGCGGGCGTGGCGGCGGGGCGCATCGGGCTCGCGCGCGCGCTCGCGGGCGCGACCACGACCTACTGCCACAGCAACGGCACTGTCGAGGTGCGCGGCACGCAGCAGGGGCCGCCGCTCGGTCCGCGCGCCGCGCCCGCGCCCGCGCCTGCGGCCGCGCCCGCCCACCGCGCCCGCCCTTGCGCGCGGCGGCGCGCAGTCGGCGAGGACGCAGGCCAACGCCGTGATGGGCAGCCTGGCCGACATGGTGGTCGGCGCGCTCGGCGCGGTTCGGGGCTACGCGCACGCGGTCGGCAACACCTCCTGGGCCTGCGGCAGCGGCACGCTCACCAGCGACCTGGAGGCGCGCCGCCGCGCGCGAGGGGGCGCGGCCGTCGCCGGCCTGCGCGCGCGCCGCCCGCCCTGCACGCCCGGCGCGCCCGCCGCCTGACGCGCCTGCGCGCGCCGCCTGCGCGGCGCCCCAGGCGGTCAAGGACGCCTCGGCGGAGGTGCTCGCCGACGCGGCGGCGTCGGTCTTTGCTGACTGGTGCCCGAGCGCGGCGGCGCGGCTCGCCGACGTGCAGCTGCTGACCAACGAGACGATCAGCAAGCTGGTCGAGAAGGCGGCGCAGCGCTGCACCCAGGACGACGGCAGCGGGCAGGCCGCAGACGTGGCCGTGCTGCTGCTCACGGGCAATCAGCCGTTTGTGGAAAAGCTCGCTGACGCGCTGAAGGAGGCCAAGGCCTGCGGCTGCCTCGGCGCAAAGTGCCTGTGGTGCCTCGGCGCGGGCACCGTCGCCGCGCCGCGGCCGCCGCCGACCGTCGCGCGCGCGCCGGCGCCGCCGCCGCCTCTGCCGGGGCGCGCCGCCGGGGCCGGGGCCCCCTGGTCGCCACGGCCGTGCCACGGCCCGCCAACTGGAGCAGCGGCGCGATCGTGTACGGCCCGCAGCGTCCCCCGGCGCCGGCGCATTGAGCACAGCTGCTGCATGCGCCAAGGCGCGGAGGCAGGAGTGTAGGCAGGCAGGCAGGCAGGCGGCTGGCGACCTAGGCAGGTGATTGGCATCGCGCTCCGCTGGTTGCATTGTGTGCAGAGCCTTGTGAGCATGCGTGAGCGCGCGCGGAGCGGGGGCGCTGGGCTCTGCGGCCCTCGCTCTGGCCCTGTGGCCAGCGACGCCCGCGCTGGCTGCCGAGCAGCATCCCCGGTGCGCGCGCGAGCAGCCGCGCACCCCGCACGCACCGCACCGCACGCCGCGGCGCCCTGGCCGCGCGCGCCCGGCCCACCCCCACAGCTGGCCCGCTGATTTGCAGCTGCCTCCCAGGCGGCTTAGGACACTACTACACACAGCCCAGGCTGACCCTGACCCCCCCCCGACCTCCTCGACCTTAGGCCATTTCGTTGTTGTGCTGCTCGTCTCTTTTGCCGCAACTTGACCCCTTGTTGACTCAGCTACACTTGGGGGTGGGCCGCGGCGCGCCCGGGCCAGGCGCGCGCGCGGCGTGCGCCGCGCGGCGCGGCTCGCGCGAGCGCGCGTTTTGATCCGAGCTCCAATAAGGGCGGCGTTGCGGTGCGGTGCGGTGTGGGGCGTGCGATGCTGCTGCTGCGTGCAACGCGCGGGCGCTGCAGGTGGGCCAGGCGCCTCGAGCTCGGACCAGCGGCCGCCCCGCGTTCCGCCCACCGCCGCGCCGCCACGCCGGCAGCAGGAGCAGATGCCACGCCCAGTGCGAACGGGGGTGACGGCGCTCGATGCCGGCAGCCCAGCGCCCGCAGCTGCGTGTTAGGCGGGAACGCTGCGCCGCAGCTGCCCAAAGGCTCGCTCCCGGCCCCGCGCCGCCCCGACCCGCGTCGCGACGGACTGATGCGTGGACGGGAACTCACCAGGATGCGCGCCCTGGCTCTCCTGTGCCTGCTGGGCCTGGGCGCGGCGCATGCGCAGCTCTTCAACCCGTTTGCCTTCATGCAGGGCCAGGCACCCAGCTTCACCGTCACGTATGATTCAGAAACCGGCGACCAGACCAATGACGCGTGCACGCGGGCAGGCGAGCCGCGCGGCGCGCGGCCCGAGTGCGGTAGTGCCGCGAGCTGCCGCCCAGCAGCCCCGGGCCCTCGCACGGCGCGCCAGCACGCAAAAGCAGCGCGGTCGAGCCTGCGGAGCTGCTCGAGCAGCCGCGTGCAGCGGCGCCGCCGGTCACCGCGGCGCGCCGGGTGCCGCTGCTGTCGCCCGCACCGCTGCTCACGCTGCGCTGCCGCCGCCGCCACTCGCCCCCGCCCTCTCCCCGCCCCTGGCCCGCCGCCGCAGATGCCTTCACGCCGCCCCAGATCGCCAAGGTGCACGCCTGCTCGCGCAGCAAGGCGGTGAGCGCCAACGGCGCGGGCCTGTCCACGAGCTTCACCAACTCGACGTTCAGCCTGCGCAACCAGGCGACGACCGCGTGCGCGGAGGCGGTCGGCAACGCCGTCAAGGGCCTCTGCGCCGGCGGCGACCCGCTGGCGACGATCACGTCCATCGCCAGCACCTGCGCGAGCGCGCTCGTCGAGTTCCAGGCGAGCAGCATCAGCGGCGTCGAGATCACGCCCGCGACCGACGTGCCGCTGCTCAGCCCCGAGCGCAAGGCCTTCACGCTCGCGTGCGCCGACGGCTGCGGCAACGCGGAGACGACGGCCGAGGCGGTCGCGCAGTCGAGCGCGTGCAGCTGGATGTCGGCGACCAAGGGCTGCAACGCGGTGCGCGTCGCGCTCACGAGCCAGAACTACGCGCAGGCCTTCATCTCCACTACCGCGGCGTCCTGGTCCAACGCGTGCGCGATGGGCTTTGGCAAGTCCACCAGCACCGGCACCGCGGCGGCCAAGTCGACCGCCGACGTGCTGTCCAAGGCCTTTGGCGAGGTCGTCGCCGCGGCGTGCTCGGGCTGCGACACGTGCCGCTGCAAGCCCCTGCCGCCCGGGTGGTCGTACGACAAGTCTGACGACATCTCCAAGGCCGCCGCGACGGCGGTCGCGGGGCAGTTCACGATGTCCAAGGCGATCAGCAGCGCGGTCGGCGCGTACTGCGAGAGCGACAAGTCGCCGCTCGCGATCCAGGCAGGCGTCAACGCGACCATCAACACCATGGCCGTCATCCTCGCAAACGTCATGGCCGCAACGACGTCTTCCGCGAGCGCGACCGGCGCGGCGATGGCGTGCGGCGGCGGCAGCGTGAGCCAGCAGGTCAAGGTGCGTGCCGCGGCGCGCCCGCGCGCGTGCCCGGGCCGGGGTGGCGCGGCTCGCGCTGCCCCCGCCTCGCCGCGCCGCGCCGCGCCGCGCCGCGCCGCGCCGGCCTCTGCCACCCATCAAGCGCGCCGCTCGCCGCCCCCGTCGCCGCCCGGCTGCGCCCTGCGCCCTGCCCCCAGGCGAGCAAGGTCGCGTTCATCAACGCGCTGACCGACGCGAGCGCGGTCGTGTTTGACCACCAGTGCGCGGCCGCGCACTCGCGCATGAAGGGCCTCACCAACGCGCTGAGCGACTCGGTCGACGAGGCGTTCGAGACGGTCGTGAGCCGCTGCGCGGCGGCCAACGGCTCGCTCACGCCCGTGACGGTCAACGCGACGGACGAGGTCAAGCGCGTGCTCACGCACACCGAGCCGGTCGTCGTCGCGATCGGGGAGGCGCTGCAGGACGCGGTGTCGTGCGGGTGCAAGCCCGGCAACTGCTTCTGGTGCGTCGCCAACGACGCCAACAAGACGGCGCACGGCAGCGCCGTATCGGCGTTTGACCTCGGCAACAACGTGACCGGCCAGTTCAAGAGCCCGCTCAACTGGAACCAGATGGCCGCTGCGGCGGCGGGCAAGGACTGGCTCTCCGCGGACGGCGCCGCGGAGGAGGAGCAGGACCCCGTGCTGCGCGGCGGCGGCGCGCCGCCCGCGGGCGGCGCGGCCGGCGCCGGCGACGCGGCTGCAGGCGGCAGCGGCGGCGGCGAGGCCAGCAGCGGCAGCGGCGGGGAGCCCAGCACCGCTGGCAGCGGTGCTTCCGGTGCGGACGCCGACGGCAGCAGCGGCGGGGCTGCCGCCGCCGGCGACAGCAGTGCCAGCACTGGCGGGGGCGGCAGTAGCTGAGTCGGTGGGGGAGCGAGCAGCTGGGGCTGTGTTTAGCATAGGCGTAGCTGACGAACGAGCGGGAAGAGGGGGGCGCAGGGGGTGCACGTCTTACCGCGTCGTGTGCCGCCGCCCCGCCGCGCAGCGTTCGGGTCAGGGCTGCGCCAGGCTCTGCGCGCGCAGCTGCTCCGCCAGCTCGGGCTCCTCGGCCAGGATGCCGGCCAGCAGCTGCGACAGCCCGCTGCTCTGGCCCACGCCGCTGCGGGCGCCGCCGCCGGGCGCGCCGGCGCTGCCGCCGCTGCTGCGGCTGCTGGCGCCCGAGTCGGACAGCAGGCTCGCGCTGCTCCCGCTCGCCGCGGGCGCCGCACCAGCCAGCTGCGCCGCCAGGCGCTCGCGCCCGCCGCTGCCGTCGCTGCTGGCGAGCGTGGACGCCGCCAGCAGGCTCGCCAGCAGGTCGTCGGTGTCGCCCGACCCGGACGCCGACGACGACGCGCCGCCCGCCGACGACGACGACGCCAGCTCCGCCTCGGCCTCCTCCACGAGCTCCGCCAGCGAGCCGCCCGCCCGGCGCCGCTGCCGCGCCCCCGCGCCGCTGCCCGCCGCGGCGCCCGCCGCCGGCGCGGCCGCTCGACCCGCGCCCTGCTCGCGCAGCCGGCTGCTGGCGCCGCTGTCGCCGCGCTCGCTGCCGGGCGCCGCCCCCGCCGCGCTCGACGGCGACGACAGCAGGGGCTCACCCGCCAGCGCGCGCTGCACGGCGCGCTCCCCTCTGCTGCTGTTGCTGCTGCTCGCCTGCGGCCTGCCCGGCGGCGCGGCGCCCGCCGCGCTGCTGGGCCCCTCGTCGAGCGCGCTGCCGGCGGTGCTCGCGGCCACCAGGGAGGCGAGCGTGGAGTCGATGTGCTGCATCAGCCCCGACACCACGTCGCCAAAGCTGTCGCTGCTGAGCGCCTCCTCGCCGCGCGCGCGCCGGCCGGCGCCGGCGCCGCCGGCCGCCGCCGCGCCGCTGTCCGCGTCGCCGCCGCTGCTGCTGCCCAGCGACGCGAGGCTGAGGCTGCTGTCGCTGAGCGCCTCTGCCTCGGCCGCTGCTGCGGCCGCCGCAGCGGCGGCGTCGGCCGCCGCCCGTGCGCGGGGCTGGGGCGCGGCCGCGCCCGGCGCCGCCGCCTGCTGCGGCGCCGGCGGCTGCGCGCGGCGCGGCACCAGGGGCGAGCCGGACGCCGGCCTGGCAGGGCTGTCCTGTGACGAGCCGGCGCCAGAGCGCGAGGGCGACGACTCTTCTGCGATCGGGGCCAGTGGCTCTGGCGCGGCGCCAGGCCTCGGTGGCGCCGCCGCCTGCCCGGACGGCTCGCTCTGCGCTGCTGGCGCGGCAGCGCCGGCAGCCGGCGCAGGCACCGGGGCCGCCGCAGCGCCGGGCGCGTCACCCGAGCGGCTGCTGCTGCTGCCCGTGCCCGTGCCGGCCCTGCTGGCGGCAGTGCCGCTGCCGCTGCTGCTGCCCAGCCCGCCGGCGGCCGCCGCGCGCGCCACGGTGCTTGGAAGCGACGTGCTGCTGCTGCCGCCTCCGCTGCCGTCGCCGCTGCCCGGCCCTGCGCCCGGCCATGGCTGCCGCGCGGCACCCGTGACGGCGCGCTGGACCGTGCTGGGCAGGCTGTCGCCGCCGCCTGCGGCGCTGCCGCCGCTACTGCTGCTACTGCTCGCGCTGCCCGCCGCGGCGGCCGCCGCCCGCGAGCTCAGCTTGGCCATGCGCAGCGCCTGGCCGGCCGCGTCGGCCGCCGCGCCCGCGGCCGCACCGCTGCTGCTGCCGGCGCCCGCGTCGCCGCCCAGCGCGCTGCGGGGCATGAGCCCAAGGATGGTGCTCGGCAGCGCGGTGGACAGCGAGGCGCCGCTGCCGGGGCCCGCCGGCGCTGCGCCGCCCGGCGCCAGCGCGCCGCCCAGCAGGCTCTGCTCCAGCGCGCGCTCGCTCAGCGCCGTCGCGCCCGCGGCGGGCGCGGCGCCGCCGCTGCTGCTGCCGCTGCTGCCGGACGCGGTGCCCAAGCCGGCCATGGCCTTCTGCAGCAGCTGCTCCAGCTCGTCGTCCAGCAGGCTGCTGACGCTGCTGCTGCCCAGGCTGCTGCCGACGCCGCCCTCCAGACCGCCCGCCGCGCCGGCGACCGCGCCGGCGCCGCGCAGCTGCAGCGTGGACGGCAGCGACACGGCGTTGCTGCCGCCGGGCCCCGGCTGCGCCGCCGCCGCCGCCGCGGCGCCCGGGGCCTGCCGCGCCAGGCCCTCCAGTGTGGCGGTGAGGCCCGCGATGCTCGCCAGGAACGCATCGTCCTCAGTGGACGTGGTGCTGGTGGTGAGCGACGCCGACACGCTCCATCCGGGCGGCAGCCCCGCAGCGCCGCCGGCGCCGTGCGGCGCCTGGCCTGCCGCTGCCCCAAGCGAACCTCCCACCGGGAGCGAGGAGCGGAGGCCCTGCTGCTGCTGCTGCTGCTGCTGCTGCGGCGGCGGCGGCGGCGCGCCCGCGACGGCGCCCAGCACGGTCGTGGGCAGCGTCACGCTGCTGCCGCTGTCGCTGACGCCCGCGAGCAGCGCGGCGACGTCGCCGGCCGGGTCGGCGTCGCTGCTCGTGGCGCTGAGGCTGGGCAGCCCCAGGTCGCGCAGGCCGCGCTGCACCGCGCGCAGCCCGGCCGCCACGTCCTCGCCCGCCTCGCGCCGCCGCCCTGCGGGGCGCGTGGGGCTGTCGGCGCTGGGCTGCGGGCCGGCCAGGGGGCCAGCAGCGTTGACGGGTGGTCAGGCGTCATGATGCGGTCGAGGAGCGCCTGCGGCACGCGGCGCGCGGCGGTCAGCGGCGGCCAGTGCCAGGCGCGATAACGCCGCTGCTGCCCGGCCGAACCTCCCAACGGGAGGCGCACCTCGAGCTCGCCGCCCGGCTGCGCCGACTCGCCCGGGGCGGCCGCGCCTGCGGGCGCCGGCGCCGGCGCTGCTGCCGCCGGGCTGCCGGCTGCCGCTGGCGCCGCCGCCTGCTCCTGGCCGAACAGGCGCTCCACGCTGTCGTCGAACGCCGCCAGCTGCCGCAGGTCGCTCTCAATGCCGGAAGAAGTGCCCAGCGCCTGCGCGCGCGGGAGCGGCGCGTGGTGCGGCGCCCGGCGCGCCGCGCGGCGCGGCCCTGCCGGGCGCGCGCGCCGTGCTCCGCCCACCTGCACGCCCAGCTCCGACTGCAGGTCCTGCAGCTCCGCCAGTATCGTTGCTGCGTCCACCGAGCTGCCGACGGCGCTGGCGCGCAGCGCCGGCTCGCCCGGCGCCGGCCGCTCGGCGGCAGCGCCCGGCGACGCGGCGCCCCTGCTCGCAGGCAGCTGCGGGCCCGCCGCCGCCGCGGCACGCGCCGTGGCTGCCGCCTGCATCTCCGCCGGCAGCTGGCGCAGCACCTCGTCGGCGGCCTGCATGACCGCCGACAGCGAGTCCTGGCTCGCCCCCAGGTCCGGCTGCTGCGAGCTCGCGCCCGAGCCCGGCGCGCCCGCCGACGCGGCGGACGACGCCGATGCGCGCAGCGCCGCGCCGCCGCCGGCGCCGCGCCCCCTGCCCGCGCTGCTGCTGCTCGCGCCCGCGTCGCTGCTCGCGGCCGTGCTCGGCGCGGGGGGTATGAAGGCGATGAGATCATCCACCACCTCCTCCTCGCTGCCGCCGCCCTCGCCCAGCGCCGCGCAGCCCTCGCTCGACGCGGCGCCCGACCACGGCGGGCGCCACGCCGCGGCCGCCGCGGCGCGCTCCGCCGACTCGGCGCGCGCCTCCATCGCGCGCTGGCGCTCCAGCGCCGCGACGAGCTCGAGCGCGCGCTCCGCGGCCGCCGCCTCGCGCCGCGGCGACGCGGGGCGCGCAGCTGCCGCGCCGCCCGCTCCCGCGCCCGCACCGCGCGGCGGCTGCTCCGCTGGCGCGCCGCCGCCGTCGTCCTCCAGGAACGTCGGCAGCCCGCCCGCCGCCGCCGCGCCCGGCAGAAAGTCCTGCTCGAACGCGCGCCGCGCCTGCGCGCGCCGCTTCTGCGCCTGCCACTTGCGCAGCAGCGGCGCCGCGCGCAGGTTGCCGGTCTGCAGGTCCGCCTGCCGCGACTGCACGGCGTCGGACTCCAGCTCCTGCAGCGCCGCCTCCATGCGGCGCCGGTTGCGCTCCGCCGCGAGAAGCATGTGCGCCGACACGCCGCGCTCGGCGGCGCGCGCCGCCTGCTCCTGCGCGGCCGCCGCCCGCGCCGCCTGCTGCTCGTGCGCCCTGCGGCCGGCCGGTGTGCGTGCGCGCGTGAGCACGCGGGGGCGGACGCGCAGCCGGCCGGCCGCGGCGCCCCCCGCGCGCCCCCTCGCCCGCGCGGCGGCGCTGCCGCGGGCTCGCGCGCGCACCGCGTCGCCTCCGCCTGCGCCGCGGTGGCGGCGTCCGCACGGTCGGCCTCGCTCGGCAAGCCCTTGTGGTTGACCACCAGCGCCGGCACGCCCGCCTCGTGCATGCGGCTGAAGCGAAAGTCGATGCGGCTCGCCTGCGGGGCGGGGCGGCGCGCGGCGCGCGGCCGGACGTCGGCTGCTGCCGCCCCCCGCCGGCTCCGGCCGGCGGAGAGGGGCAAGCCCGTGCAGCCGCGCCAGCCCCGCGCGCGCCTGGTTCTGGCGCCGCCGCAGCTCCTCCTGCCGGCTGAGCTCCGCCTGCGCCGCCGCCGCGGCCGCGCCGGCGGCGCGCTGCTCCTCGCCGAAGCCGCGCGCGAGGTCGCGCTGCGCGGCCATGATGCCGCGCCGCGACGCGACGCGCGAATGCGCGGCCGCAAGCTCCGCCTGCCGCGCGCCGCGCACGCGCGCGAGCGCGTCCTCGAAGCGCGCCTGCGCCTCAGCGCGGCGCTCGGCGTAGAGCGCGGCGGCGCGCTGCCGCGCGGCCGCCGCCTCGGCGGCCGACGCCGCCGCGGCGCGCTGCGCGGTCGCCAGGCCCGCGAGCGCCTGCTCGTGCGCCGCGCGCAGCGCCGCCAGCTCCACCTCGCGGCGCTGGGTGATCAGGGCCACCAGCTCGGCCTGCAGCGCCGCCGCCGAGTCGGCGCAGAGCGCCTGGAATGCGCGGCAGCGGCCGCGCGCCAGCCGCCGGTCCTGCTCCCGCACGGCCGCCAGGCGGGCCCGCCGCGCCGTCTCCAGCGCCCGGGCCTTCCGCGCCGCGCCCTCCTCGGCGGAGAGGCAGTAGGCGCCGCTCATGGCGCCGGGGCGCGAGCGGTTGTTGCGCGGGCGGGCAAGCCCCGCGGGCCGGGCGCCAACGGCGCTGCGGGCGCGCCGGTGATGCGAGGCGGGAGTGCGAGATTGCGGGGGCGCCAAGCCGGGGGCAGCCGCGTGCCGGCGGCGCGCAGGGGCGCGGCGACAGCTGCAGGCTCTGCTGCTGCTGCAGCCGATCCCCCCGCTGCGCGGGACTGGTCCCCGCCCCGACGTGGACGGGGTGTGCCGGGCCCGGGGCAGCGGCGGCGCGCGTGTGGCGGCGCAAGCGCCGCCAGACCCCGAACGACGGCGTCACAAGTCAACGCTGGCGGCGCTGCTCCGCCCTTCACGCCTAGACCCTCCGCTCCGCCGCCCAGAGAGCACTCCTCAACGCAGCATCGGGCACCGCACCACCTGCCGCGATCGGCCGCCCGCCGCGCCGCCGCGTGCGCCGCGACCGCCGCCGCTGCGCCGCGCGCCGCGCGCTGCGCACGTGGACGCGCGCACTGCCACCCGCCCACCGCAGCGCCATGGCGGAGGCGCCTGCTCCCTGGGTGGCGCTGACGCAGGCCGCGCTGCAGGCGCCGGGCGACGCGCTGGTCGAACGGCCGAAGCTCACCGACAAGCTCCTCGCCAAGCCGCCCTTCCGCTTCCTGCACGACGTCATCTCCGTGGTGCGGCGCGCGGCGGCCGCGGCGGCCCGGCCTGCGCCCGGCGGCTCACGCAGCACGCACACCGGCCCACGCCCCGCAGGTGCAAGCGCGGACCGGCTTTGCGCCGGGCCTGTTCTCCGGCGCCGAGCTGGACGCGCACGCCATCCAGGCGCGAGCACGCCGTGCGCCGCTGCGCGCGCTGGCGCGCGCCGCGCGTCGGCGCTCACAGCAGCAGGCCCGAGCGCCGCCGCCGCCTCGCAGGACAAGGAGGGCAAGGTGGCCTACCTGGCCAAGATCATCTCCGTCGTCGGCCTGGCGCTCGGCCAGCCCGTGCCGGCGCGCCCGCTCAAGGCGCGCGGGGACAGGACAGCCGCGCGGCTGCGCCCGCCCGCGCCCTGCGTGCGCTCGCGCGCCGTCCGCCGGCCGGCGCGTGCCGACGCCGCGCCGCGCGCAGATCGTCGCGGGCCTGGAGCCGGAGGCGACCAACGCGTTCCTGCAGATGCTGGGCGCCGCAGCGCGGCTGGGGCCCGCCGCCGACGCGGTGCAGGTGCGCGCGCGGCCACGCCCGCCCGCCCGGTGCCTCCACTGCACCGCGCGCTGGCTCAGCCGCTCGCCCGCGCCCGGCCGCAGCGCGTGCTCGCGGGCGAGCAGCCGACCCCCGCGGCCGCCGGCCCGGCGAGCGGCCTCGGCGCGGGCGGCCGGCGCACCAGCGAGGTGCCGCCGGCGCACGTGCCGGAGCCGCAGCTGCCAGATGACAAGTGAGGCGGGGCCGGGCTGGGCTGGGCGCCGCTGCCGGCGGGTGCAGCGCGCGGCCGGCCGCGTGCTGCGCGCGACGCGGCCGCGCGCTGCGTGCGTGCTCGCAGGCGGACCTACAAGGAGGTGGTGGCCGAGGAGCACCGCGGGCCGCCGCCGCAGCAGCCGGCGCAGTCGCACCAGCCACAGCCGCAGCCGCCGCAGCAGCAGGTCGGCCCGCAGGACTGGCCCGGGCAGCCGGCGCCGGCTGCGCCCGTCAGCGCAGCGGCGGGGGCGGAGCCCAGGCCCACCGGCGCCGGCCGGCGCGCCGTGGAGCTGCAGGACCCGGGCGCCGGGCCGGGGCGCCCCGGCTCGCCGGGCCCCGGCTCGCCGGCGGCGCGGCAGCTGGGCGGGCTGGAGCTCGCGCGGCCGCCGTCTGGCGGCGCGTCGCGCCCCATGTCAGCCAAGAAGGCCCCGCCGCGCATCGCCTCGCCCAGCAGGTGCGCCGGGCGGGTGCACCCGCGCGCGCCGCACCCGCGAGGCACGGCGGCCGCCTCGCGCAGCTTGGCCGCGCGCTGCGCGGCTCACGCGGTCGCCGCCGCCCGCCGACGGCGCCGCGCAGCCCCGTCAAGCCCGGCGCGCGGCCCGCGTCCGGCGCGCGCTCCGCCGGCAGCCGCCGCAGCACGCAGCCCGACCGCCCGCTGTCCGGCGCGCCGGGCAGCGCCGCCGCGGTCTTGGGGCGCGGCCCCATCCCCATCTTTGAGGACGCCGGCTCGCGCAGCCGCCGGGGCGGGCGGCCGGGGCCGCCGGCGACAGCGACGACGATGACGACGACGAGGCCGGCGGCGCGGCGCGCGCCGTGGCGGCCGCGCTCGCCGCCGGCGGCGGCCAGCTCGGGGGGCTGGGGCTGGCGGGCTTCGGGCCGGCGCGCGGCGACGCGGCGGCCGCCGCCGCCGGCGCGAAGGGCGTGCTGGTGCGGGACATCCTGGACGCGGAGGCGCAGCTGCAGGTGCGGGCGCGCGCGTGCGCATGCGGGAGAGAGATTTGGAGGCCGGCCCCCTGCGCGTCTGCGGGCCGCACCTGAACGCGGTGCCTGAGCGCAGCCGTTGGCGCCGCGCCGCGCCGCCGCGCAGAGGGCCGGCGCAGACGCGGCGGGCGCTGCCGGCGAGGACCAGGGCGGTGGTGGCATCATCCTGCGGCGCCAGGCCAAGCCCGCGGCGGGTGCGCGGCGAGGGCCAGGCGGGGACAGGGAGGAGGGGGGAGGGCAGGGCAGCCGGGCCGCGCCCGCCTCACCCGGCCGCCCGCGCCGGCAGGCGGCGGCGGCGGTGTGCGCCCGGGCGACCTGGTGGAGCTGAGCGGCGCCGTGCAGAAGCTCTGCCAGGTGCGCGGTGTGTGTGGGGCAGGCGTGAGGGACGGGCACACGCGGCCCTGTGCGACGTGGGAGCCAGCGCGCGCTGCGGCCGAGCGCGGCGCCGCCCGCAGGTGGCGCTGCCGCTGGGGGGCAGCATGCAGTTCCTGCAGGAGGACGTGGACAGCATGAGCAAGGAGTTCAGGCGCGGCCGGCGCCGGCGGCGGCGAGGGGCGGCCCGCCGCGCGCGGCCGCGCGGGTCGACGCCGGTCGCCCACCGCCTCCCCTCCGTCCCGCAGGTTCTGGACCACCGAGCGCCGCGTGTACCAGGAGCGCCTGGGCGAGGAGCAGCGCGCCGCGGCCGACCTGCCCGGGCTGCGCGCGCAGCTGGCCGACCGCGACGCGGCGATCGCCGCCGCGCGCGGCCGCGTGCTCGCGCTGCGCGGTGCCGTGCTGCAGGGCGAGGCGGCCATCGCGCGCCTGCTGGAGATGGCGGTGGCGGGCGGCGGCGGGCGCTGAGCGCGCGGCGGCGCGTCGCGGCACCGGGGCGCAGGTGTCAGCGCAGGGGCTGGGCCTGTGCGCTGCCGCTCACCGATGGAGAGTCGCGTGTCCCCGTTCAATCAGTCCTGAGTCCAGACTCGCACGCCCTTGCTTCCTGCTCGCCCCGCGCGGCCCGCAAAAGCAGCCTCCCGCGCCCGGCGCGCCCCGCGTTCCGAGCAGACCGCGGAGCAGCTCCGAGACTAGGCAAGCATGGAGGTCGACAACATCCGGCGCCACGACGTGCTCTCGCACGCTCTTGAGGTCAAGGTGCGGGCTGCTGCGCATCCCGGCAGCCCTGCTGCCCGCTGGCGCGCGTCCGCCCTGCGTGGCGCGCCCAGGCCTCCAGGATGGCGCTCCCCACGCGCTGGACACCACCGCGCGCGCCGCCGCGTCCGCCGCGCGCCGCCGCAGGACGCCGCGCACCCGCACTCGCTCTGCGAGGAAGCCGCCCACGACCTGGTCGTCGAGCTCGAGGGCGCGTTCGCCTCGCCCCGGCCCGCCCACGAGCGGCTCGACAAGCTCCTCGCGATGCAGGCGCGCCGGGTGCCGGCGCGCGCCGGGCGCCCCCCGCGCCCGCGAGTCGCCGCCGACGCGGCCGCCGCCGGCCCGCGCGTAGGGCTCGCTGAAGGCCGCGCACATCGAGGTGGCGCCGGAGGAGCAGCTCTGGCGCGAGGAGGTGCGCGCGCGGGCCCGGCGGCGGCGCGCGGGGCCGGCGGCCACGCGGCCAGCTGCGGCAGCGCCCGCGGGCGCCATAAAAGCCGCCGCTCGCTGCACGGTACGGCACGCGCCGTCACGCCCGGCGCAGGTGGACGAGGCGATGAAGTGAGGCAGCGCGACCACGCGCCACGGAGGATGGTCCGAGACTCTCAGCCATGATGGCAGCGTGTGCCTAGTCGCCTGACGCTTTTTTCAGCAGCAGCAGCGAGCCCGCCGCCGGTGGTGCCGGCGCCGGCGCTCCTAGGAGGTTGTGCCCGCGCGGCGCGGGCGCGGCCAGCCGAATTGACCCGGCGGCAAACCCTTTTTCCCCCTGTAACAATAACGACGGCCCAGCCTGTTACCCGCGAGGAGCGTCACAGCCTGGTCGCGCGCACGTCACGTCGCCCGCGCCGCGCACGCGCTCACACCCCTGGTGTGAGGCACACCCGGCCCGCCTCCACGAGCGCGCTCACACCAGGCACACCCGGCCCGCCTCCAAGAGCGCGCTCACACCAGGCACACCCGGCCCGCCTCCACCAGCGCCGCGACAGTGCTGTACTTGACCACCATCATGTCACCCGCCCGCAGCTCAGCGGTCTGGCCGTCGGGGCCGTCCGGCACCTGCGCGAGCGCGGCGGCGGCGGCGGCGGCGGCGGCGGCGCGGGTGCGCTCCGCTCCTCCCCGCTCGCGCGCGCGCGGCAGCCGCGCGCGGGGCGCGCCGATGCCGATGCCGCGCGCGCGCCGCCGCCGCGCGCGCACCTGGCCGCAGTCGTCCAGCACGTGTGCGAAGACGTAGCCCGCCGTGTCGGGCCCGACCAGCAGCGTGTTGTCGCTCTCGGCGTCGTAGCGCTTCACCTGCGCGGCGGCACGGTGGCCGCGGCGGCGGCGGCGACGGCGGCGGCGGCGGCAGAAGTGAGCGGTCGGCCCGGCCGCGCCGGCGGCCGCGGCCCCGCAGTGTCCCACAGTGTCACGCAGCCGCGGCCGCCCCTTTCACGCACCAGCGACGCATACGCGGGCGGCACGTGGTCCAGCACCGACGCCTTGAGCCCGCGCCCCGCCGCGACAAAGACCTGCTGCACGAACAGCTGCTCCGCCTGGCTCAGCCGCGCGCGCACGCGCGCCTCGTGCAGGATAAAGCCTGCAGGGGCAGCGGCAGCGCAGCCGGGGGGGGGGGGTGTTCGGCGCCCCGCGCATGCGCGTGGGCAGGCGCGCGGCGGCGGCGGCGGCGGCCAGCCGACTGCCGCACGCGCACGCACGCACACACGCACGCACGCAGCCACACACGCCCACCCACCCACCAGCCCACACACACACTCCTACGCACCCGCGTGTGCCTGTATCTTGTCAAGGCGCGCGCGGAGGTAGGCCTTGAGAAGGAAGCGCAGGCGGTCGGCCTCATAGCCCGCGATGCCACGCGCGACGTCCGCCTCCTTTTGCCGCTCGAGCAGCTCCAGGTCGGCCTCCTGCAGGCGCCGCCGGCGGCGGCGGCGGCGGCGGCGGCGGGCGGGTGCGGCGCCGGCGGGGTGCGGGGGCGCGGCGCGGGCGGGTGCGTGCGCCGGGCGGGCGCGCCGCGCGCAGCGCTGCGCCGGCGCTCGCGCCGGCGGGCGAGCCCCCCACCTGCCGCTGCAGCGCCGATTTTACACGCTCCACGAGCTGCTCCTTGTAGGCCAGCACCTCGGGCGCCATGCGCTCGTTCAGCAGCGCCTGGCGGCGCGGTCGGCCCGGCAGCGGGCGGTTGCGGCGGGGCGCGCGCCGCGGCCCCGCGCAGCCCCCGCTGGCGCCGCCTGCGCCGCTGGACTCGTCCTACACCCCCACCCCGCGGGGCGGCGCACCCGCTTGAGGAGCTGAAAGTCGTCGGCGCCCAGGTCGAGCGGCGACGCTGCAAAGCCGTCGAAGCCCGACGTCGACGCCGGCTCGTCGCCCCCGCCGCCCTGGTCGCGCTGGCTGTAGGCGCCGTCGTCCATGGCAGCCGGGCCGCCGGCCGCGACGCGGGGATGCCGGGTTGGCGCGGCGCGGCGCGCAGAAAAGCGCGAGCAGCGGCGGCGCGCGGCGCGGCTGGCGTGCTGCTGCCGCGAGCTCTGGCGATGCTGCGGCGTGTCGTCACTGCTCCAGGCGCGACGGGGGCGGGCGGTGTGGTGCCTACCGCTGCGTGCGCAGCGGGCAAGCGTTTGAAAAGCGACACCGCGGCGGTTCGTGGCTTACGCCGTCGCCGCTGCCCGTCACAGCCGGAGGTGTGTGGTCCAGTCGCGCGGGCGGCCCGGTCGCGGCGCCGGCATGTTGGCGATAGCGCGCGGCGCAGCGGCGGCGCCGCAGCAGCAGCAGCGGCCCGCGCCGTTGCTGCCGCCGGCTGCGGCGGCGCGCGCTGCGGCGGCGCAGCGGCGGCACGCGTCGCGGTGCAGAGCTGCCGCGCAGCCCGCCGCGCCGCCGCAGCGCACGCGGCGCCCGGCGGCGCGGTGCCGCCCGGCGGCGCTGCCGCGGGTGCTCGCGTGTGCGGCGGCGCCGCCGCCCGCGCTGCACGCGGCGCGCATCCCCGCGGGCGAGCTCACCGTCGCGGCGCTCGCGCCCGGCGACGCGCCTGGCGCGGGCCTGCTGCTGACGCGCGCGTTTGCGGGGACGCCCGAGGCGGTGAAGCTCGACGAGGCGATGTGCGGCGCGGCGCCGGCTGGCTGGCTGCGAGCTGCGAGCGCGCCCGGCTGCGAGCTGTGCCGACCCCCCGCCGCACCCGCCACCGCAGTGAATTCATGCGTGACCACGCCGCGGCGCCGGAGGGGGATGAGGTCACGCTGGTCGCGCGCCTGCTGCCCGACGGTGCGCTCACAGCGCGCGCCCCGCTCCCGCGCGGCCGGCCCCGGCCGCGGCTGGCGACGCGCCAGCATCGCGTCCGCGCGCCGCCGCACGCAGACGCGGCGCTGCTGCCGCCTGGTAAGGCGAGCCGCCTCGTGGGCGTCGTGAGCCTGGCGTTCGGCGCGCCGCGCCGGCAGGCCTTTGCCAGCCTCGCGCCGCCGGCCGGCCAGCCGTATCTGTTCAACATGGCCGTCGACCCCAAGCTGCGGAGGTGGGTGGTGGGCTGACTGCCCGGCGCTGCGGGCCTGGAGTGCGGCCGGGAGCTGCCGCCCGCGCGGCCGCCAGCAGCGCCCGCGCCGGCGCCGCCGCCGCGTCGCAGGCAGGGCGTCGCGCGGGCGATGCTCGCGGCATGCGACGCGGCGTCAGCGGCGCGCGGGCAGGACTGCATCTGGCTGCACGTGCGGCAGGCGGACGCCGCGGCGCAGGCGCTGTACGCGGGCTGGGGCTACGCGGAGGCCGACCGCGACCGCGGCGGCGGGCTGCTCGGCTCGCTCGGCGTCGGCGCGCTCGGCGGCGCGCGGCCGCGCATCCTGATGCGCCGGCAGCTCCCGGGCGCGCCGTCGTAGCAGACGCGCCGCCGCCGCCGCCGCCGTGCGCGGCGCTCAGCTCGGCTCGGAGCGCTGAGCTGCGCTTTTTGAACGAGGCCTCTTGCGACCGCCCACCCCTCCCGCCCGCCACCCCACAGCCTGTCCGGCCCGCCGTCAGCGCCAGGGCTGGTGCGCATCCCGCCGCGAGCGCCGCCGTCGCCGGGAGCAGCATGGCGCCGCTGCACAAGCTCCACCCCGCGCGCCTGGCCGCGGCGGGGACCAGCACGGCCGATGAAGACGACGAGGAGGACGACGACTTTGTGGTCGAGAGCCTGCCGGACACGGATGAGGAGGCGTCCGACGAGCCCGCGCCGGAGTGGGAGCCAGAGAGTGCGCGCCGCCGCGCGCTGCCCGCGCCCCGGGGCGCCCTGCGCAGCCGCTCAGGACGCCCTCCCCGCCCGCCCCGCCCGCAGCCGGCTTCCTGGACCCGGGCGGCTTCTCGGCGTCGATCGCGTCCGGCACGGCGGCAGCAGCGGGCGGCGGCGAGGTGCGGCGCGCACGCGCGGGCCCTGAGCAGCGGGCCCCTGGCCCGTGGAACCTGAAGGGAGCCCCGTTGCCGTCGCGCTCGCGCGCGCCCGTCGCAGGCGTCGGAGCACGCGCCCGAGCAGGGCCGCCCGAAGCGGCGGCGCCTGTCGCACGACAGCGACGCGGGCCCGCACGCGCCGGCCGCGCGGCCGCCGCCGCACCCCCAGCAGCACCACCACCAGCAGCAGCAGCAGCAGAAGCAGGTGCAGCAGCAGCATGGCCACGAGCCGCCTCAGGCCTGGGCGCTGCCGCTGCCGGCCGGCGGCGAGCAGCCCGGCGCGGCGCGCACGCGGGCGCAGCAGGCGGCCCAGCAGGCGCCGCCGCACGCGCCGCAGCAGCCCCCGCCGCGGCCGCGGCGCGGCGGCCGCGCGGAGAGCGAGGCGCAGGGCTCGCAGCTCACGCTCTCCGAGGCGGCGGCCGCCACGCCCGCGGCCGCGCGCGGCGCCGCCGACGACGCGGGCTCCGCGCTGCGCGGCGGCGGTGGCGGCGGCGGCGGCGGCGGCGGCGGCGGCGGCGGCGGCGACGACGACGACGCGATCTGGCTGCGCACGCGCTCGCGGCACCCGCTCGTGGGCTGCGAGCTCGACGCCGACATGTTTGACCGGATCCTCGAAGAGTTTGACCCAGACTATGACCCGCCAGACGACGCGACCTACGCTGCCTTCCTGCAAGTGAGGCCGCGGCGCAGGGTTGACGCCGGGACTCCCGCGCCGCGGCGCGGCTGGGCTGGGCAGCGCCGCGCTGGGGCGTGGCTGGGCTGGGCGGCGCCGCGCGCGGCGCTGCGCCCTGACCCCGCGCACCGCGCACCCGCAGTCCCTGCACGGCGACGGCCCCGCCGACGTGCTGCTCCCCGCGGAGCCGCCCGGCCCCGGCAGCGCCGCCGCGGCGGCCGGCGCGGCGGGTGCGGGCGGCGCCGCCGGCGGCGCGGCGCTGCCCGACGCGCTCGCGGACGACGACGACGACGACGACGACGAGTTTGTGCTGGGGCCGCTGGAAGACCTGCTGGACCCGCTGGAGGCGCGCGACGCGGCCGAGGAGGAGGTGCTGGCGCAGCTGGTGCACCTGCAGCCCGCGCGCCCGTGGGCGCCGCCGCCGGCCGAGCTCGGCGCGGACGGGCGGCGGCGCTCGCGGCGCGAGGCGGCGCGCCGCGCGGCGGAGCGCATCGCCGCGAAGCAGCAGGCGGCGGCGGCGCTGCTGCAGGCGCAGCAGGCGCAGCAGGTGCCGCCGCTCATCCCTGCCGGCGCGGCGGGCGGCGGCGCGGGCATGCAGCAGCAGCTGCTGCTGCTGCTGCAGGGCCCCGGCCAGCCCGCCGCGCCCTGGGCGGGCGCGGCGGCGCCGCTGTTGGGCCTGCCGCCGCTGCCGGGCGGCGGCGTGGCGGCGGCGGGCGGCGCGCCCGGCGGCGGCGCGCTCGGCGGCGGTGAGGCGGTGCTGCTGACGCTGAAGGAGAGCCAGGTGCAGCAGCTGTACCACCAGATCACGCTGCAGGCGCAGCTGCTGACTCAGCTTTACGTCATGGCGGCACGCGAGCCCAGCCCCGCCGCGCAGGCCGTCGCGGAGGCGGCGGGGCAGCTGCTGGGCGAGCTGCGGCGCCTGCACGCGGCCGCGGCGGGCAGCAGCATGGGGCAGCAGCTGGGGCAGCTCGTGCAGCAGGCGTTCAGCGACGCTGGCGGCGAAGGCTGGCAGCAGCAGGACCAGCAGCAGCAGCAGCAGGCGCAGAGTGCAGCAGCGCCTGGCGCGGGCGACGGCAGCGGCGGTGGCGCTGGCGAGCGGCGCAGCTTTGAGCGGTGGCGGCCGTGCATTTACGACATGACGTGAGCGGCTGCGCTGCGGCTGCGCTCACGCGCCCGCCGGCGCCCGCCCCGCGCGCGCGCCCGTGACCCCCTGCCCTGCCCCCCTCCTTCCAAACCTCTCAGCACCGTGTGGGACACCGCGCCGCTGCGGCTGCTGGGCCGGGCCATCGAGTCGCTGCGCATGGCGCCGTCGCTGCAGCACGGCACGCTCGCGGCCGCGCAGACGGCGCACGCGACGGCGGCCGGCACGCGCGCGCAGCAGCGCGCCGTGGGCGACGTCCGCCAGGTGCGCCGGCGGCGGTGGCTGCCCGTGCTGGCAGCGTCCGCGCCGAGGGCCGGGGCTTGCGGCGCGGGCTCACGCGCGCCCGTGCCGCGCGCGCGCCGCAGCTGACCGGCCTCGTCCTGGGGCCGATCACCGCCGGCTTCACCGAGGCCGCGTGGCCGGCCTTTGCGCCGCGCGGGCGCAGCGTGTGGAGCGCGAGCGAGGACGCCCTGCTCTGGCTGGGCATCATCCGGTGCGCGCGCCCTCAACCCTGACGCGCCGCGCCGCACCGCGCTGGCGATGGGTGTCCCCGGCCGCGCGCGCCGTGCACGACCCCACCCCCTCCCCCGCCGCCCGCCGCCCGCCGCGCGGCCGAAGCTTCCACAACGCGGTGACCCCGCTGCAGGCGTCGCTCGAGGCGGTGGCGTCGGAGCTGCTGCCGACGCGCACGGCGGGCAGCGCGCTGTCGCGCTTCAAAAACCTCGTGCGCCGCAAGGCGCGCACCGCGGTGCTGGTGCTGTCCTATGCGCTCATCGGCCACGAGCGCCCCTCGGCGTGGGGCGACGACGACGGCGATGACAGCGACGGCGGCGGCCACCACGCGCAGGCGGTGCAGGCGCTGCTGCCGCCGCCCCAGGCGGGGCTGCCGCCGCCGGCGGGGAAGCCGCTGCCGGGTGCGCCCGGCGCGCTGGGCGGCGGCGGCGGCGGCGGCGGCGCGCCGAAGCAGGCCGGCCCGGGGCCCATGTGGGCGGCGGCAGAGCTGGGCGCCGCGCTCACGGCGTCGTTCGCGGCGGTGCAGACGGGCCGCCCCAGCGCGGCGGCCAGCGCGGCGGCGGGCGTGCTGCTGGGTGCGGGCGGCCTGCACGCGCCCGGCGCGGTCGCCGCGTGGGCTGAGGCCGCGAGCGCGGCGACCAACGCCGCGCTGCGCGAGGGCGAGCGCCTGATCGCCGACGTCGTCGCCGACGTCAGCGGCCAGCTGCCGTTTGGGCTGCCCGCGCCGCTCGAGGTGCCGAGCGCGTCCGCGATGCGCAAGCCGCGCCGCCGCGCGGCGAGCGCGGAAACGCAGGAGGCGGGGCAGCAGATGATCTACTCCCTGGCCGCGCGGCAGCTGCTCGCGCCGGGCGACGCCGGCGGCGGCGCGCTTGGCGACGCCGGCGGCGACGGCGTCGGCGGGCTTCTCGGCAGCATCTTTGCGGCGGCGCCCGAGCCCGGCGCGGCCGAGGCGGGCGCCACCGCAGGCGCCGGCGGGTACGGCGTCGCCGGCGAGGCCCTGGCCCTGGGCACCGGCGGCTTCACCTCCCTGCTGCAGTCGCCGGGCAGGGCCGCAGCCGCCGCCGCCGCTGCTGCGGCGGTCGCGGTGGCGGCGGGTGAGGCGCTGCAGCAGCAGCCCGGGCAGGCCCAGCAGGAGCAGGCGCAGGGGCAGGCGCCGCAGCAGGAGCAGCAGCAGCAGGGTCAGCAGGGCTCTGACGTCGACCCTGAGCTGGAGCGGCACCTGGACCGGCACCTGATGCTGCAGCAGCAGGCCGGGCCGCAGCACGCGGCGTCGGACCAGGAGCAGCAGCAGCCGCCGCCGCCGAGCGGGCAGCAGGTGCTGCAGGAGCTGCAGCTGCTGCTGGCACCACCGCAGCAGGCGGGCACCGAGCAGCAGGACGGGCGCTGCGCGGCGGCGGCGCCGGGCGCGGCCCCGCCGCAGTCGCCGCCGCGACAGCCGCCGGGCGCCCCTACGCCCGCGCTGAGCGAGGACATGGACTTTGGCGAGCCAGGCGTCGCGCCCAGCCCCGCGCCCGGCGCAGCGGCCGCCGCGCCCGGCGCCGGCGCCGTGCCGGTGGAGCCGGGCATCTGCGCGGCGGCGGCGGCGGCGGCTGCGGCGGCCGGCTCTGCGGGCAGCGGCGCGGGCGCCAGCGGCGGCGGGCGGGGCAAGAAGCTGCGGCGCAGCCTGTTCAGCCAGCAGAGCCCCGCATCCGGCAGCAGCGGCGCCGGCGGCACGCCGGCCGGCGTGCGCATGCTCGGCGGCGGCGCTGGCGGCGGCAGCGCGGCGCCTGGCAGCGCCGGCCCTTGCCTGGGCGTGGGGCTGGGCTCGCAGGGGTGGTTCCAGCCGCAGCCGGGCGGCGACGGCGACGTCCGGCGCCAGCAGCCGGGCACGAACGGCGCGCCGGGCGCCTGGCAGGGGGGCCTGAGTCCTTTCCAGCAGCAGGTCCACCTGGCTGCCATCATGGCGCGCAGTCGGCAGCAGCGCCCCAAGCCGCCGCCGCCCGCCGAGCCGATGAGCGTCGCCGCGGCGCGCCGGCTCCGCGAGCTCGGCGAGGCGGCGGCGGCGGCGGTCGCGGCGGCGGCGGCGGCGGCGGGGGCGCCGGCGCCCACGCCGGGCGGCGCCAGGCGGCGTGGCTGCCGCGCCCCGCTCGACCCGGAGCGCAGCTCGCCGCCGCAGCTGGGGCGCGGCGCGGCGCCGCTGCCGCCGCGCTCGCTGATCGTGGCGGAGCAGCAGCAGCTCGCCGCGGCGGCGGCGCTGCGCGCCGGGCCGCTGCGGCCGGCGATGCCGCCCGACCAAATGGGGCGGCTGTTCAGCCTGCTCGCGCAGCAGCAGCAGCAGCAGCAGCAGCAGCAACAGCAGCAGCAGGAGAAGGGGGGGAGGAGGAGCCGGGTGCGCCGGCGGCCGCCGACGCCAGCAGGGTACGGGCGGCGCTGGCTGCGGCCGCCGCGCCCAGCAGCGGCGCTGAGCGCGAGCGGGAGGGGCGCGGCGCTGCGGCGCAGCAGTTTGGCGCCCTCGACGCGCTGGCTGAGGCGGCGGCCGCGGCCGCCGCGGCGGCGCCGCGCGCGCGCGGCGCGTGAGCGTGTGCGCCAGGGCGCGTGAGCTCGGGCGCGGCGGTTGAGTTGAACCGCTCGCGCTTTTGGCGGTCGGCGCCTCGTGTGCGTGCGGGAGCGGACAACAGATCGGATCCAGCCGACCTGGGCACGAGCACGCGCCGCCCCACTCGAACGCGTGGCGGCAGCAGCGGCCGCAGCGGCTTCGGCGAGCCTCCAGGCGTGCGCGCAGCGCCGCGCCGGAGCGGGGTCGTGACACAGCGCCCCGATTGTGACGCGATCACGCACTGCTCCGAAACCCCACGCGCCGCCACGCGCCGCCGCGAGCCGCGCGCCGCGGCATCCGGGCTTGCCGCGATGCTCGTCCCCGCCGGCGCGCGCGTGATCGTGACCTTCCGGGCGGGCCGTCTGGTCAAGGAAGGGACCACGGTCAAGCCCGATTCGCGCAAGGGCCAGCTCCGCGTCCTGCGGGTGGGTGCGCGCAGCGGCGTGCCCGCCGCTGCCCCGCCGCCACCGCCGCGGGCGAGCGCGTATCGCTGCCGGCCGCCCGCCGCAGACGGAGGACGGCCTTCTGCACGTGCAGTGGGCTGAGCGCACCGACGGCGGCGCCGCGGGTGCGCGCGCCGGGCGGCGGCAGCGGGCGACGGCGCCCCGCAGCGGCGCCGGCGCCGGCGGCTGCGTGCGCGCCCTGCCGAGCCCGCGCCGCCGAGCGCCGCGCGCCGCCCGCCGCCCGCCGGCCGCCCGCCGCAGCGGCGCCCGAGTACGACGAGATCGTCTTCCCTGATGAGGCGGTCTTTGAAAAGGCGCGCCGCGCCGCGCGGCGCGGTCCCGAGCGCCCCGCTTCTGCGCCGCGCTGACCCCGCTGCGCCGCGCCGCCGACGCCGGCGCGGCCGCGCCCCGCCGCAGCCGGCGCGCGCGCCGCCGCGCGTGTACATGCTTCGATTCAAAGAACAGCCCGAGCGCGACGTGATGTACTGGATGCAGGAGCCCGCCGAGGCGGGCGACGCGGTGCTGTGCGCGCGCGTGCAGCAGGCCATCAACACGCCCATGGGTGCGGCGCGGCGCGCGGCGGTGCGCGGGCGCGCACGGCGCAGCGCGGCCGGCGGGCGCGCGCAGCGGCGCGGTGGCGTGCGGCGCCTGCCCAGCGCGCCGCGCCGCGCGCGCAGGCGCGGACGACGAGGACGAGCAGGAGATGGGCGAGGCGCTGCCGCAGGAGGTGGTGGCGAGCGACGCGCTGGTGCGGGACGCGCTCTCAAAGTGAGCGGGCGCGCCCGCGGTGGCGCCGCGGGGCTCGCGGCGGACGGCGGCGCGCGCGGCGCCGGCCGGGGCTCAACGCCGCCGCCGCCGCCGCCGCCGCCGCCGCCGCCGCCGCCGCCGCCGCCGCCGCCGGTCGCAGCGCGCCCGGCGCCGGCACGGAGATGCCGGCGGGCGACAGCGTCGGCCTTCTGCCGCAGGGCCCCGGCCAGGCGCCGCTGGCGCCCGCGCAGCTGGCGGCGCTGCTCAGGTGCGAGCCCGACGCGCGACGCTCGCGCGTGCGCCCGGCGCCGCGGCGCCCCGGCCCCACGCACACGCCCGCGCGCGCGCGCGCGCCCGCAGCGGCATGGCGGGCGGCGGCGGCGCGACCGGCGCCGCGCCCGGCGCGCCCGCCGACCCCGGCGCCTCGCTCGCGGCGGCGCTGCTGGCGGCGATGGCGCGGCGGCAGCACCAGCAGGCGGCGCGGGAGATGGCCGTTGCGCCGGGGCCGGGGCTGTCCGAGGTGCTGCGCCCCGATGTTCTCGCGCCCCTCTTCGCAGACGCCGAGGTGCGCGGAGCATGACTGGTCGCGCAGCAGACCGCCGCGGGCGGCCGCCGCGCGCCCCAGCCAGCCGGGGAGCGGGGCCGGCGCCGCACGGCGCCGCGGCGCAGCGTCGCGCCACGCGCGCCGCGCCGCGCCGCGCAGGTGCTGGAGCGCCTGGCGACGTACCTGCCGGAGCAGCAGCGCAGCCCCGCGGCGCTCGCGGCGCTCGCGCACAGCCCGCAGTTTGCGCAGCAGCTGTCGACCTTCAGCGCCGCGCTGCAGACGGGGCAGCTCGACCTCGCCCAGTTTGGCCTGCGCGCAGAGGTGCGGCGCGGCGCGGCGCGGCGCGGCGCACGCTGCGTGCGTCCTGCGAGCGCGCCCGGCCGAGCTGCCCGCCCGCCGCCCGCCGCCGCCGCGGGGCGCCACAGGGCTTCACGGTCGCAGACTTCCTGCGCGCGATCGAGGAGCTGGTGGAGCGCGAGGCGGCGGCGGGGCAGCAGCCGTGACCGCCGCCCTGCGCGGGCGCGCCGACGCTGCGGAGTTGGACCAGCGCGCGTTGCGTGTGCATTGCTGCGTCGCAATCGCGGAATGACGAAACGCTCGCTGCGTACTGCCCTGAGCGCGCGACCGCCGCGCGCTCCTGCCCCGCCGCCTGGCTGCCATCTCCACGCGCCCAGCACCGCAGGCAATTGAGCCGCCGCCGCGCAGCGGAGCAGCGCGAGCACCGTCAGCAGCGGCGGCAGCCCAGCCGCGCGTCCACGCGCTCCCAGCGTGAACCGGCTCCCGGGGGGTCTCTGAGCACGTCTATCAACACCGCCAATGCGGCTGGCCTGCCAGCAGCCGCAGGGGCCAGCGGCCCGCAATGCAGGTCCCGCTGCGGCGCGCCGCTACGCCGCCGCGGCCCCCCGAGCGCGCGGAGCCGTGCTGGCCAGTGCCGCGCAGCTCGTGGCGGATCAGGCGGACGCGTTCGAGCAGCTCGTGGCGGCCGCGGGGGCGAGCGCCGCCGTGCGCGTGGGTGCGACCGGCGCAGGCGGGCGCGGCCTGCTCGCTGCCGCCGCGGCCGAGCCGCGGCAGCCGCTGGTCTCGGTGCCGATCGGCTCGTCGCTCATCCTCGCCGACGACCCAGGTGAGCTGCCTCCCGCTTGCGGCGACGGCCCGGCGGCGGCGGCCCTCGCCGCCTGACGCCGGTGGCCGCTCCGCGCGCAGTGAACTCGCTGAGCGTGTTCAGCGACCGTCACAACGCGCGCTTCCAGGAGGCGCACGGGCCGCTCCCGCCGGCGCTGCTGGAGTTCCTGCAGGGCGAGGCGCGGTGGGACGTCCGCATGGCCGCGTGGCTGCTGTGGACGTACAAGGCGCCGCCGGACGGGCTCTGGCGGCGCTTCGTCGCGCTGCTGCCGGCGGAGCGCGACATGGCCTGCCTGCTCAACTTTAGCCGCGACGAGATCCCGGAGCTGCAGGTCCCGGCGCTGCAGGTGCGGCGCGCCTCGGGCGGCGTCCGGCGCGGGCCGCCGCGCGCGCCGCGCCGCGCGCGGCGCCCGACGGCGGCGCGCCCGCCGCCGCCGCTGCCGCCGCCACCACAGGCCGAGGCCGCCGTGCAGGCCGACTGGTGCGCCCACCTGCACGCGGCCTGCCTCGGGCCCGCCGGCGCGCTCGCCGCGCTGGGGCTGAGCTCGAGCCTCGAGCTCAGCCTGTGGGCGCTGAGCATGGTGCGCTCGCGCACGTTCTCGGAGGACAAGGCCGGCGAGGCGCTCACGTTGATGGTCCCTTACTGCGACCTCGCCAACCACTGCGCGCACGACCCGGCGGCCACGTTCTGCCTCAGCAAAGACCACCGCAGGCGCGCCGTGGCCAGGCCCGCGCCGTGCCGCGCCGCGCCGCGCAGCGTGCGCGCGCGGCCGCGCCGCGCCCAGGCCGGGGCCTGCCCGACCGCGCCGCCGCCCGCCCGCCCGCCCGCCCGTCCGCGCAGTTTTCAGCTGCAGGCGGTGCGCCACGTCGCGGCGGGCGAGGAGGTGACCATCAGCTATGGCCAGGCGCGTGCGCTGAGGCGCGGCGCTGACGTGCGCCCGCCGCCTTTGACGACCCGCCCGCCGCCCGTCGCCCTTTCGACCCCTCTAAACCCTTGTCATTTAGGCCAAGCCCAACGCCGAACTGCTGCGGGACTACGGCTTCATCGTGCCGGGCAACCCCCACGACCGCATCGACTGGGGCGACGGCGGCAGCAGCAGCAGCAGCAGCAGCAGCAGCAGGAGCAGGGGCGACCTGCCCGCGCTCAACCCGGTCAGCCTGCTCGAGGTGCGGCGGCGCCGCACGGCGGCCCTAGGGGAGGGTGCCGCGCCGCCACGAGAGCGCGCGCTGCAACGGGCAACGCACCTGCCCCGCCGCCGTCGGCCCGCCCGCGCAGGCCGTCGGCTTCAGCGGCGACCTGATTGCCGGCGAGGTCGCGCCCGCCGCGCCGGCGGCGGCGCCGGGCGACGCGCTGCGGCTCGCGCGGCTGCGCGCGGCGCTGCTGTCGATGCCGCTGGACGCGCCCCCGCGGCGGCGAGCGGGCGCGACAGCAGCAGCAGCGGCGGCGGGAGCGGCGGCGGCGGGGGGCTGCTCGGGTGGCTCGACGCGGCCACGCAGCCCTGGACGCCCGCGGGCGTGGCGGCGCCGGAGCCGCTCGCGGCGCAGCACGCGCGCCGGGAGCGCGCGGCGGTCGCGGAGCTGCAGCGGCGCCTCGTTGCGCAGTTGGCGGCGCTGGGCACGACCGCCGCGAGCGACGAGGCGCTGCTGGCGGCCGCGGCGGCGGAGCGCGCGGCGGCGGCTGGCAGTGGCAGCGGCAGCGGCGGCGGCGGCGGCAGCGGGGGCGGCGGCGCAAAGTGGCGCGTGCGGCGGCGGCCGTCGAGCACGGCGCTGCCGTGGAGCCCGCGCGTGGAGACGGCGGTGCGGGCGCGGCTGGAGCACAAGCGCCTGCTGGCGGAGGGCGTGGCCGCGCTGCTGACCTACGACGCCTGGCTGGCCGCGCGCTTCGGGTGAGCGGCGGGGCCGGCCCTGTGCAACCTCGGTCTCTCCAGCGACACGCCTCCGCCCTGGAGCTCATAGGCCACTGAAAAACGCTGCGCGGCCCGAACACACCCGCGCACGCCGGCGGTGCCCTGGCGGCGCAACCCCGCAGCGCCGCCGCTTCATCCGGAGCTGCGCGCACAACTCTCGCCCATATCGCGATCACACAACGCGGGAATCAGCGCGCGACCAGCGTGCGCGCGCGGGCGGCAGCAGAGCGCGACGCGATGGCCGGCGCGCTGGCGCAGCAGCGCGCCGGGGCGGGGCGGGCGGCCGGTCAGCGGCCGCGGCGATGCAGCGGCTCGCTGGTGCGCCTGCCAGCGGCCGCCCCCGCGCAGCGCCGGCGGGGCGGCCAGGCAGCAGCGTGCCCGGCGCCGCGCCTGGGCGTGCGCGCGCTGGCGGTGGGCTCGCCCGTGCGCGAGGCGGCAGGTGCGGGACGGCGGGACGCGGCAATTGAGCGCCCGCCACGCGCCCGGCGGCGCGCGCCGCCCGGCCCGCCGCTGCCTGCTGCTGCACCGCCGCCTGTGGCGCCAGTGTGCCGGGGACGACCCCCGCGCGCGCGGCGGAACGGCCCGGACGCCCACATCACCTCACGCGCCGCCGCGGCCGCCGCGCGCGGCACGCGGTGCCCGCAGGCGGCGCGGCGCCCGCGGCGCGGCCCGGCGGCGCGCCCGACGGCTGCGACGTGGAGGGCGAGTTCGAGGCCTTTGCCGCGCACGCGGCGGGCGGCGCCAACCTGGTGCCCCTCTTCCAGCGCATCTTCAGCGACCAGCTCACGCCCGTGCTCGCGTACCGCGCGCTCGTGGGCGCGGCCGACACGTCGGCGCCGTCGTTCCTGCTTGAGAGCGTCGTCAACGGCGACCAGCAGGGGCGCTACAGCTTCGTCGGCGCCGCGCCCGCGCTCGAGGTCATCGCCCGGGGGCACCGCGTGACGGTGCTCAACCACGAGGTGCGGCGTGGGGCGCGGACGCGGCGGCGGCGATCGCAGTGGTGTGGCAGCGAAGGTGGCGGCGGAGGCGGCGGCGGCGGCAGCGCTCACGCCGCCCGCCCGCCCCGTGTGCACCACAGACCGGCAGCCGGCGCGTGACGGAGGAGGCCGACCCAATGGAGGTCCCCGTCTCGCTCAGCCGGTGAGCGCGGCCGCCGCGTGCGGCGCGCGCGGCCGCGCAGCTGTGGGCAGTGCGCGCGGCGTCTCACCCACGCGGCGCCGCGACGCGCCCGCGGCCGCGCCGCAGGAACTGGCGGCCCGCCGTCGTGGAGGGCATGCCGGCCGTGTTCACGGGCGGCTGGGTGGGCTACGCCGGCTACGACACCGTGCGCTACGTCTACGGCAGTGAGCCGCCGCCCCGCCCGCCGCGCTCCCGCCGCGCGCCTGCCGCCGCCCCGCGCGGCGCTGCGCCCGCCCGCACCCGCGCTTCGCTCGCTGCCCGCCGCGCCGCTGCGCCCACGCCCGCCCTCCGCCCACCGCGCCCACCGCCCGCACGCCACCCGCCGCGCCGCGCCGCGCCGCGCCGCAGGCAAGATTCCCTTTTCGTCGGCGCCCGAGGACGACCGCGGGCTGGCGGACATGCAGCTGGCGCTGTACAACGACGTGGTGCTCTTTGACCAGGCCACCAAGCTCATCTATGCAATCTCATGGGTCCACCTCGACGCCGACGCGACGACCGTCGGCGGCGGCGCCGGCGCCAACGGCGGCGCCGCGCCGGCGCCGGGCGGCCCCGAGGCGCTGCGCGCGGCGTACGACGAGGGCCGCGCGCGGCTGCGCCGCCTCGTGGCGCGGCTGACCGGCCCGCCGCCGAGCATCACGCCGGCACAGGTGCGGCGGGGGCCGCGCCGCGTGCGCTGCGTGTGCCGCGTGCGCGCCGCGCGCTGACCCTCCGCGCCGCCGCACCCGTGCCGCGCCGCCGCCAGGTCGACATGGCGCTGACGCAGCTGCCGGCGCCGCCGGGGCGCAGCAACATGACCCAGCAGCAGTTCCTGGACGCCGTCGCGGCGGCCAAGGAGTACATCCTGGTGCGTGGCGCCGCGCCCTGCGCGGCTGGCCGTGCGCAGCGCCGTGCGGCGCCGTGTGTGGCGCGTGCCGGCGTGGGCAGGCGCAGCAGAGCTGACGCGCCGCCGCCGCCTCGCTCCCGCCCGCCCGCCCGCCCCACGCGCCCTCCCTCCCTCGCCTGTCACTGTCAGTCGGGCGACATCTTTCAGCTTGTGCTCAGCCAGCGCTACGAGCGCCGCACCTTTGCGGAGCCGTTTGAGGTGCGGCGCCGCGCGCCCGCCCGCCCGTGCGCCCGCCCCCCCCCCCCCCCCTCCCCCCGCGCGTCCTCCCTCCTCGCGCCGCGCTGCTCGTTGCTGCCGTGCATCGCGTGGCGCGGCGGCGGTGCACTCGCGCCTCTTTGAAAATCGCGCCGCTTTGACATCGCATCAGGTGTACCGCGCGCTGCGCGTGGTCAACCCGAGCCCCTACATGGTCTACATGCAGGCCCGGGGCCTCGTCATCGTCAGCAGCAGCCCAGAGATACTCTGCAGGCGCGCGCGGCGGCGCGGCGCGGCGGAGCATGAGGCGGCGCGGCGGGCGCGGCGGGCCGGGCGCGGCGGCGGCGCGGGCGCGCCCGTGGTCGGCGCTTGAGCCGCGCGCGCGCCGCCCCGCAGGGTGGACGGCGAGCGCGTGGTGACCAACCGCCCGCTCGCCGGCACGCGGCGCCGCGGCGCCGACGCGGCGAGCGATGCGGCGCTCGAGGCGGAGCTGCTGGCCGACGCCAAGGAGTGCGCTGAGCACGTGATGCTCGTCGACCTGGGGCGCAACGACGTCGGCAAGGCGCGCGCCGCGGCGGGCGGCGGCGGGACGGCGCAGGGACTGGCGGGCGGCGGGGCGCGCGGGCGCGCGCGCCCCGCGGCCGCTGCGCCGCCGCGGCGGATGCGCCGTGCTGAGGGGGTTTGCCTATCGCGGCGCGCAGGTGTCGCGCAGCGGCAGCGTGGTGGTTGAGAAGCTGATGGAGGTGGAGCGGTACAGCCACGTGATGCACATCAGCAGCACCGTCACGGGGCGCCTCACGCCGGGGCTGGACGCGTGGGACGCGCTGCGCGCGGCGCTGCCGGCCGGCACCGTCAGCGGCGCGCCCAAGGTGCGCGCGCGCGCGCCGCCGCCGCCGCGCCGCGCCCCGCGGCCTGCGGGCGCCGCCGCCCGCCCCGACGCTCTCACCACAACAATCACACAACAACGCGCGCGCCGCCGCGATGCGCCGCCGCGGCCAGGTGCGTGCGATGCAGATCATCGACGAGCTGGAGACGGTCAAGCGCGGCCCCTACGGCGGCGGGCTGGGGCACGTCAGCTTCACGGGCGCCATGGACATGGCACTCGGCCTGCGCACGATGATCATCCCCACGGGTGCGCCGCGCGGCGCCGCGCGGCGCGGGGCGAGGGCGGGGCGGGGCGGGGCGCCGCGCGCGGCCGCTGCCGCGCCGGCCGCTGGCGCCGGCACGCGCCGACCGCGCGGCGCCGCCGCCGCGCCGCAGGCAACGACGACGCGCTGTACGCCTATGGCGGCGAGGCGGCGCGGCGCGAGTGGACCGTGCACCTGCAGGCGCGCGCGCGCGCCGCGCCCGCACGCGCCGCGCGGCCCGCACGCCCCCGCCGCCGCGCCGCGCGCCGTGCCGCTCTGATTGCCCTCGCCGCCGCGGCGGCGCAGGCGGGCGCGGGGCTGGTCGCGGACAGCGTGCCCGAGTCGGAGTACGAGGAGACGCTGAACAAGGCGGCGGCGCTCGGCCGCGCGATCGACCTCGCGGAGCAGGCCTTCGTGGCGCCGCGCTGCGACGAGTGAGGGAGGCGAGGCCTGGGGGCGGCAACTGTGACACCGACCGACGTAGCGAGCTCGCAGGCGCGAGCGGCGACCGCCGGCGCCGCGCGGCGCGCGCTGTCCGCTGGGCCGCGGCGGTGGCGGCGCCAGGGATCCGCGCGCCCGTGCGGCGGCGGCTTGGCTTATGCGACGCCGCGCGCCGACTGGTGCGGCGCAGCGGCTGCTGTAAGCAGCCGATCTGCGCGGCATCGGGTCGTCGCGGTTCCGCCATCACGCGAGCCCCGGCCGCGGCGTGCCGCGCAGCCCGGGCGCCCCCGCGCGCCCGCCGCCGGCACCTTGGTCCGCGCCGCCCCGGTCGCCGCGCGCCGCGTCCCTCGCGCGCCCACGACGCGGAGAGCCGGAGGAGCTGCCCCGTCGCGCCGCAGCGCTCCGCGCCTTAAGACCCGCGTGCCGCCCCCTCCGGCTCGGCGCCGCGCCTCGGCGGTATGGCGACGGCGCAGCCCAGCCCCGCTGGCGTCGGGGGGCCCTTCCTCGGCCCTCCGCCGATGATGCCGCTGCCGCCCTTCTGCTGGCCGCCGTTCATGCCGCCGCCCTTCATGGGTGAGCCCCGCGCGCCTCGGGGCGGTCGGGGCGCCGCCGTGCCGGCCGCGCGCCTCACTCTCGGCGCCGGCGCGGCGCGGGCAGATCGTCCCCCGCGCCCGGCGCGGGCGCGCGGCCCCGCGGCCCCGCGCGACGCGCCCCGCCCTGATCGTGACCGCCCGCGCCCCGCCGCGCCCCGCCCCGCCCCGCGCAGGCATGATGCCGCCGATGCCGCTGCCGCCGCCGGGCTGCTTCCCGCACCCGGCGCAGCTCGCGGCGATGTCGGCGGCCGCGCACGCGGCCATGGCGCAGGCGGCGGCCAAGGCCGGCGTCGGCGCGGGGCCGTGCGTGGGCACGCCGCCGCCGCAGCTGGCGCAGCCCGCGCCCGCAACGGCGAGCGCGTGCGCGTCGCAGCAGCAGTCGGCGCCGGGCGGCGAGGAGTCGTCGGACGACGGCGAGGCCGAGGCGGACACGATCCTGCTGGCAGACTCGGACATTCAGCTCTTTGACCGCGTCGCCGCGCTCGAGCGCGAGCGCGAGCAGGCCGCCGCCGCGGCGGCCGCCGCGGCCGACCTGCCCTGGGGCCTCGCGGACGAGCCGGACGACCAGCTGGACCTCGACCTGGCCGCCATCATCAAGCTGCCCGGCGCGCCGCCGCCGCCCGCGGCCGCGCCCGCGGCGCAGCCCCGCGGCACGGCGAGCCCGCCGCCGCCGCGCGGCGGCGCGCTGCGGCGCGTCGGCTCGACCTGCAGCGGCATCTCGAGCGCCGAGCCGCTGCCGGCGCCGCTCGCGGCGGCGGCCGGCGCGGCGCCGCCGCGCCGCGTGCTCAAAATTCGCGCGATCAAGGGCGCCGGTGCGGGGCCGCTCAGCGTGGCCAAGGCCGGCGTGGCCAAGTGCGGCGGCGCGCCCGCGGCGCCGCGGCCGCCGTGCGCCGCGCCGGCGGCGCCGAGCTGCGCGCCGAGCGACGACGGCGCCGCGCTCGAGGGCTCGCTCGACTGCTTCGGCGGCCTGCTCGCCGGCGACAGCAGCGACGACGCGTGCTGGACGGGCCTGCTCGCGGGCGGCGGCGGCATGGAGCTCTGCTCCGCGCTGGACATGTGAGCGGGCGCGGGAGGAGGAGCGGCAGCGCCGAGCGCTGCGCCTGGAGGGAAGCCCTGCAGTTTTGGGTGGTGCCGTGGGGGTGCGGGGACGCGGCGGCGGCGGTGCGCAGCAGCAGGTTTCGTCTGGGCGCTCGCGGCGCCGCAGAGCACATAAAACGGGGGGATGGGCAGGCGCTTGCCTCCACGCCGTGTCGCGGCAAGCGCTGCGCCGAGGGGGCGGCGTGCCGCGCCTGGCGGCGGCCGCAGAGGGGACGGCAGCGCGCGCGGGGGGAGTGCACGAGGGCAGAGGCCGCGCGCCTCCGCGGCGCCCGGCACCGGCGGCACTTGGCAGCACGGTGGGGGGACGGGCGCACCTGTGCCGCGCGTGTGCCGAGGGAGGGCTGTCTGTGTGTTGCGGCGGGCGCGGCGCGCGCGGGCGCCAGGCCGCGCCGCCGCGCCGCGCCGCGGCGGTCGTCGTCAGAGGAGTGGGAGGAGCGCAGCGCCCGCCGCACAGCGCCCAACGCGGTCGCTGCGCGGGGCCTGCGCCGTGTCGTCGCGCGTGTGTGTGTGTGTGTGTCGTGGGGGTGGGTGGGCGGCGCGCTTCTTATGATCCTAAACACAAAAAAAGAGAGGCAGGGGGAGGGATGTCGAGAGGGGCAGGCTAGGCTCTATGGCCGCCGCTCGCGCGCCGCTGCGGCCCGCCGGGCGCAACGCTCGCCGCGGCGGGCGCAGCGGCGGCGGCGGCGGCGCCGCGGACGCATGACTCGCCGCGTTGTCGTCGGCGCTCCCGTGGCCGCAGTTTTGCCTCGGCTCGGTTTGGGGCGCGGGTTTGGCTGTGGGTTGGCTCTGAGTCGTCAGTTGCATCCCCGTCCGCGCCGCGTGTCGCGCGCGCGCCCCCCATCACCCACCCTTGGCCACACGCCCGCTGGCCGCGCCCGCCGCCGCACACGCAGGGCCCGCGCGCGCAACGCGCGCGCGTGGCCGGCGCCGGCGGCGGGCGCGGCTGTTTTCGCGCGGCGCGCACTGATGAACGTTGCCCTGCGTGGCGGGCCCGTCTCGCCTTTTGCTCTCGCCTTTTGCCCTCGCCGTTTGCTGGCGGGACGCCTTTTGCACGCGCAGCAGCAGCAGCACGCTTGCGCCGCCCTCCATGCGGCACGCAGCCTCGACCGCAGCGTTGGCACCGCTCGTCTGATCGCGCGCTCGCTTGATTGCTGCCTAGGCCCAGCCCCCAGTTGAGAGTCTGCGAGGGTAACACGAGGCAGCGAGGCTCGCCGCGCGGGGCTCACCCATGAAGGGCGGCGGCATGAACGGCGGCCAGCAGAAGGGCGGCAGCGGCATCATCGGCGGAGGGCCGAGGAAGGGCCACCCGGCGCCAGCGGGGCTGGGCTGCGCCGTCGCCATACCGCCGAGGCGCGGCGCCGAGCCAGAGGGGGCGGCACGGGGGTCTTAAGGCGCGGAGCGCTGCGGCGCGACGGGGCAGCTCCTCCGGCTCTCCGCGTCGTGGGCGCGCGAGGGACGCGGCGCGCGGCGACCGGGGCGGCGCGGACCAAGGTGCCGGCGGCGGGCGCGCGGGGCGCCCGGGCTGCGCGGCACGCCGCGGCCGGGGCTCGCGTGATGGCGGAACCGCGACGACCCGATGCCGCGCAGATCGGCTGCTTACAGCAGCCGCTCCGCCGCACCAGTCGGCGCGCGGCGTCGCATAAGCCAAGCCGCCGCCGCACGGGCGCGCGGATCCCTGGCGCCGCCACCGCCGCGGCCCAGCGGACAGCGCGCGCGCGCCGCGCGGCGCCGGCCGTCGCCGCTCGCGGCGCCGGCGAGCTATGGCCGGCGGTCCAGCACCGCCACCGTCTCCACGTGGTCGGTCTGCGGGAACATGTCGACCGCGGTCCACGCCGACAGCGCAAAGCCGCCGCCGGCGCCGCCCCGCACAGCGCCGCGACGTCGCGCGCCTGCGTGGCGGGGTTGCAGGAGACGTACACGAGGCGCGGCGCGCCGCAGCGCAGCAGCCAGTCCACGACCGGCCGCGCCAGCCCCGCGCGCGCGGGGTCGACGACGACGACGTCGGGCGGCGACGACAACGAGGGCAGCAGCGCCGCTCCACCGCTGGCACCGCCGCCCGCGGCCGCGGCCGCGAGGCGAGTCACGTCGGCGCACTCAAAGCGCGCCGCGCCGGCGAGGCCGTTGCGCGCGGCGCTCGCGCGCGCGTCGGCGATTGCGCTGCCGCTCACGTCAACGCCCAGCACCGACACGCCGCCGCCGCCGCCGCCGCCGCCGCCGCCGCTGCGCGACGCGGCCGCGAGCGCGAGCGCGATGGTGCCGGTGCCGCAGTAGAGATCCAGCACGCTGCCGCCGCCGCTGCCAAGGCGCTCGGCCGCGGCGGCGAGCACCACGCCGTAGAGCAGCTCCGCCTGGCGGGTGTTGGTCTGGAAGAAGCTCCCCGGGCTGACGTGGAAGTTGAGCCCGCACAGCACCTCCACCAGGTGCGGCGCGCCCGCGAGCAGCGTGGTGCCGCCGAGCGCGAGCGGCCGCGCGCCGCGGCGCGGCCGGCCGCCCGGCGCCGCGGCGCCACGGCCGCGGCGCGCGCCACCGCCCCTGCCGCCGCGGCCGCGGCCGGCGGCGCCGGGCCGCGCCCGCGCCGGCGCCGCGGCGAGCGGGTCGTCGCCGGCGTCGCCGGCGTCGCCGCCGTCCGGCTCGCCCGTCGAGTGCACCACCGACGCGAGGGCCGGGCAGGCGGCCATCAGCGCGGCGGCCAGCGGCCGCAGCGCGTCGGCGGGGCAGGCGGGCGTCGTGACAAAGACGGCCATCAGCTGCAGCGGCGGCGCGCCGCCGCCGCCGCCGCCGCTGGCCCCGCCGCCGCCGCCGCCGCTGGCCCCGCCGCCGCCGCCGCCGCCGCCGCCGCCGGCGGAGCGCACGATGAGGTGCCGCAGCTTGCCCCCGCCCGTGGCGGGGTCGTGCGGCGCGAGGCCGTGCGCCTGGCACAGCGCCCGCGCCGCCTGGACCAGCTGGTTCACCTCGGGCCCCTGCGGCGGCGGCGCCGGCCGGCCGGGTGTTGAGGCAGGCGCGGCTCGCGCGGGCGCCAGGCCGCGCCGCCACGCCCCGCGCCGCGCCGCGCCGAGTCGCTCGCCGGCGGGGCGGCTCACCGCGAGGCTGCAGTCGTCGACGGGGACAACGACGCTGCTGCTGCCGGGCAGATAAAACCCGAGGCCCCAGCCGGGCACAGCGCGCCCGCCCGCGCCGCCGCCGCCACCGCCAGCAGCGTCGCCTTGGTCCTCCGGCTGCCACACGGTGGCGCTGAAGGCGAGGGAGAGCTTGTTGCGGTATCGGTACCGCCGCCCCGCCGGCGCGGCGACGGGCGGCCGCCGCGCGGCCGCGACCGCGTCCGCCTGCAGCCCGCCGACGCGCACGAGCAGCTGCGCGACCGACTCGGCCTTGTGCGACAGCGCCGCATCATATGCGAGCACCTGCAGTGTGCAGCCGCCGCACGTGCCAAAGTGCGCGCACTGCGGCGCGACCGCGTCAGCGTGGGGCGAGAGGGTCGCCGCCTTGACGCCCTCGGCAAAGCCTGCAGGGTGTGAGGCGGCGGCGTGGCGGCGGCGCGTGAGGCGCCCCCCCGGCTGCAGCAGCAGCGTGCGCCGCGCCGCCGCGCTCCTCACCCCGCTTCACCGCCGTGACGCGCGCGACCAGCCGCTCGCCGGGCAGCGCGCCCCGGACCAGCACGACGACGCGCGTGGGCCCCCAGGGGCAGATGCCCACGCCGCCCGTGCCCAGCCGCTCGCAGACCAGCTCAAGCTCCTGGCCGACCGACAGCGGCGGCCGGCGGTCGGCGGCCGGCGCCGCCGCCGACGCGCCGGGCGGCGCCGCGCCGCTGGCGGCACGCAGGCGGCGGCACCAGCCCTGGAGACGCCCTGGCAGGGGCGGCGGGCCTGCGGGGCACCGCTGCGGCGCGGCGAGCATCGCCCCGGCCGCGCGGCTGCTGTCGCCGACCGGTGTGGCGGCCGCCTGTCGTTCGAGGCGGTCTGCGACGCAGCCCTGAGTTGGTGGAGGATCCAGGACACTAGTGCGGAGTGTGGCCAGCAGTCTCTGGCGCTGCCAGCCCGGCAGCTCGCAAAAGCGCCGGCGCCGCCCGCTCTGCTGCCGCCGCGGCCGGTGCTCCAGCCGCGGCGCGCGTGGGCGCGGCGTGCAGTCCCCCACACCTCGCGCAGGCACACGCACCCAGCCGCGACCCCGCTGAACGCAGGCGCGGCGCAGGCCCCCCGCCATCTGCTGCTGCTGCTGCTGCCGCCCCGGTCGCGGCGCCATGTGGCGTCGGTTGCCCACCTACTTTCCCAACCTGCGTCTGACCATGCTGCCGCTCTCGGAGGAGGCGCTGCAGCAGCTCAAGGCCACGGGCTGGCTGCGGGAGGTGGCGTTCAGGACGGAGCCGCGCACCAACAAGGTGCGGCGGCGAGCGAGCGAGCGGGTGCAGCGGCGGGCGCGGCGAGCGAGGGGCGGGCAACCGCCCCCGGCGGCGCGGCGGCGGGCGCGGCGGCTGCGGGCGCAGCGGCCGCCGGCGCCGTGCAGCAGCGGCAGCGGCGGCTGCGGCCGCCGCGGGGGCGGGCCTTACCCCCGCGCGGGCCCTGCCGCAGCTGGAGATCAAGGCCTTCCTTGAGGCGGTGCACGGCATGGAGGTGGAGCGCGTGAGCACAATCAACTACCAGGTGCGCCGCGCCGCGAGCTGCGGCGGCGCGCCGGCGGCGCCTGCGCCGCAGCGAGGCGGCGCCGTGCACGCGGCGCCGGCGCGTGGGTGCGCCTCACTCGCGCGGCCGCCGCGCCGGCGCCACGCGGCGCTGCAGGGCAAGCGCAAGCGCGTGGTGGACGACAAGGGGCGCAGCCACTTCCGCCGCGAGTCCGACTGGAAGAAGGCCTACGTCACGTTCCGGCCACCGCCGGAGCAGCTCGCCGCGTGGCAGGCGGCGCGCGACGCGCGCCTGCAGGAGGCGGCGGCGGCCGACGAGCGCGAGCGCGCCGCGCGCGCCGCGGCGAGCGCGCGGCGGCGCGCGCCGCTGCTGCCGCCGTCGCAGCAGCAGCAGGCGCAGCAGGCGCAGCAGGAGCAGGCGCAGAAGCAGCAGCAGCAGGCGCAGTCGCAGCAGTTGCGGCGCAGCGGCGGCGGGTAGCGCGGCGGCCGGTGACCTGGGGCGCAGCGCTGCGGTTTTTCTCGGGCGCGGTTCGCTGCCCGCCTGTAAGCTCGTTGTCCGCCCGAGCGCGATCCGGGGGCCGATTAGCGGGGCGGCCGGCGCTGCACTGCGATGCTGCTGCCGGCGCCGACGGCAGCAGCCATGCCGCGGCACCAGCAGCAGCGGCACTCCCAGCCCAACGCCGAGATCCCAAACGTGTTCTGGAGGTCGATGACGGCCGACGCTCTCGCAAAACAGAACGGAGCGCGCTACGTGCGGCTGCCGCCGGTCGCGCTGCTGCACTCGCCGTTCAGCGGCCGGTGAGCGCGCGCCGCGGTCGCAGCGGCCAGTGGGGGCAGAGAGGAGGCCCCACTCGCGCCCGCCGCCGCCGCCGCCGCCGCCGCCGCCGCCGCCGCCGCCAGCTACGTGCGCCAGGGCAGCGCGCTGTGGCGCCAGCTTCATGAGGGAATGCTGACCACAAGCCTGGTCAAGCAGGCCCTGGGAATGCACGAGCCCAAAGGTGGATGGCCGGCCACGCTGCGCTGCCGTGCCGCGCCGTGCCGCCGAGCTCGCCGCCCTGCCGCGCGCCGCTCCGCGCAGCGGCAGGGGTCATCGGCATCCACCCGGGCCAGCGCGGCGGCAGCGCGCTGATCTCGGCGTACTTCCACCTGCGCGGCAGCGCCAGCGGCGGTGGCGGCAGCGCAGCGGGGCAGCGCAGCAGCAGCAGCGCGGGCGGCGGCGACGCCGCGGCTGCGGCCGCCGCGAACGAGGCGGCGCGGCGCGCGTTCAACGCGCGCCCCGCGGCGGACGAGGGCGCGGGCGTCGCGAGCGCGGACGAGCTGCGCGCGCAGTGCGAGCGCGCCGCGCTGGGCGGCGATGTGCCGGTCAAGCTCGCGTGGGGCAGCGTGCAGGAGCACGCGGCGCTGCACGCGCTGCTGCAGCTCTTCCCCGACGCCGCGGTGGAGGAGGTCGGGCTGTGCGAGGTCGACACCTCCGCGCTGCCGCCGGCGTGGCTGGCGCCGGGCGGCCCCCTCAGCGCGGCCGACCTGCCGCGCCTGGGCGCGAGCCCCGACGGCCTCCTGGTGCACGCGCTGATGCTGCCGCGCGCCGAGCTGCGCGCGGCCGCCGCGGCGCTGGCGCGCGGCGGCGACGGCGACGGCGAGGCCGCGGTGCGCGGGCTGCTGCGGGGCGCGCTGGACGCGGTGCGCTGCATGGGCACGCGGCCGCGGGGGGGCGTGCCCGTCGAAGACAGCAGCAGCGAGGAGGGCGGCGACGCGGCTGCAGGCGGCAGCAGCGACGGCGACGAGGGCGACGACGCAGCTGCACGCGGCAGCGACGGTGGCCGCAGCGGCGGCAGCGACGCCGGGGCGGCGGGCGCAGCGCCCGAGGCAGCGGGCGCCGGCGCCTCAGCCGTCGCCGCGGCGGTGGCCGGCCTGGCGCTCTCGCCGGCGCGCGGCGCCGCGGATGGCGGCTGCGCCGACGGCCGGCGTCCAGCGGGTGAGCGCGCCGAGCAGCTGGCGGAGCCGCCGAGCGTCTCTGCCGCCGGCGGGCTGTGCTTCGCGCCGACAGACGAGGAGGTGCTCAAGCTCCTGCAGCAGGCGGCGGAGGCCGAGCAGGCGGCCGAGCAGGCGGCCGGCGGCGGCGACGTGCGGCTGCTTGTTCGGGAGGTGGTCGAGGTCAAGAGCCACTGCCCCTTTGCAGTCAGGTGTGCTGGCGCGCCGGCACGCTGGCACTCTGGCCGGCACGCTGGCACGCTGGCGCGCCGGCACGCCGCTCACGCACCGGCGAGCGCCGCCTGGCCCGTTGCGCCGCGCTCAACGCGCCGCCGCCGCCGCCGCGGCCGGGGGCAGCGCGAAGCGGAGCGGCAAGAAGGGCCGCGTGCGCGTGACGGCAGGCTTCCGGCCGCGCGGCCCCGCGCCCCGCGTGCAGCCCCAGGTGCGGCGCGGCGCCGGGCGCGCGCGGGGCGGCGCAGGGGCCGGCCTCGCCGTCCGCGCCGCCCGACGCGCGCCGCGCCGTGCCGCCGCCGCCGCCGCGCCGCCGCGCCGCCGCGCGCCCCGGCCGGCCAGTGGGTGCCGCAGCTGCAGCTGCACATGCTGGCGACCGGCTGCTCGTCCGCGCTGCTCGTCAGCCGCTGCGCGCACGAGGGCGTGCGGGCCTTTCGGCTCTTTGCTGACCGCGAGTACCAGCGCACCATGCTCTCGCTGCTCGCGCTGCTGCAGCGCCAGCACGTCGCGCCGGGCGTGCCGCCGAGCGCCGCCACCTTCGCGGGCGTGCCGGGTGCGGCCGGGCGCGCCGCCGCCCCCGGCGCGCGCCGCTGCCGGCCCGCCGCGACCGACGCTGGCTTGCTGACTGCCCCCGCCTGCCACCTCTGCCGGGCCTAGGCTACCGAGCCTTTCTATCGCGCACCGTGGCGATCGCGCGCGGCGCTGTGTGCGTGGCGGAGGGCGACGCGGCGCTCGTGGCGCGCGTGCCGGACGCGCCCGACGGCTCGAACCGGCCCCGCTTCTGGTGAGAGCGGGTGTCACCCTTACCGCAGTGGGCACCCACCCGCGGCCCCCCGCGCGGGCGCGCCGCCGCTGAATTATTGCCTGACACCTCTGAAAGCAGTGCGAGCGCGCGCGAGGCGCGGAGAATCGAGTGCCTGGCGAGTGCGCCCGCCCCACACGAGTGCAGTGCGCGCCCCGCCGCCGACGGCCCCGCGCCACGGTGACCGCCGTGCTGTTGAGCTCTGCTGTGCATTCGTGGTCGTGGTGCCCCGCCGCCCCTTGTGCGCCACGCATGCGCGTGCGCCGCCCACCCCTCGCAGCTCCACACCGACTGCGTCCCGCCACACATGTGCGTTCGCCGCCCACCCCTCGCAGCTCCACAGCAACTCCGCCCCCCTAAAGACCCCACCCAGCACGCGCGCACCGACTGCCCCCCCACACCCCGACCCCCGCCGCCGCCGAGCAGCGCGCAAACGCGCTACTCCAGCGCCGCCTGCAGCCGCATGGCGGGCAGGCACAGCAGCAGCCCGACCGCGAGCACCGCAGCGGCCGCCAGCGCCTGCAGCAGCAGATCGCGCCCGCTTGCGCGCGCCGGCGGCGCCGGCGCCCACTGACGCGCCGCCTCCGCGCGCTGACGTGCCGCGCCGCACGTGGTCTCGCCCAGGCACTCGACCGGCTCGATCTCACTGCTGCTCCTGGCCGCCGGGCGCCGTTGGGCGAGACCGTCGGCCGTCGGCGCCGCAGCGTGCTTGGCCGGCTGGCCGCTGCCCGGGCCACTGGCCGCGCTGGCGGCGGCGGCGGCGTCGGGAGGCGCTGCCGCCGCGGGCGCGGCGCCCGCCTCGGGCCAGCCCGGCAGCACGCCGCAGACGCTGCCGCGGCAGCCGCCGCAGTTGCCGCCTCCGCAGCCGGCCGCCGCCCTGGCCGCAAGGCAGCCGCAGCAGCTGCCGCAGTGGCACGCCGCCGCCGCGGCCGCCGGCAGCTGCCACGCGTCGCCGTCGCCGTCGTCGTCGCGCGCGAGCCGCTGGTGCGCAAAGACGCCGCCGAGCGCGTCCGGCGGCTCCTCCAGCGCGCCGTCAAACGGAATGGGCGGCCCCGGCAGCAGCACCTCGAGCCGCGGCAGGATGGCGTCGCCGTATGGGCCCTGCCTGCTGCCGCCGACGACCACGCCGCACGTGGCGGTGCAGTCGACGGTGTCGAGTCCGGGCGGCCGCGCCCCGCGGCCTGCATCGCCGCCGCCGGCGCCGAGCAGCAGCGGCGCGGGCTTCCAGGCGAGCGTGGGGAGGTGCAGGCGCTGCACGTCCCCGCGCGGCTGCCCGCGCGCGTCGACGCCGCCAAGCAGCAGCAGCCAGTCGCGCGTGACGCGCATGAGCGCCGCCGCGTCGCGCGCGGCGGGCAGGTAGCCCAGCACGGGGCCCTTCACCCAGCTGCGCCGCGGGCGGGCGCGCGGGCGTCGGCGCGGGGGTGCGGGCGTGGCGGGCACGGCGTGGCGCGGCGGCGCGGCCCCGACAGCGCGGCGGCGCGGCGCGGCGCGGCACAGCGCGGCACAGCGCGGCGCGGCGCGGCACAGCGCGGCACAGCGCGGCACAGCGCGGCACAGCGCGGCGCAGCGCGGCAGCGGCGGCGCACATGAAGGTGGTGAGGTCGAGGGCGTACGGCACGTAGCTGGCCAGGCCGTCGGCGCCGCAGCCGCCGAGGACGACGAGCTCCTCGTGCCCCGTCACGGGGCTGGCCCGCGCGCAGCACATCGCCTGCTTGCGCGGCCCGGGGCAGGTCGAGGGGCCCGCCATGTCGTGCCCCGGCCGCGGCGGCTCGCCGAGCGGGCGCGTGGGCTCGCGGCGCCAGGTGAGGTCGTTGGCGTCCAGGACGTAGACACAGAGGAGCAAGTAGCCGCCCACCTCGCTCACGTCCGCCTCGACGATGCCCTCGAGGCTGCCGCCCACGCAGCCGCCGTACAGCAGCACGCGGCGCCCGCCCGACACGGCCTTGGCGCAGGCGTACGCGCGCGGCGCCGGCGGCGCGCCGCCCGCGGCCGCGCGGTGCCACACGCCCCAGCCGCCGCCGGGCGCGAGCCAGAGCGCATGCAGCTCGCCGCCGCCGGCCTCGGCGCCGTCGGGGCACAGGCCGCACATTACGAGCAGCGTGCTGCCCGCGCACGCGGCGTCGTCGCGCTGCCCCGCCGCGCCCGCCGGCAGCGCCTCGCCGTGCGCCGCCGCCGCGGCGTGCACCGCGCCGAGCAGCTGCGCGTGCAGCGGCGAGCCCGGCTCGAGCGACACGGCGACGGTGCAGTGGTGCCGCCGCGGCGGCGGCGCGGGGCCGTGCATGCGCGGCTCGCCCACGCGGCGCGACACGACGTCCAGCACCGCCACGTTCATGCTGGCGCCCGCGGGGCCGTCGCGCAGCGCGCCGCCGACGAGCACGAGCAGCCGCCCCGCGGGCGTCGCGGTGTGCCCGGTCCGCGCGAGCAGCGCGCCCGGCGGCGACGCGTGGCACGCGCCGGCGCCGCCGGGCGCCCACGCCAGCTGCGACGGCGCGGGCGCGCCGGGGGACCAGTGCGCGGCGTCCATGGTGCGCGCGGAGCAGTAGAGGCGGTGCCAGGTGCCGGCGCGCGCCGCCGCGGCGCCCGCACGCGACACAATCGCGACCGGCAGCTCGCCCAGCAGCGCCGCGCAGTGCGACCGCCTGCGTGCGCGCGCGCGGGCGGGGGCCGTCGCAGGGGGCGGCGCGCGCGCCGCGGGCGCGCGCCGGCGGCAGCAGCAGCGGCAGCAGCGGCGGCAGCGGCAGCGCCAGCTCCGCGTCCGCCGCACCACAGGTGCGCCGCGTGCTGCCCGGTTCGCGTTGCGCGCTGCAGGTGCCGGCAGGTGGCGGCCAGGCGGCCCACGTCCGCGGCGTCCAGCCGGCGGAGGACCTGCGAGCGCGGCGCAGCAGCAGCGTGATGCGCCCGCTCGCGCCGGCGCCGCTGCCGACCCCGCCGCGCCCCGCACGCACCAGGTCCAGCGCCTCCGCGTCCAGCCGCTCCAGGGCCGAACCCGCCGCGGCGCTGGCCGCCATGGTGGCGGCGTGCGTGCGCCGCCCGCGCTCGGCGCCGCTGTCCGCCGCTTGCGCTGCTTTTGCCTGGCGGCCCCCGGGCGGCGCGCCGGCCGGCTGCCACGCACCGCCGCGCTCGGGCGGTCTGAGGGGCACCGCCCCGGGCGCTGGGGCGCTCGTCCGCGCACGAGTCGCCGCCGCTGCGCTTGCGTGCGCTGAACCCCTCTGTCAGGTTCAAACGCGGCCGCCTCGTCCTCAAATAACCCGGGGGCATCGCCACCGTCCACTCCAGGCCGGCCCCGCGCGACCAGACCGCACGCCCGCCTGCGCCCGCGCGAACAGCCCGCGCGCCCGCCCGCTGCCGCGCCTGCCGCCCCGCCGCTCGCGGCCCGCGCTCCTCCACGCCACCCCCGCCACCCCCGACACGACGGCCGCAGCAGCGCTGCGCGCCAGCGCCGCGGCCGCCGCCGTCGTTCGCGCGACCGGCGGCCTGCTCCCCGCCTGCGCAGCGCCCGCCGCGCGCCTGGCATGCCCCTCCATGCGCGCTAGCCTCTTCGCCGCCACCTCCACCAAGCCCGCCCTCCCCCGCGGCCCCGCCGTCCGCGGCGCGGCGCCGCCGGCGCGCGCGCTCTTTTCGAGCACGGCGACGGCGCACCGCCAGCCCCGCTCCTCCTCCTCCTGTGCCGCCCGCGCGATGGCCGACCAGCGCGACGAGGTGGCGTGGGCCTACTCCGCCGACCGCGGCCTGCCGAGCCCCGCCGCGTCGGCCGCGGCGGCGCCGCCCAAGCGCGCGCCGGCGCTCCTCGAGCTGCCGCCGCCGCCGCCGGCCGACGCCGCCGCCGACGAGCTCACCGGCCTCCTGCTCGCCAGCCCCGCCAAGAAGCAGCGCGGCCCCGACGGCAAGCCCGCGCGCGCCGCGGCGCCCGGCTACAGCCCTGAGCTCACCAAGGCGCTGAAGTCTGTGGTCAAGGTCTTCACCACCGTCGCCAGGCGCGCGCGCGCGCGGGCCGCGCGGGGGCGGGGCCGCGCGGGGCGGGGGCCGCGCGGGCAGCGCGCGCCGCGCGCCGCGACCCGCACGCGCCGCGCCGGCGCCGCGCGGCGGCGTTCCAACCCAGACCCCCGCGCCGCCGCCCCGCGCGCCGCGCAGCCCCAACTTTGCGGCGCCGTGGCAGGTCAACCAGCAGACCAAGTGCACAGGTCCGGCCGCCGCCGCCGCCGCCGCCGCCGCCGCCGCTGCTGCGTCGCTGCCGCCGCTTCTGCTGCTGCTGCCGCCGCTGCCGCTGCCGCCGCTGCTGCTGCTGCGGCCGCGCGCCGCCCTGCTAGGCTCACGCCGCCGCCCGCCGCCGCCCCCCGCCGCGCCGCCAGCGACCGGCTTTGTGATCAGCCCGCTCGCCTCGCGCCGCATCCTCACCAACGCCCAGTGAGCGGCGCGCCCGACACCGCGTCGGGCTGCTCTGCCAGCTGGCCGCCCGCCCCCGCCGCGCGCGCGCGCGCGCGTGCCCGAGCGCCGCCGCCCAACCCACCACGCCGCCGCCGCCGCCGCCGCAGCGCCGTGGCGGGGCAGATCTCGGTCAAGGTGCGGGGGCGGCGGCCCCGGCCCGCGCGCGCGTTTGCTTGCGCCGGCCGCGCCCACCGCGCCCCGCCCGCCCGCCCGCCCTGTGCCCCCGCGCAGGTGCGCAAGCACGGCAGCGCGCAGCGCTACAACGCTCGCGTGCTCGCGGTCGGGCACGAGGTGCGGCGGCGCGCGCCCGTCCTGCAAGCGCTGCACGACCGTCCTGCGAGCGCCGCGCGCCCCGCGCCGCCCGCCGGGCTCACCCCGCATGCTCCCCCAACCCCCCTCACGCACACACCCCACCACCACCACCACCACCACCACCACCACCACCACCACCACCACCGCACGCACGCACGCACAGTGCGACATCGCCATGCTGACGGTGGACGACGAGGAGTTCTGGGAGGACATGCAGGCGCGGGGGACGCACGGCGGGGGAGGACCGCCAGCGGGGCGCGCGCGCCGGCGCCAGGCCCCTGCGCAGCAGCCCAGCGCGCGCGCTCGCAGGACAGTAGCGCCGCGCGTGCGTCTCACGCGCACGCCGCGCGGCCGACCCCCACGCGGCCGACCCCGCGCCCGACCCCTTCGCGCCGCCGGCAGGCGCTGGACATCAACGGCCTGCCGGCCATGCAGGAGAGCGTGACCGTCGTCGGCTTCCCCACGGGCGGCGACAACGTGCGCCCCGCTGTGCCGCCGCCGCCTCAGGCCTCCCCGCCGCCGCGCCCCCGCCGCGCCGCGCCGCGCCCGAACGACGGCCGCCCGCCGCCCATCGTGCCGCGCCGCGCGCGCGCCGCGCGCAGGTGTGCGTGACCAAGGGCGTCGTGAGCCGCATCGACCGCTCCAGCTACAGCCACGGCCGCACCACGCTGCTCGCGATCCAGGTCGACGCGGCGATCAACAGCGGCAACAGCGGCGGGCCCGTGCTGCTCGGGGACCACGTCGTCGGCATCGCGTTCCAGTGCCTCACGGTGTGACCCGCGCCGCCGTTGCTGCCCCGCGCGCGAACGCCCTCCCGGGCGCTTGCCCTCCCGGCGCGCCCTCCCGGGCGCCGCCTCACGCCACCGCCGCCGCTGCCGCCGCTGCCCCCGCAGAGCGGTGAGAACATCGGCTACATCATCCCCGTGCCAGTGGTGCGGCGGCAGGGCGCGACGCGGCGCCGCTGGCTGACGACGCTTGAGCGCGGTGCGCGCGCGGGGCCGACGCCGCGCCTCCGCCCCCAACGCGGCCGCCGCCGCCGCCGACGCCGCGGGCGCAGGTGCAGCACTTCCTGGCCGACCTCGAGCGCCACGGCCACTACACCGGTGCGCGCGCGTGCGCTCACACTCACGCGCGCGTGCGCTCACGCTCACGCGCGCGTGCGCTCACGCTCACGCGCGCGCACTCACTCACACCCACCCGCTCACACGCACGCATGCCAACCTGGCTCACACCCACGCACTCAACCCCACCCCACGCACGCCAACGTGGCACACGCACACTCGCGCGCCGATGCGGCTCACGCCCACACGCGGCAGGGTTTTGCGAGCTGGGCGTGTCGTGGCAGAACCTGGAGAACCCTGACATGAAGGCCGCGCTGCGCATGCCGCGCGGCGTGACGGGCGTGTACGTCAGCAAGACCGAGCCGCTCTTCGACGCCGCGCGGTGCGCGCGCGCGCGTGTGTGCGTGCGTGTGTGCGTGCGTGCGTGCGTGCGTGCGTGCGTGCGTGCGTGCAGGGGCTCGGGCCTCGAGGCCGCTCGTGGCGGCCCCCGCCGGTCTGCGCGCTGCGGCCGCCCGCCGGCCGAGCCCGCCCGCCGCCGCCTCTGCCGCCTCGCCGCCGCGCCGCGCCTGCGCGCCCCGCGGCGGCGGCGCAGGCAGCTGGCGCGGGGCGACGTGCTGACGCACTTCAACGGCGTGCCCATCGCCGACGACGGGACGTTCCTGTTCCGCGAGGCGGTGCGCATCAACTTTGGGCACCTCGTCAGCCAGGCCTTCCACGGCGACGTCGCGCAGGCGCGCCGCGGTCTGCTGCGCGGGGCAGAGGCCGGGCCGCGGGCGGGGGCTGCGCGCTGCCTCCGCGTCACGGCGGGGGCCGCGGCGTGCCCGAGACGCGCCGCCTGAGACGCGCCGCCGCGCCGTGCGTGCGCCGCCGTGCAGCTCAAGGTCTGGCGCGGCGGCGAGCACCTGAGCCTGCCGGTGCGCCTGAGCACGCCGCAGCAGCTCGTGCCGGTGCACAGCCACGACGTGCGGCCGAGCTACGCCATCTACGGCGGCCTCGTGTTCACGCCCCTCACCAGGCGCGCCACCATGCTGCGCCGCGGCACCCCGCGCCGTGCCGCGCCTGCGCCGCGCCTGCGCCGCCCCGCGCCCTCGCCCCCTCCACTCACGCGCACGCGCGCCCGTGCGTGCCGTGCCGGCGCGTGCCCGCAGCTGGTACCTGCGCGCCGTGTACGGGAGCGAGTGGTCGTGCAAGGCGCCGATCAAGCTCGTGGAGAAGGCCTTTGCGGCCAGCAAGGCCGCGGGCGACGAGGAGGTGGTCGTGCTCAGCAAGGCGCGGCGGGCGGCGGGGCAGTGGCGGGGCGCGCGGGCCGCGCGGCGTCGGGGCGCAGGGGCCGCGGTGCGGGGGCGGCGGCGCCGCGCGGCGGGGCGGGACGGGTAGGCAAGCGCCAGCGGCGGCGGGGCGGCTCCGCGCTTGCCGCCGCCCGACACCGCACGCGCCCCCGCGCCGCCGCCGCCGCCGCCGCGCCCAGGTGCTCGCGTCTGACATCAACACCGGCTACCAGGACACCAGCAACATCCAGGCGCGCCGCCCCGCTGCGCCCGCTGCGGCCCGCGCGGCCCGCTGCGCCCGCGCACCCGCGTGCTGCGGGACCCGCCCGCCTGCTGCGCGCGCGCCCGCCGAACCGTGCGCCGCCCCCCCCCCCCCCCCCCCCGCCGCCGCCGCCGCCGCCGCGCAGGTGCTCGCGGTCAACGGCGTCGCGGTGCGGAACCTCGCGCACCTCGCGCACCTGCTGGCCACCGCGACCGAGCGCTTCACCAAGCTGGAGCTCGAGTGGAGCAAGGCGCGGCGCGGCGCGGCATGCGGCACGCAGCGCGGCAGCGGCGCTCGGGCCTCCCTCACACGCGCGCCTCGCCCCGCCCCGCCCCCCCCGCCGCCGCCGCCGCCCCCGCCGCCCCTGCAACGTGCAAAGGTGCTGTACATCGACCACGCCAAGGCGGTCGCGCAGCTGCCAGACATCCTGGAGCAAAACTCCATCCCCGCCGCGCACAGCCGCGACCTGCCCGCCAAGCTCGCCGCGCTCGCGGCGGCGGCGGCCGAGGCGGCGGCGGCGGCCGGCGCGCCGGCGCCGGTCGAGGCGATGCAGACCGACAGCGCCGCGTGCGCCGGCGGCGCCAGCGGCGCGAGCAGCGACGACGACGAGGCGGCGGTCGCCACGAGCCGGCTGTGAGCGCGGCGCCAGCGCGGGGCTGGCTGCGCGGGACTGGGGCCGTCCTGCCGGGCGGCAGGCGGCCGGCGTTATGGCCTGGGATTGGTCGCGTCGGGCTGCGCACGCGCAGCGCCACCATCAAGCCGCGGCGGCGGCGACGGCCCGCGACTCTGCGTCGGGCTTCTGCGCTGGACTGGACTGCGCAGGGCTGCTATTGACTGGTCTGGGGACTCACTCGCGATCGGCTCGCATTCACACCGCCGTGCACCAGCACGGCCCCCGACACTGATCTGATGGACTGAGCTAATCCCGTCAACGGGGCCACCCCGGCATCACCACCAACACACACTTGACTGCGCGCGCACGCGGGTGGACGCCTGCGCGGGCTTGGGCCAGGACTGCCTGCGTGCTGTGCTGTGCGGGGCGCGACTGCTGAGGGGGCACGCAAGTAAACGGAGCGATGCGGCACTCGCGCGCGACCGCGGCAGTTACTCAGGGCCCTCACTCAGCCCGCCCGCTCCCTTCCACATCGCTGCCGGCTGCCGCGAGGCGCCGCCGCAGCGCCTCGGCCCAGCCCCCGGCGCCGGCGCCGCCGCCGCCGCCGGCGCCGCGCAGCACGGCCGTGAGCGCAGCTGCCGCGGCGGCTCGGACATCGGCGTCCGCGTCGTCCAGCGCGGCGGCGAGCGCCGCCGCCGGCTGGGGCGCCTCTTCGGCCCCTCCAGCCCCGGGGAGCGCGGGCAGCAGGCAGCGCGCGCCCAGCTCGGCCGCCGCGGCGCGCGCCACGCAGCACGCCTGCAGCCGCACCGCCGCCGTGCCGCCGGATGCGAGCAGGGCGCACGCCGCCCCGCACAGGCCGCGCTCCCATGCCGCCACGAGCTCGCACGCGCCGTGCTCGCCGGGCCGCAGCAGCCCCCGCAGCAGCGCGGCCATCAGCGCGCGCAGGCCCGCCATGGCGGGCAGGCCGCGGCCACTGCCCAGCAGCGCTGGCGCCGTGTCGCGCAGCAGCTGCCGCAGCACGCCTGGCGCAAAGCCGGCGGCCGGCCAGGCCTGCAGGCACGCGTCCAGCGCCGCCAGAAGCGTCTGCACGTGCGGCGGCGTGTGCTGCGCGCTGGGGCCGCAGCGCCGCTCCGCCGCAGCGACCAGCGCCAGCAGCGCGCCCAGGTGCTCCGGCGCGCAGCCTGGCAGCGCGTCGGGCGCAAAGGGCGCCAGGCGGGGCTGCCCCTCCGCCGCGCCGCCCGGGCCGCCGAGGGCGGGGAGCTCGCGCAGCACGACGCTGAACGCCGGCTGCTGCGCGGTCAGCACCCAGGCGCAGCCGCTCGGCAGCAGCAGCCGGCACACCGCCGTGGCGGCGCCGGGCCTGGGCGGCTCGCCGTGTGGGCACAGCTGCGGGGCCGGCAGGGTGCAGCGGCGTGGGGCGGCGTCGGGCGGCGTCGGACGGCGCCGCGCGGCGCGCGTCACTGCGCGGCGTGCCCGCCCGCCCGCTGGGCGCGCTCGGCTCGCTCACCCTGGCCAGCAGGCCGCCCGCGCAGCAGTGAGCAAGCAGGCCGTCGGTGCTGGCGAACCCGGCGGCGCAGGCGAGGCTGCCGAGCAGCGCCTCGGCGCGCACTGCCTGCGCCCGCGCGGCGTCAACGAGCGCGGCAGCCGCGCCCGCGTCGCCGCCGGCCAGTTGGCCCTCCCACGCGCCGAGCTGCAGAAGCAGCTGCGCGAGCAGGAGCACGGCGCGCTGCGGCGGCGCGGCCGGGCACGCGGGCGCCTCGGCGCCCGGCGCCTCGCCCTCGGCGCGCGCGCCGGCCAGCATCTGCGCTGCTGGGCCCGGCGCCAGCAGCTGCTGCGCCACCGCCGTGGCAGCCGCCCGGACCCCGCTGTCGGCGCTGTCTCCCACGCCCGGGGCAAGCAGCAGCTCCAGCAGCGGCAGCACGTGCCCCTGCAGCCGCCCCACGGGCACGGCGCCCCTGCCAGCGGCGGCGAGGGCCGGCGGACGTCCGTGTGGGGCGCTGCGCGGTGCGGGCGCGGCAGCGTGCACGCGGCTGCAGCCGCCGGCGCGGCGCGCACCTGAGCACGGCCGCAAGCACCAGCAGCGCGTCCGCCTGCCGCCGCGCGTCGCCCGCGCCGTCAGTCACGCGCGGCGCCAGCAGCTCCAGCACCAGCCCGAAGCTGCAGTGCACGCCCAGCAGCGCCGCGCAGTCGGCCACCGCGCCGCCCGCGTCGGCGTCGCGCACGGCGGCGCACAGCGCGGGCAGCAGCACCTGCGGCGCGGCGGCAGCGGCGGCGGCGCCGGGGTCGCGCGCACGCCTCCAGCCCCCGAGCGCTCTCGTGCCGGCTCGCGGCTCTCGCCACGACCGCTGCCCCGCACAGCCCCCACCTGCAGGTGGCGCTCCGCCGCCGACTCGACCAGCGCGAGGCTGACGAGCAGCAGCCGCGCCGCCATGCCGCGCGGCGCGCTCTGCCAGCTGCCCAGCTCCGCGCACAGCGCGGGCAGCGAGGACCCAAAGTTGTTGCGCGCCAGCAGACGCGCGCCGAGGCGGGGCCGCGCCGCAAAGGGCCCCGGCAGCCGGAACGCCGCCGGCGGCGCCGCGGCGGGCTCGGCCTCGGCGCCGCCCTCGGCGCTGCCGCCGGCATAGGCGAGCGCGCCCGCGCCCACCGCCGCCACGAGCGCCGCCTCGTCCTCGTCCGCGGCCGCGGCGCCAAAGCGCAGCGCGTCGGCGAGGTCCGCGGCGTGCTCGGCCTCGTACAGCGCGCCGGCGTCGTCCAGCAGGCCCAGCGCCGCGGACACGACGCACGGCGCGTCGTCGGCCAGCCCGCTGATGAGGTACGGCAGCAGCCGCGCCTCGTGGTCGCGCCGCTCCGGCAGGCGCAGCAGCCAGGCGCCCACCGCCTGCACGAACGCCAGGCGCACCTGCGCGGCGCGGCAGCGGCCTGTCTGCGACGGCCGGCGCGCGTGTGCGCAGCGCCGCCCTCTCTCTCTCTCTCTCTCTCCCTCCCTCCCTCGCGCGCCGCCAGCGCCGCGCCTGCGCGTGGCGGTCGCCGGCAAGCTTGGCCGCATAGTTGACTTTCACGTCCGGCTCATAGAACGCCCGCACGGGCACCAGGTTGGGGTCGCGCCAGCCTACCAGCCCCAGCAGCGCCTCGTGCGCGCCCGCCTGCGGCGCCGGCGGCAGCGCGGCGCGGCCGGCCGGCGGCGGTGGGGCGCCCGGCGCGAGGCACGGGCGCGACGGGCCGGGGGCGAGCCGTCTGCAGGCGGCCGCGGTGCGCGTCCCCCGCACCAGCTGCACCACGTCCCGCACCGCCTCCACCGCGGCGACGCGGACGCGGTGCCGGCTGTGCGTCGTCAGCGGCAGCAGCGCCGCGACGACTTCCTTTGCGGTGCCGCCCAGCCGCAGGCCCAGCGTCGCTGCGGCGGCGGTCGCAGGCTGGGCGCAGCGCCGCGCGGTGCGCTGCGTGGGGGGCAGCGCGCCGCTGGCGGCGCGCGCCCGCGCACCTGCGAGCTGCTGCGCGATCGCGCAGCCGCGGAGCGCCACCTCGTGGTAGGGATCGGCCAGCGCGGCGGCCAGCATGCTCCACACCTCCGACGCGTACGCCGCGACCGCCGAGCCCGCGGCGGCGATCAGCGCGCCCAGGAGGCGCGCGAGCGCGAGCCTGATCTCCTCGCTCGGCTCGGCGGGCGCGCCGCTGGCCTGCGGCGTGCAGCGTACGGCTTTGCATGACGGCGGCGGCGCACGCTGGGCGTGGCGGGCAAAGCACCTCGTCAGCGTGCAGGCGCTCCTCCAGCACGGGCATGGCGTAGGGCAACAGGGGCAGCACGCCGTCGCCGGCCGCGGCGGCCAGCAGCGACGCAAACGCAGCCACCGCCGCCTCGCGGCACGCCTCGCTCGCGTCCTCAAAGCGCCGCAGCAGCGCCTTGCCCAGCTGCGTGCTGGCCGCGGCGACCGAGGCCGCGGCGGCCTCGGCACCGGGCGCCGCCGCGCAGTCGAGAGCGGCCTGGGCGCGCGGGCCCGGAAAGGCCGGGCGTCAGCGCTGGCGGTGGCGGCGCCGCCACCCGCAGCGGCCGTGCACACACCCACACCCGGGCCGCCGCGCCGCACCTGGATCTGCGCCAGCGCCGCGCGCCGCGCGCCGGCCGCCGGGCTCAGCAGCGCCTGCAGCACGCGCTCGAGCCCGCCGCCCTCCAGGCAGCCGCCGCCGAGCGCCGCGGGCACCGACGCGGGCGCGGCTGCACCGAAGACGGGGGTGCCACCGGTCTCCTGCTGTCCGGCGGGCTGCCGCGGCAGCAGGCGCGAGAGGTAGGGGTCCAGCTTGGCCGCGCGCCGCCGCGCCGGCGCAGCGGCGCCGCCGTCCCGGGCGCGCCGCGCCGCGTCGCTGGCCCACGGGCGGTCGACGTCCACGGCCTTGGCCGATCGGCCGGGCGGCACGCCGGCGTTCAGCTGCGCCCACAGCGCCTCCGCGCGCGTTTTGGCGGGCTCCGCCATTCCGCGGCCTGGCCTGGCGCCGGCGGCAGTTGGCACTGGGCGGGAGCAGTGGAGAGAGTCAGGCGTGGGTCCGGGCGTCTCTCTTTGGCGGCAGGGGCGGGGCGCCAGCGCAGGGCTGGAGCGGCGGGGCTCTGCGACACCGACCACGCGCCGCCGCCACTGGCCCCGCCCGCCCCTCCCGCGGTCCCAGTGCGTGCCGCTTCGTGCGTGCCACAGGCTACCCTCCCCGCCCTGTGGGGCCTTGCGCGCAGCCGCCGCAACCGCGCGCGAGCAGCAGCGCCGACGCGTGCACCCGCCGCCGCAGCAGTGCCGGTCGCGCGCACACTTCATGGCCCAGGAGCTGCTGCCGCAGCTGGAGGAGGTCTTGCGCCTGCAGGCGCTGTCGGCGATGGCGCTGCTGGAGCAGGGTGCGCGCCAACCGCCGCGACGGCGCGATCAGCGCTGGCTCGCCCGGCTGCCCACGGCCGCCGCCGCCGCCAGGCATCCATGCCACGCAGGGCACGCTGGATGCCTGTCTGGACGAGCTCCGCCGCGCGCAGGCGGCGGCGGACGACGCTTGCGCGGCCAAAGTGCTCGCGGCCCGCAGCGAGTACGAGCGAGAACTGAGCGCGCTCACCGCGGCGTTTGAACAGCGCGTAGCGGCGCTGGAAGCGGAGGCCGCAAAGCGCGTCGCGGCGGCGCACGCCGACGCCGAGGCGGCCGTCACCCAGGCGGCGGCCGCGCTCATGCAGAGCCTGCAGCAGTCGCCGCTCACCTCGCGCGCGGCCACGCCGGCTCCGGCGCAGCAGCAGCTGGCGTCGGCAGCGCTGCCGGCGAGCGGGCGGCACGGCGGCAGCGGCGGCAGCGCAAGCGCGCCCGCCAGCCGCAGGGCGAGCGGCGGCCAGACCGTGGCGGGCGCGGAGGGCGCAGACGCGGCGCCCCGGCGGGAGGCGCGCGAGGGCGGGGGCCAGCCGGGCCCTGCGCTGCTGCGCGCGCTGTCGGCGGCGTCCGAGCCGCGCACGTGCGGCAGCAGCAGGCAGCGCGGGCGGGACCTGGCGGGCCTGGACGCGCCACCACGAACGGAGCGCTGCCTGCCGCCGACCTCGGCGCTCCTCTTCCTGCAGCGCGGCCGGCTGCAGGACGCGCCGCAGCGGCGCGCCGACCAGGCGGCGCCGCACTCGCGGGCGCCCGCGCCGGGCGCGCCAGCCCCCGCGCGGCCGCGCCGCGCGCCCAGCAAAGCGCTGGACCTGCTGGACGACGAGGGCAGTAGCAGCGGCAGCGAGGGGTCGCTGAGCACTGAGCGCTGAGCGTGGTCCGCGCCGACGGAGCGGTCTCGCGCGCCGCGGCGGCTGTGCGCGCCGGCCGCGGAGTAATTCACTGGCCGTCGCGCGTGGCGCCTGGCGCGGTGTAGCGGGCCGAGCGGCCGGCGCCGGCCGCCGCGCGTGCGTGGCGGCGGCGCCAGGGCGGCGCCGGCGCCGCCGGGCGCGGCCTGCCGCCGGGCGGCGCGCGTGCGGGCGGCGAGCTCCGGGCGCGGCTCGCGGCGTCCGCGCGGGCACACTTGAGCCCGGGCGGTCGCGGTGCAGGGCTGGGCGGGGCGCGCGCCGATCCCCCGACCGCTCCCGCCCCGCTGCCGCTTCTCGCCTCGGCGGACGGTCGCAGGCGGCGCGCGCGCTCGCGGCCCGCACCTGCCCGCGCGCCATCGCCGCGGCCGGCGCCCGCTGCGCCGCGTGGGGTGCCCCTGGGGCCGCGTCGAGGGCCTCCCATGGCCCACGGCATGGATATGCAGCCGGACGAGGAAAGCGAGTGGCTAGAGGTGCGCCGGCGGCCGGCGGCCGCTCGCCGCCACGCCGGCGCAGCCGGCGCCGCCGCCGGCGCCGCCGCCGCACGCGCCCCAGCGCGCCCCGCCTCCGCTCCAGACGGTGCTGGGCGAGGAGGAGTTCATGGCGCTGGCGCAGAAGCTGCGGGCGTGGAACACGGGCAAGGACTTCCTCCAGCTCGTCGCCGACGGCCGGCGGCCGGACGTGGTCTTCCTCACCGAGGGGTGCGCCCGGACCAGCGGGCGCGCTCGAAATGGGGGCCGCCGGCCCGCGTGCAGCGGCGGCGTGGCGGGCGCGCCGGCGCCGCTGCCGCAGCGCCGCCGCCGCCGCGGCCCCGCGCGGGACGCGGCGCGGCCGCCCTGGCGCCGCGCCCCACGCGTCGCGCCGCGCGTCGCCGCGCCCGCCGTGGCGCCACCGCGCAGGTACCACAAGCAGCAGTCGCTCGCGTTCAACGCGCAGCTGCCCGACATGCTGCGCCTCGCCGACGCGGACGACGTCGACCCGCCGCCCTGGCCGCACTGGCACGCCGCCGAGCAGGGGCACGCGCACGGCGGGGCGGACGAGCACGACGAGCACCCGGAGCCGTTTGGTGCGCGCGCGCCGCAGCAGCAGCGCGACGCCGCCGCTGCGCGTGATGCCGTCGCCGCCGCGGCCCCGCCGGGCCCCGCCCACGCGCGCGCGCCGCCGCGCCCGCGCGCGCGCGCGCAGGCGTGGTGGAGCGCTGCCGCGTGCTCGACGTGGCGTTCCTGCTGAAGCAGCACCCGGAGGAGCTGGAGAGCCCCGAAATCATGGCGCACCCGCGCCCGCCGGTGCTCTCGGTGCGCCTGATGCTGCAGCAGCTCAGCCCGCCGCCGGAGCTCGCGCCGCCGCCGCCGCCGCCGGCGCGGCGCCGCGGCAGCGGCAGCGGCAGCGACAGCGACGCCGACAGCGACGCCGACGCCGACGACGCGGCGGCCGCGGCGGCGCGGCCCGCGGCGCCGCCGCCGGCGCCGGCAGCGCCCGCCGCGCCGGCGGCGCCCGCCGCGCCGGCGCCGCGGCGCGTGGCGAGCGTTGAGTACCCTGTGTTTCACCTCGACAGCAGCGACTACATCGTCGCGGCGCCGCTCTTTGAGCGCGGCCTGCGCGCCTGGTCGGCGCTCGTGCGGCGCGACGCGTTTGACATGGTCTGGGACGGCCGACCCTACACGTGAGCGCGGTCGCGGCGCGGCAGGCAGCTGCGCGGCGCGGCGCGGCGCGGCAAGGCGCGCGGGCGGCAGCGGCGCGCCGGGCGCGGCGCGCCGACGCGCGCCCGCGGCGCCGACGCGCGCGCCTCGCGCAGGGGCGCGGTGGCGGGCTACCGGCGGCGCGAGCTCGGGGACCCCTTCCACGCCTCGCCGTGGCGCAGCATCGTCGTGGAGGCGTGGGACGGCGAGCGCGTGGACAGGCGCGCCCGCGGCCGCGCGGCCCCGCGCGCGCCTGCGCCGCGCGCGGCGGGCACCCGCAACCGACGCGCGCCCCGCGACCGACGCGCGGCTGCGTTCCTGCGACCGACGCGTGCCCCGTGACGGACGCACGCCCGCACGCCCGCACGCCCGCACGCCCGCGCGCCCCGCAGGGACAACGACCCCGAGGACTGGATTTACGGCAACCCCTGGGAGATGCAGCGCCCGCAGGGCTACGTCCCGCCGCCCGCCGCCGCGCCGCGCGCCGCGCCGTCGGACAGCGCCGGCGGCGGCGCCGGCGGCGCGCCGAGCGAGCCCGAGGGCGTGCGCACGCGCGGGCTACACATCATGCACGCGCCCTGGACGGCAGAGGGCGCGGCCGCGGCCGCGCGCGCGCGCGCGCGCGCCAACAACAAGCGCCGGCGCGACAGGTGCGCGCGGGCGCACGTCGCGCGGGCGCACGCGCACGCTCGCCTCGCGTCCGCGCGCCGCGCCGCCCACGCTCTGCCCGCCCGCTGGTCCGCCCGCGCCCGCCGGGCCCGCCGCCGCCGCGCAGCCGCTCGCTGAGCGATGACTACATGTACAGTGACGACGACGGCGACGACGGCAGCACGTTTGGGGGCGAGCCCTCCAGCGACTACTGGGCGGACGACCCCGACGACCCCGACGCGTTTGGGCGCGCGAGCAAGCAGCGCCGCGGCGCGGCGCGCTCGGCCGGCGCGTCGCGCTCCGCCGCCGGCGCGGCGGCGGCGGCGGCGGCGGCGGCGGCGGCGGCGGCGGCGGCGGCGGCGGCGCCGGCAGCGGCGGCGGGCAGCGCGGGCGGCGGCCGCCGCGCAGCGCGGGCGGGCGCGGCCGCGGCCGCGGCGGCGAGGGCGGCGCCGCGCCCGGCGAGCCGGGCGAGCCGAGCCACAACTACGGGCGCGACATGTTCGGCGTCGGCGAGGGCGTGTGCCTCGTGTGCCGGCGCGGCGAGGAGGCGGGGCAGCTGCTCAGCGGGCACAGCGGCGTCGCGGGGCAGAAGTGCGCGCGGCGCTACCACCTGGGGTGCCTGCTGCTGCTCAACGCGGCGGGCATCCGCTCCGTGGCGTTCTCCAAGACGCAGCTCACGGCGCTGCAGCGCCGCGGCGCGGCGGCGCCGCCGCCGCCGCCCGCGGCGGCAGCGGGGCCGCAGCCGGCGCAAGACCGAGGCGGCGGCGGCGGCCGAGACGGAGTGCGACGGCCTGCTCGCGGAGCTGCAGCAGCAGCTGGAGCAGCAGGCGGCGTCCGGCGACGGCGCGGCGGAGCAGGACCAGCGCGGCGGCGACGGCCCGCCGCGCCGCGGCGGCGGTTCGCTGAGCCGCACCGTCGCGGCGGCGGTCGGCGAGGCTGCCGAGTCGGTCGCGGCGCACCGGCGGGGCGCGTTCAACCTCTGCTGCCCCGCGCACGCGTGCAGCGGCTGCGGGCTGAACGGCAAGCACGAGATCATGGTCTGGTGCGCCTGCTGCTGGGTGCGCACCTACCACGGGCGCAACTGCGTGCCGCCGAGCGCCGAGTGGGTTCAGATTGGCGGCAAGGACTACGTGCGCTGCCCCTACTGCGTGGCCGCGGGCGAGGCGCTGCCCGCGGCGACGCCCGCGCCGGCGGGCGCGGCCGCGGCGTGCGCCGGCGGCGGCGCGCCGGCGGCGGCGAACGGGGCCGCCGAGCCCGAGGCCACGCCCGAGCCGGCGGCGGCGGAGGCCGGCGACGCGGCGCGGCACGAGGACGCGGCGGACTCTGCCGCCGCGGCGAGCCTCGCCGCGCTCGCCGCCGCTGCCGAGTGGGCAGACTTCCAGGAGCCGCCCGCGGCGGCGGGCGCCAACGGCGCCACGCCCGAGGCCTCGCCCGCGCCGGTGGCGGCGGCGGCGGCAGCGGCGCAGGGCGGCGCCGCGGAGGGCTTGGCGCCCGCGCCCGCGCAGCAGGAGCAGCCTGCTGCTGCCGCGCCCGCGCCGGCGGAGGCGCAGGCCAGCCCGGAGGCCGCACCCGTCGCAGACGCGCCCATGGAGGACGCGCCCGCGGCAGACGCGCCCGCGGCGGCCGAGGCCGCTGCAGACGCGCCCGTGGCAGACGCGCCAATGGCGGCCGAGCCCGTTGCAGCCGAGCCCGCGGCGGAGGCGGCCGCGGCGGAGGCGCCCGCGGCGGCCGAGCCTGCGGCAGACACGGCTGCGGCAGACGCGCCTATGGCAGCCGAGCCCGCGGCGGCTGAGCCCGCGGCGGCCGAGCCCGCAGCGGAGGCGCCCGCTGCCGAGCAGCAGCCGCAGGTCAAGGAGGAGCCGGCTGCGGCGGCGGAGGAGGAGCAGCCTGATGCGGCCGCTGGCAACGCCGACAGCGGCGCCAAGCCCGAGCCCATGGCCTGCGATGAGGAGCAGGCGCCGGCGGCGCCCGAGGCCGCAGCGGCGACCGCCAACGGCCCGCTGCCGTGCGCGGGCGGCGGCGCGGCGGAGGTCAAGGCGGAGGCGGAGGCCGAGGCGGGCAGGGCCGAGGCCGACGCCGAGGCGGCTGGCAAGGCCAGCCTGGCGGCCATCCTCGCGGCGCTCACGAACAGCGCCGGCGGGGTGCACGCGCTCGCGGCGGCGCTGAAGCCGGAGGAGCGCCAGCCCGCGGCGGACGCGGCGCTCGGCGGCGCCATGCTCGCCGCCGCGCTCGCGGCGGCAGGCTTCCGGGCGCCGGTGGTGCCGGGCGGCGGCGACGTGGACATGCGCGACGCGGCGCCGCTCAGCGACGCCGCGCACAGCCGCGCGCCGTCCACGCTGCCGCCCGCGCCGCTGACGTCGTTTGGCTGGGACACCGCCGCGCTGGCGGCCGCGGCGACGGTCCTCCCGCACGCCGCGCCCCTGCAGCTGAGCGGCAGCGGCGCGCTGTCGTCCGCCGCGTTTGCGGCGCCCGCGGCCAGCACGCCCGCGACGCCCTCCAGCGCGCCCGGCGCGGCGCGGCCGCCCGCGGCGCCGCGCCCGCCGACCGGCGGCGGCGCCCCGGTGGCGCGCGGCGCGAGCGCCGGCGCGGCCGCCGCGCGCGGCTCGAGCGGCGGCGGCGCCGGCGCCGCCAAGGCGGGCACGCCGCGCGGCGGCCGCTCCGGCGCGCCGCGCGCGCCGGGCATGCCGGCGTGGCTGCGGCTGAGCCTGGAGGATCAGGAGGTGCGCGCGCCGAGCTGGCGGCTGGTCGCCGTGCCCGACAGCGACGCCGCGGCCGCGGCCGCGGCGTGGGAGCCGGCCGACGCCGCGGCCGGCGCGGCGGCGGCGGCGGCCGCGGGGCGCTCGCTCGAGCACATGGCCGCCGCGGTGGAGCGCCTCCCGCCCGCGCTGCTCAAGGCGGCCGCGGCCGCGGCCGACGGCGACGGCGACGCCGCCGGCGGCGGCGCCGACGGCGGCGGCCTGCCGCTCGCGAGCCCGCACACACACTGGCTCATCGGCAGCCTGAGCAAGGCCGAGTCGGCACGGTTCAAGATCTCCGGCAGCTGGGCGGGCTGCCCCATCATCGACGTGCCCACGCCCGACGACGGCGTGTTTGGCGTCGCGCTGGTGCTCGACCTGCCGCCAAAGGGCCTCGGCGCGAGCGGCGGCGGCGGCGGCGCTGGCGCGGGGGGCGAGCCCGCCGCCGCCGGCGAGCCGCCGGCGGCGCGGCAGCGCCCCGCGGTGTACCTGCGCTGCTGGAAGCCGGTCGTGGAGGGCAGCCGGGGGCAGCAGCGCGTCATGCGGCGCGGCGAGGGCGGCGAGCGGCAGCCCGCGCCCGAGTGGCAGGTGCTGGTCAACGGCCGGCCCTACCCTGGCATGCTGGGCAAGCGCGGCCTGCGCCTGCGCGACGGCGACGAGCTGTACGTGCAGGGGCGGCGCTTCAAGCTGCTCGCGACGCGCGCCGGCGGCGAGGCGTGAGCACGGCGGCGCGCGCCGGCGGGGGCGGCGGGGCGGGGCGGGGAGGGGAGGCGCGGGGGTTGGGTCGTGCGCGCCACTTGCCTTTGCCTTTGCCCTGCCTGCGCGCCGGGGACGGCGGCGCGGCGGCCTGACACACTTGCTGCTCTGCGACACCGACACGCGCCCCCGCGAGCGGGCCGACCCGACGACGACGCTTTTGACGCGCGGCGGGGCACGGGGTTTTGGGAAATGACGGGGACGCAAGGCTGTTGTTGGCAATTCTGCATGCCGCGCGGCCGCCCCAATGGACGCCCGGCTGCTCGGCGCCGCGCTCCTCGCTGCGGTCGCCGCCGCGCTCGCGCGCCACGCCGCACGCTCGCCCGCGCTCATGCGGGCGCTGGCCGGCTCCGGCGCCGCTCAGCGGCTGCACATCTTGGCAGGGCAAGGTGCGCGCAGCAGGGCTTGCCGCGCTACGGGCCGAGCAGGGCCACGCGCCGCTTAGCGACCGCCCGCCGTGCGCGGCGCCGCAGTGCACTCCGGCCTGCAGCGTCGCCTGCCCGGCACGTTCGGGTGCGGGGCCCGCTGCGCCGCGGGGCTGGCCGCCCCACGCGTCGGGATCGCGAGCGCGGCCGCCGCGCGGATGGCATCGCTCGGCGGCAGGGCTGCGCCGCTGCGGCACCTGCGCTGCTGCTCCCCGCCGCCTGCCGGCCGCTCAGCGCCAGCTGCAGCGCTCCTCTGCGGGCCGCTGCGGCCCCCTGGCGCGCTCACAGCCTGAATCACCCGCAGCCCGCCCACGCACGCGACGCGCGCCGCTGCCACGGCCTCGGCGGCGGGCGCGGCGATGGAGGTGGTCCGCGTGCCGGCGCTGTCGGACAACTACGTCTGGCTCCTGCACGAGCCGACCGCGGGCGTGACCGCGGTGGTCGACCCCGCGGAGGCGGCGCCCGTCGAGGCCGCGCTGCGCGAGCGGTGCGGCGCCGCGCCGCGCGCCGGGGGAGGGCTGACTGCGCGCCAGCGCCCGCGCCGCGCCGCGCGCCTCCGAGCCACCTGCGGTGCCCGCCCGCAGCGGCTGGTCGCTGCAGTACGTGCTCAACACCCACCACCACCACGACCACACCGGCGGCAACCTGGCGCTCAAGCGGCAGCACCCCGGCCTGCAGGCGCGCGCACACGGCGGCGCGCGCGCCGGGGACGTGGCCAGGCCCAGGCCGCCGCGCCGCGCGCTCGGGCCCACTTGCCCGCGCCGCCCGTGCCGCGCAGGTCGTCGGGCCGCGAGCTGACGCCGCGCGCATTCCTGGCATCGACGTGCAGCTCGGCGACGGCGACCGCTGGGCGCTCGGGGGGCAGGAGATGCGGGTGAGTGCGAGCGAGGCGCGGCTCGCAGCAGACGCGAAAGCAGGGACAGCACGCCACGCGCGCGCCGCGCCGGCAGGCGGCCAAGAGCGCCGCGCGCGCCCCTCCTCACCGGCCCGCCGTCCGTCGCAGGTGTTTGACACGCCCGGCCACACGCGGGGGCACATCAGCCTCTGGTTCCCTGGGGCCAAGGCGCTGTTCTGCGGTGCGGCGCGCGCGGCGCGGCCGCTGTGCGCGGTGGGGCGTCGGCCGGCCGCGGCGCCCGCGCGCCAGCGTTGCCTACCCCCACACGCGGCGCCCGCCGCCGCCGGCCCTCGATGCGCAGGCGACACACTGTTTGCGCTCGGGTGCGGGCGCCTGTTTGAGGGCGACCCGCAGACGATGTGGGCGTCGCTGTCCAAGCTCACGCCGCTGCCGCGCGACACGTTGGTGTACTGCGCGCACGAGTACACCCAGGTGGGTCGCACCGCCGGCGCTGGCTGCGCGCGCGCGCGCTTGTGTCTGCATCTGGGACTGGCTGCGGGCGCACGCGCGCGCTCGCCCGCCGCGCGCTCGCTGGCCCGCCGCCCCCGCCCAGGCAGCGCCGCCGCCGCCGCCGCCGCCGCCGCCGCCGCCGCCGCCGCCGCCGCCGCGGCCGCCGCGGCGGCCGCCGCCGCCGCGCAGTCCAACGCGCGCTTTGCTGTGACCGTGGACCCGCACAACGCGGCGCTCGCGGCACGCAAGGCGGCCATCGACGAGGCGCGCGCACGGGTGCGTGCGGCGGCGGCGGCGGCGCGCAACGGCCGCGCCCGGCGCGTGCGGCTGTGCCGCGCGGCCAGAGCGCGCTGCGCGGCGCCGGCGGCCCGCCCCCGACGCGCGCACCGCCGTCCGCCGCATGCGCGCCGCGCAGGGCGAGGCGACGGTGCCAAGCCTGCTGGGCGAGGAGCTCGACACCAACCCCTTTCTGCGTCCACACGACGCGGGCGTGCGCACGGGCGTGGGCGCGGCGCCGGGCGCGGCCGACTGGGAGGTCTTTGGCGCGGTCCGCGCCGCCAAGGACCGCTTCTGAGGCGGCCGATTATCCCCAGGGCGCGCTGCGCCGCCTCCAGGCTGTGGGGAGAGCGCACAGTGTCACCGGGGGCGCCGCGACGACACTAGCAGACGAGCGCGCGGGGCGGCAGGCGCGCCGGCGCTCGGCCGGCGAGTGCGCGCGTGCGCAGGCCGGCGCGGGGACGACCGGAGGTGCCGGGGCGGCCGGCAGGAGGCCGGGGGCTGTGTTGTCGTTGCGCCCTGCACCTGGAACCCGCAACGTCGCGCGCCCAGCGCTTCGGCCGCCGCCCAGCCCGCGCAGGCAGCCCCGTGCCGCGCACCCCCACGCGTCTCGTCACCCCGCTTCATCCGCCAGTTGCACCCCGCGGCCACGCGATGGCGTTCCAGCTCTCCGCGACGATGCCCCGCGCCTGCGGGGCCCGCCCGGGCGCGCGCGCCGCGATCGCGGCGCGCCCTGGCGCTCTCGCGGGACCCCGTTGCGCTTATAAGCCGCTGGGCATGCGTGCAAGCGCTCCCGCGGCCCCCTCGCGCGGGCGCCTGCAGGTGAGCAGCAGGCTGGACATCTCGCGCCCCGCAGCCGCGCCCCAATCGCGCGCGCCCCGTGGGCTCGGCAAGTCTCGCAGACTGCGCAGCGCGTGATCGGCCGGCGCTGGCCGGGCGCGAGCCAGCGGCGGCGCGGCGCGGCGCAGCAGCGGGGGCCACTCCGCTCACCGTCGCGTCCGTGCCCGCCGCGGCCGCCGCCCAGGTCGCCGCTAGCGCGTCGGGCGACCTGCCCATCTCCGCCGACACGCTCGGTGCGTCGGCGTCGACCGTGCGCAACTTTGCGTTTGCGAGCTTCTGGGTGCAGCTGCCGCTGACGGTCGTGTCGGCGTGCGTGCTGTTCTTCGCCATCATGTTCAGCAAAGCGGTGCGCGAGCAGTTGATCTGATCCGACTGCGGGGAGCGTGGACAGCGGGAGGACGGCGCGCCAGCGGCGGCAGCGGCGGCAGCGGCGGCAGCGGCGGAGCGCCAGCGGCGGCAGCGAGCACGCGCTCGCGGCACGCCCCACCACACCCACTCACGCACACCCGTCCGTCCACGCGCACACACACACGCACACAATGCACCACACCACGCAGCCGGGCGACGTGTCGCGCTGGTTCACGCTTGTCGGCATCGCCGCGTCGCTGCTGTCGACCTTCTTTGCCCACGGCTTCCTCACACTCGCCAAGCGCGCGATCAACGAGGGCAAGCAGGTCGGCCAGTCCACTGGGGCAGTCGGACCGGGGCAGCCAGCCCGGGGGGCCAGCCCGGGTGAAGGCCGGGGGGAGCGGGCGGCGCGCGGGCGGGCCCGCAGCGGGCGCAGCATGGCAGCGGGCGCAGCGCGCCAGCAGGCGGCGGCGTGCGGCGGCGCGCAGCCCCAGCGGCAGCCCCCCTTGACCTCGCCTGCGCCCCACGCCACCGCTGCGCCGCGCCGTGCGCCCGCCCGCGCCGCGCGCCGCGTCCAGGTGAGCCGCAGCTTCCTGGTGCAGAACCTGGTGCGCAACACCAACATCAACCTCGCCGGCATCGGTATCACCCTCATCGGCCTGCAGGCCTCGGGTGAGCCCAGGCCAGGCGCCGCGCCAGCAGCCGCCGCAGCAGCCGTCGCAGCAGCCGCCGCGGGCGCCGCAGCCGACGCGGGACGCGCCCTCCGCGCCCCGCCCGCCGCCGCGCGCGCCCCGCGCTCACGGCCCCCGCCGCGCCGCGCGCCGCGCCGCGCTGCGCGCAGTCGGCACGCTGGTGAGCAAGACGATGCTCGCCGCGACCAACGCGCCCTACGCCGCGCCCGCGCCGGGCGGCACGCTGATCTCGCTCGACGTCTTCAGCCTGCAGGCGCGCACCGCGGGGGCCAAGCTGCCGCGGCCCGCCCGCCCCGCTCCCTCCCCTCGCTCCCTCTCTCCCTGCGCGCGCCGCGCCGCGCGTGACCGTCACCGCCGCGCCGTGCGCCGCGCCGCGTGCTCGCCACGCGCAGGCGTCGACCAACACGCTGCTCGCGCACTTCCTGAGCGTGGTGTTTGCGAACTTCATCATCGGCGCGGTCAACCGTGCCGGCGCCAAGCCCGCGGCCGCGTGAGCGGCCAAAGCGCGGCGGGCTCGCGGCGGCCGAGGGGCGGGCAGCAGCCGCGGCGCGCGGCTGCCGCGGGCGCCCGGCGCGGCGGCGGGGGGAACGGACGAGCCTGTTGTGTGCCCGGCGACGTGCGTGGGCGTCGCCGTGTGTTGCTGCTGCTGCTGCGGGTCGCCGCGTGACCACCCCGGTGTTTGTGACCGCGCGCACGCTGCACGCGCCCCCGGCGCCCGCCAACGACCGCGGGGCACGCGGCCGGCCGCGCGCGCACTTACGATCTGACGACCCGTCTGTGGTGAGGCCGCACTGAACTTCTTTTATGTGGCGAGCTCCGTTGGTGAAATACACGCCGAATGGGGCGCCGCGGCGCCGCCCGGCTGGACCGCGCAGCTGCGACGCGGCGCGCCCACTCAGCAGCCCGTCCTGCGCGCTCCACCCGACATCACCGCGCAGCCCCCCACGACCCACCAGCCGCGCAGGCAGCGCCGATCGCCCCACCCGCCGCCCGCGAGCCTCCCAGACGCCCGCGCCACCCGCCGCGCGCTGAGCCTTCCGCGCCCCCATGGCGCTCGTGCTGCGCCGCACCGCGGTCCTGGGGCGTGTCGGGCGCGCCCGGGCGGGCGCGGGCACCTGGCGCCCGCTCGCCGCGGCGGCGGGGGCCGGCGCCGGCGAGCCCGAGTTCCCCTTCTCGCGCCCGTCGGGCGCGGAGCCGCCGGCCGAGTACAAGGACCTGCGCGCGCGCTGCCCCGTGTCGCGTGCGCGCCTGTTCGACGGCACGCCGATCGTGCGCGCGCCGCGCCCGCGTCTGCCGCTGCGCGCTGCGCAGTCGACGCTGGCCGCGCGGCTGAGCCGCTGCGCGCTGCGGCGGTGGCCGTCGACTGTTAGCCCCACTCACATCGCATGCCGCCCGCTCGCTGCCCCCGCCCAGGTGCTGCTGACCAAGATGGCCGACGTGCGCGCCGCGCTGAGCGAGCCGCGCCTGAGCAAGGTCGGTTGGCTCAGCGGCGGGCGCCGGCGCCGGCCGCGCGCTCGCGCCGCGCCGCGCCGGCTGCGCGCCCACGCGCGCCCCCGCGCCGCCAGGTGCGCACGCACCCCGGCTTCCCCGAGCTCTCGCCGGGCGCCAAGGCAGCCGTGGAGGGGCGCGAGGCGACGTTCGTCGACCTCGATTCGCCGGAGCACACCCACTTCAGGCGCGCGCGCGGCCGCCGCCGCTGCCGCCGCCGCCCGAGCACGCCCCGCCGCCGCCGCCCCACACGCCCCCGCCGCCGCCCCAAACCCCACCCCGCCCGCTGCATGCAGGTCCATCTTCGAGCCGGGGTTCACCAAGGAGCGCGTCGACGCGCTGCGCCCCGCCATCACCGCGCACGCGGACGCCCTGCTGGACGAAATGAAGCTCCGCCGCTGGGCTGGCGGTGCGCTGCCGCGCCTGCACGCTGCGCGCGCGCAGCTACACGCCGCGCGCGCGGGGCCTGCACGCCGCGGCCGCGGCGCCGCGCGCGCCGCAACGAGCGTGCCTCGCCGCGCCGCCGCCGCGCCGCCGCCGCGCAGGCGGCGACGCGGCCGACCTGCACGAGGGCTTCAGCCTGCCGCTGGCCTTCAAGGTCATATACGACCTCTTGGGCATCCCCAACGAGGCGCGCTGGCTCGGCGGCAGCGCGCCGACACGCGGCCAGCGCGCCAGCGCGGCCAGCGCCGCTCTGCCGGCGCTGGCCCGGCGCCGCGCCGCGCCGCGCCGCGAGCTGCCCTCCTCTTGCGCGCCGCGCGCCCCGCGTCGCACGCGCCGCCGCGTGCCGCTGCCAGGACTACGCGTTCCTGTCGGGCAACGTCGCGGTGCGGGCGAGCGGGTCGTCCACCGCGCGCGACGCGGCGGCGGCGCAGGAGGCGCTGACAGACTACATGCGCAGGCGCGCGGGCGCGGCTTAAAGGGTTGAGGGGCTCAGAGCGCGGCGGGTCATCAGCGGCCGGCCCGGCCTGCCCCGGCGCCGCCACCCCGCGCCGCCGCGCCCGCCGCCGCGCCCGCCGCCGCGCCCGCCGCCGCGCCCGGTGCAGGCTGGTGGCGGCCAAGGTGGAGCGGCCCGACGGCGGGCTCATCAGCGAGGTCGCGGCGCGCGACCTGCAGGCCGGGCGCATCAGCCGCGACCAGCTCGAGGCGCACGCGTTTCTGCTGCTCGTCGCCGGTGCGGCGGCGCGCGCACTGCCGTCGCGCGACGGCGGCTGCTGCCGCCGCCGGCGCGCCGGGCGCGAGCCGGAGCCCACGCGCGCGCGGGCCGCCGCGGCGCCGCCGCGCCGTGCTGCGTGCGGCCAGGCAACGCGACGCTGGCGTCGATGATCAACCTGGGCGTCATCACGCTGCTGCAGGCGCGCTGTGCGCGCTGTGCGCGCACAGCGCTGTGCGAGCTGTGTGCCGTGCGCGCTGTGCGCCGTGCACGCAGCACGCAGCCCGGTCCCGCCCGCGCGCGCAGCCAACGCCGCGCCGCTGCCGTGCGGTGCGCCGCCGCAGCACCCCGGCGCGCTGGCCGAGATTCAGGCCGACCCCTCGCTCTGGCCCCGCGCGGTCGCTGAGATCTGCCGCCTGCACACCGCCTCGGCCTACGCGCTGCGCCGCGTCGCGCTCGAGGCACGGCGCCGCCGCCCCGCGCGCCCGGCGGCGCCGCCGCCGCCGCTGCCGCCGCCGAGCCGCTGACCCGTCGCGCCGCCGCGCCGCGCGCCGGGCCGCCGCCGCCGCCGCCGCCGCCGCCGCAGGACGTGGAGCTCGGCGGCGCGGCCATCGCGGCGGGCGAGGGCGTGATCGCACTCAACCAGTCGGCCAACCGCGACGAGGTTGTTCGCGCCGCCGCCGCGGCGCGCGCCGCGCGCCGCCGCCCGGCTCGGCGAATGCGCTCGCGCGCGCGGGGTTGCGAGCCGCCGCCGCGGCGCCGCGCCGCGCGCGTGGCGCCTGCCCACACCCGCGTGCGCCCCGCGCGCACGCCGCGCGCCGCGTGCCGCCGGGCGCAGGATGTGTTCCCCGACCCCGACGCCTTTGATATGCGGCGCGACCCCAGCCTGCACGTGCGCGGCGCGGCGCGCGGCGCGCGGCGCGCCAGCTGTGGGTCGGCCGACGTCGGGGCGCGCGCTCAGCACCCAGCGCGCGCTCTGCATGCTGCCGCGGTGCGCGCGGGGCCGGCACCGCAGGTCGCGTACGGCGACGGCACGCACCGCTGCATCGGCGAGTACCTCAGCAACACCGAGCTGGAGGTCGGCCTGGAGCGCCTGTTCAGCAGGCAGGCCGCCGGGGCCGCGGCGGCGCCGCACCGGGGAAAGCCGCGGGCGCGCTGCCACGCGGCGGGCGCGCCCGAGTCTGCGCCCGCGCCCGCGCCGCGCGCAGGCTGCCGGGGCTGCGCCTGGCGGTGCCGGAGGCGGAGATCGCGTGGAGCCCGGCCGACAAGGACGTCGGCGTCGCGCGCCTGCCGGTCACGTGGCGCGTCGGCGAGACCAAGGCGGCAGACATCCGCTACAACCGCGCGTCGTGAGAGGCGGCCTCGGGCGCAGGCGGCGTGGCGGTCGCGCGAGGCGTGCGAGTTGCGCGTGCCTTGACCGTGCAGGAGTGCTGGCAGGCGGGGCAAGTGCGTTGCGGCGGCCCACAGCCGCCGGCCCAGGCCGCACCGGGCACACCGCCGCCGCCGCCGCCACCGCCGCATCGAGCGGTCGGCGGCCAGCGCGCGTCGTCAGGGCTCAACCGGAGCGGCGGCTGGAGCACGCAGCGGCGGCCGGTCCTAGGGATCGCTGGCCGGGCCTAGCGTCACTCACCGGGCGCCCGGGCCGGCGCTCACGGCACGCCCAGGACGCGCAGCAGTCCCCCCCGCCGGCACCGCACTGCTGCGCGGGCGGTGGCGGCCGGGCGGCCTTCGTTTGGTGCTGATCGATCGGCCCGTGACTCAGAGCGCGCCCGGCGTCGGCGTCCGGCATCGGGCGGGCTCGGAGGGCGCGGAGCAGCAGCAGTGATGTTGCGCCTGCTGCCGTGCGCGGCCGGCCCGCGCGCCCTGGGCCACCGCCCAGGGGGCGCAGGGGCGGCCACTGGCATCGCGACGATGCCCGTCGGCCAGCCGGCCCCGCGCTGGCGCGCCCAGCCGGGCAGGCGGCGCGGCGCGGCGGCTGCGGCGGCAGCAGCGGCTGCGCCGGAGGCCGACCGCAAGGCCCGGCTGAAGCGCCCCGCCCGCAAGCGGTCGGACGAGGAGGAGGTCGGCGAGGAGGGCATGCCGGAGCTGCCGCAGGTGCGTGCTGGGCGCGCGGCACGGCGGCGGCCCGTGCGCCGCCCTGGTCGGCGGCTCGCGCGTGCGTGCGGCAGCCCACGGCCGGCCGCGCCGCCCGTCCGCCGCCCCAGCCCCTGGACTACCAGCAGACGCTGGTCAAGTCGTTCACGCTCGGCGGCATCGGCCTGCACAGCGCCGAGTACGGTGAGAGCGCGGTCGCGCACGCAGCGCGCCGCGCCGCGCGGCGTGCAGCGCCGCGCCCGCGCGCCCGCGCGGCCGCCGACGCGCCGCCCGCCGCGCCGCCGCGCCCGCAGCCGTGGTGCGCGTGCGCCCCGCGTACGCCGGCGAGGGCCGATACTTCGTGCGCGTGCCGCCGGGTGCGCCGCCGCCGCCGCAGCAGCAGCAGCAGCGGCCGCGGCCGCCGGCGCGCCGGCGCCGCGCTGGCGCGCTGCCGTGCGCCGCCGCGCGGGCCGTCCTGCGAGCCCCCAGCGCCCCGCCCTGAACCCAGTCGTCAGCCCAGCCCTAAACCCTGAACCCTGCGGCCCCGCGCAGGCACCAACGGGGGGCGCTTTGTCTTTGACGGCGGCAACCTGCTCGACGACGCGCCGGTCGACGAGGCGCTCGCGGTCGCGCCGGTGCCGGACGAGGTCGAGGACCTCAAGGTGCGTGGGTGTGTGCGTGGTTGGTTGGGGGGCTTGGTGCGCGCGGCTGGGTGTGTTTTTTTTCCTGCGTGTGCGTGGCTGCATGTGGGCTGGGCTGGTCGGGGGGCGTGGTGCGTGTGGCTCGGTGTGTTTTCTATGGCCGAGGGGGCGCGCGCCGCGCCCGTGCGCTGCCGGCCACCTCACCCGGCGCCGCGCCGCCGCGCCGCCGCGGCGCCACGCTGTGCAGGTCGAGTGGTTCTCGGCCTACCTGGCCGCCCAGGAGGACGAGGGATTCATCGGGACGTTCTCAGAGTTCCTGGAGGCGCAGGTGCGTCAGGTCTTTGGTTTGGTTTTTGGGGTCGAGGATCAGACAGCCAGCGCCGCGGCGCGCGTCACCTCCGACGCGCGGCCCGCCGCCGCCGCCGCCGCGCCGCAGGTGCGCGCGGGCGGCCTGGAGCGGTCGCTGCGCGCGCGGATGCTGGGCATTGACGCTGCGGCGGAGGAGGACGCGCTGGACGTGGAGCCAGAGTGAGCGCTGGGGCAGCGGCGCGCCGGCGCGGCGCAGCGCGAAAGGGCTGGGCGCGCGCGCGCCCGGGCCCGCGCACGCAGCCCACGCAGCAGCCTCCCGCCTTCCGTCCCGGCGCTGCGCGCCGACCGCGCGGCCGCCCGCCTGCCCCGCCCCGCCCCGCCGCGCGCGCGCAGCCTGTCGCTGGAGCCGGAGGACATAGTGGCGCTGGACCCGACCGACCCCACGCTCGTGCGCGCGGCCGTCGGCAGCGTGGCCACCACGGACCTGCCCTACACGCAGCTGGGCGAGGGCGACACGCGGGTGCGCGGCCACGGCGGCGGTGGCGGCAGCGTTGTTGTTGTTGGCTGCTGCGCCGGCGGCGCGCTTGGTCAGAAAATGCGCGGCGCGCGCCGGCGCGGCCCTCACGCAGCGCCGCCGCCGCCGCCGCCGCGGCCGCGCCGGCCGGCAGGTGATGACGGTCGAGCTGCTGCTGGCGGCGCTGGAGGCGAGCGGCGTCGACAACGCGCGGTGCGGCGCCGCTGGCGCGCTCTGCCGCGCTCTGCCGCGCTCTGCCGCGCTCTGCCGGCCACGGCCTCTTACCGGCGACGCTCACCGCCCCGCCGCCCCGGCCCCGCCTCCCGCGCGCCGCGCGCGCAGCATCGAGATCGAGGGCGGGCACGAGGTCCCGGTGTTGGATAACAGCGCGCTGGGGTGGTGCATCGACATCCAGTGCGCCCAGCTGCGCCCTGCGCCGCTCGCGCCGGGCGGCGGCGCGCCGGTCGCCGCCGAGGGCCAGGTCGCGCTCGGCCGGCGCGACCTGCTGCGCCCGCGCCAGGCCGTCGCGGTGCGCGCACGCGCCGTCGCGCGCGCCGCGCAGCCGGCCGCCGCCGCCGCCGCGCTGGGTCGCTGATGTGAAGAGCCAGAATCAGACTCTGAACCTCGCCTTTTGAATCCGCGATTCAAACCGCCGCAGGTCCAGGACGACGAGGGCTGGATATCTTTTTTCCCGGGGCCCTTCCAGCGCCTCACCGCCGGCGTGGACCACAGCCGCGTCGCGCCCGTCATCGGCTGCCAGTGGCACACCTGGAACGCGGACGACGTGCACTTCAGGCGCGCGGCCGCCGCCCCCGCCGCACCGCGCGCCGCCGCCGCCGCCGCTGTGAACGCCGCGCGTCCCCGCTCACTCCCCCGCTCGCTCCGCCGCCCACTCCCCCGCTCGCTGCCCCTGCTCCCCCTCCCCTGCTCGCTCCCCGCGGCGCAGGTACTCGCTCGCGCCGGCGCGGGGCTACGCCGAGTCGCTCGACGCGCTGCTCGCGCTGCGCGACGCGGGGCACGTGCAGGCGGGGGCGGAGTCGCTCTACATCATCGCCGCGGGCGACCGCTGGTGCGGCGGCGCGCGGGCGCGCGGGCGCGCGGGCGCAGCGCGCAGGCGCGTGCAGCGGCGCGTGCAGCGGCGCGTGCAGCGCGCGGGCATGCGTGCAGCGCGCGACGGCGTGCGGGCGGGGCGGGGCGGGGTGCCGCCGCCGGCCGGCCGCCTCCCCTTCCAACCATGCTGCCGCCTCCAACCGCCCCCCCCCCCCCCAAAGGTGGGACCCGAGCATGCTGCGCATGGCGGCGGACGAGCCGGTGCGGCACAAGCTCGTCACGCTCGTCGGCAACCTCGCCCTGCTCGGCGGCCCCGGCGGGCAGGGGCTGCCGGTGGGCCACGTGACCGCTTACAACGCGAGCCCGGGGCTGCAGCTCCAGTTTGTGCAGACGCTCGCGGAGAGCCTGGCCGGGCCGGAGGACTTTGCCTCGTTCGGCGACGTCCTGTCGGCGCAGGACGCGTGGCTGCGCTGGAGGTACGGCACAGGTGAGGAGGAGGCGTGGCGCGCGCGGGCAGGGCTGAGGGTTGTGGCGGCGGCCGCGGGGCGCGCGGGCGCACGGCAGCGGACGCACGGCGGCAGCGTGGCAGCACGGGGCTGCGCTCAGCTCGCGCCGCCCTCGCCCACCGGCGCGCGCGCGCGCAGGCCTGGTGGAGGAGCTGGAGGAGCTGGAGGAGCTGGAGGGCGACGACGAGGGGGGCGCGGAGTGACGGCGGCGCGCGCGCGCCGTGCCCGGTCTGGCCCTCGCGCAGGCTGGTCCGGCGGTCGGGCGCCAGGTGGGGCTCGCTCGGCAACCGCAACTTACACACAACGGACGCATGACCGCCGCGCGCCAGCCTGCCGGCCGAGCCTAGCGCAGCGGCGGCGCCGGCGGCATCAGCGAGCGCTCACAGGGTGGCGATCGCTTCACCTGACCGAGAGCGACAGTGGCGCATTCAGCCGGCGATCCTGTCGCGATCAGATCGTTGTGAACGCTATCGGCAAGAGCTCGGGCCGGTTCACAGCGTTCGTACGGGCGCCAGGCGGTGGAGACGTGTAGCAGCAAATTGATGGACCGGTGCGCTCTCTTCCCCGGGCGTCGCCGAGCTCACGCAGGCACTGCGAAGTCCGTAAGTCATTCAATCGGCATCGAAATCAGCACCGCACAGCCCCCAGCGCGCCCTGCGGCCCGCGACCCGCGTCGAAGCGCCCGTCCCGCAGCGCTTAGGGCCTCCGCGCCCCCCTCTTCTGTGAGCCTGGAGGCATGAAACCGCCCGTCATGGTCGCGGTGAGCCGCTGCGAGCCGCCCGTCACGCTTTTGGAGCGAGCACGATCGAGCGTTCCGGCCGGCCAGCCCGTGGCCAGGAGCACGCTGGTCGCAGTCGCAACATTACGTTCTGACCTCTAGCGTCAGCCTTCGCTTGCGAGACGGGCTGCACTGAGGCGTCACTGCCCGCCCCTGCTGACACGCAGGTCGTGGCCGTGCTGGTGCTTCTCACCCACTGCGCACGCCCAGGTGCGCAGGCGCCTGCCTGTAGGCGCTGCCCATTGCGCCAGGAATCTGACGCCCTGCGCGCCCGCAGCCGCCGCAGCGGTGTGCCGCCAGGTGCACGACCCTGCCGGCGCCCCGGTCTACACATCGAAGTGTGGCGCTGGCTCCTTCGTGCAACAGATGCCTTTCTGCACTCGTGTGCAATACACGCAGAGCGGCGCGCAGACCTGCTCCGACGGCTCGCTGTGGATCGAGATTGAGCTGGGCGGCACGCGACCCTGGCTGCGCCTCGCGACGCCCGGTGGCCAGAGCTCGGTGGCCGAGTGTCCCGCCAACCTCTGCCCCAACCCCACGTCCGGTGCGGCTGGTGCTGCGCGCAGGCGTCGCTCAAGCGCCGCGCTTTGAGCTGCTCTCTCACCCACCGCTCTCACTGCTGTTGCGTGCTGTGCCCTGGCCGCGCCCGCAGACGGCACGGGCTGCCGCCAAGTGCACGACCCGTATGGATCGCCGCTGCAGGAGCAGCCCTGCGCCTCCGGCAGGGCGCTGTCGACCGTGGGCTTCTGCCAGGAGGTCCGCGCAGTGCTTGCATCGGGGAGTTCCATCAAGTACAGCTGCCCTGATGGCTCCTGCTGGGTCGAGGTCACAAGCAATGGCGCGAGAGGCTACTGGCAGCGCATTGGCGGCAGCAGCACCGCCTGCAACAACGCCGACTACTCCAGCCTGGCCAACTGCCCAGCGGATCGTTGCACAGGTGCGCCTGCCTTGGGTGCTCGGCACGACCTGCGCCGGCGACGCGGCGCGACGGGCCCGTGGCGCGGAGCGCCGGGCCCGCGGCGGCGCGCCAGACGGGCAAGGTTTGACGCTGCGCACCCGCACGGGCGGGTGCGTGCTGCCGCCGACGCTGCACGTCCCTGACAGGAACGCAAAAGCACGGCAACAATGGTGCCGTGAGCTGCACCACCTTCTGCCAGGGCGCGCAGTGGGGCCAGGCCTACGCACGATGCGTGTCGGCGTACGACACGGCGGCGCGCAAGGGGGTGTCCTGCGATACCGCGGTCGGTGTGACTAGCTCTGAGCTCACATGCTTCTGCAAGGGTGGGTGCGGGAGCAGCAGGCTTGCCAAGGCCATTGGCAAACACTCAAACGCCCCCCCCCCTGCCCCCCCCCTCTCACGCACACACATGACCACAACTCACGCGCCCCACTCTTGACCGCTCTGCAGATGCCATCAGCGACCCCTGCGCTGGCAACAGCTGCAGCGGCCACGGCACCTGCTCCAACGGTGTGTGCCAGTGCACGGGCGGCTGGAGCGGCAGCCGGTGCGAGACGGCATCAGACCCGTGCGCTGGCATCAGTTGCAGCGGCCACGGCACCTGCTCCAACGGTGTGTGCCAGTGCACGGGCGGCTGGAGCGGCAGCCGGTGCGAGACGGCATCAGACCCGTGCGCTGGCAACAGCTGCAGCGGCCACGGCACCTGCTCCAACGGTGTGTGCCAGTGCACGGGCGGCTGGAGCGGCAGCCGGTGTGAGACGGCATCAGACCCTTGCGCTGGCAACAGTTGCAGCGGCCACGGCACCTGCTCCAACGGTGTGTGCCAATGCACGGGCGGCTGGAGCGGCAGCCGGTGTGAGACGGCATCAGACCCTTGCGCTGGCATCAGTTGCAGCGGCCACGGCACCTGCTCCAACGGTGTGTGCCAGTGCACGGGCGGCTGGAGCGGCAGCCGGTGCGAGACAGCGCCAGGTGAGCTTGCGGAGTGTTGCCTGGGCTTTCCGCAGCTGATATCAGTTGCGTAGTGGAGCAACCGTCGTTGCTGCCGCCTGCCTTGCAGTTGCAGGCTCTGCTGGCTGCCGCCAGGTGCACGACCCTGCCGGCGCCCCGGTCTACACATCAAAGTGTGGCGCTGGCTCCTTCGTGCAACAGATGCCTTTCTGCACTCGTGTGCAATACACGCAGAGCGGCGCGCAGACCTGCTCCGACGGCTCGCTGTGGATCGAGATTGAGCTGGGCGGCACGCGACCCTGGCTGCGCCTCGCGACGCCCGGTGGCCAGAGCTCGGTGGCCGAGTGTCCCGCCAACCTCTGCCCCAACCCCACGTCCGGTGCGGCTGGTGCTGCGCGCAGGCGTCGCTCAAGCGCCGCGCTTTGAGCTGCTCTCTCACCCACCGCTCTCACTGCTGTTGCGTGCTGTGCCCTGGCCGCGCCCGCAGACGGCACGGGCTGCCGCCAAGTGCACGACCCGTATGGATCGCCGCTGCAGGAGCAGCCCTGCGCCTCCGGCAGGGCGCTGTCGACCGTGGGCTTCTGCCAGGAGGTCCGCGCAGTGCTTGCATCGGGGAGTTCCATCAAGTACAGCTGCCCTGATGGCTCCTGCTGGGTCGAGGTCACAAGCAATGGCGCGAGAGGCTACTGGCAGCGCATTGGCGGCAGCAGCACCGCCTGCAACAACGCCGACTACTCCAGCCTGGCCAACTGCCCAGCGGATCGTTGCACAGGTGCGCCTGCCTTGGGTGCTCGGCACGACCTGCGCCGGCGACGCGGCGCGACGGGCCCGTGGCGCGGAGCGCCGGGCCCGCGGCGGCGCGCCAGACGGGCAAGGTTTGACGCTGCGCACCCGCACGGGCGGGTGCGTGCTGCCGCCGACGCTGCACGTCCCTGACAGGAACGCAAAAGCACGGCAACAATGGTGCCGTGAGCTGCACCACCTTCTGCCAGGGCGCGCAGTGGGGCCAGGCCTACGCACGATGCGTGTCGGCGTACGACACGGCGGCGCGCAAGGGGGTGTCCTGCGATACCGCGGTCGGTGTGACTAGCTCTGAGCTCACATGCTTCTGCAAGGGTGGGTGCGGGAGCAGCAGGCTTGCCAAGGCCATTGGCAAACACTCAAACGCCCCCCCCCCCCTGCCCCCCCTCCCTCTCACGCACACACGTGACCACAACTCACGCGCCCCACTCTTGACCGCTCTGCAGATGCCATCAGCGACCCCTGCGCTGGCAACAGCTGCAGCGGCCACGGCACCTGCTCCAACGGTGTGTGCCAGTGCACGGGCGGCTGGAGCGGCAGCCGGTGCGAGACAGCGCCAGGTGGCTGCGTGGCCAGCGGCCAGCCTGTCAGTTGTGAAGGAGGGTCTGTCTTCCAAGCAAGCCAAGGTGACACCCTAGCGCAGATCGCTGCAACCCTGTGCCAGGCTGACCTCACGAGCGTGGCGGCTGCAAACACGCACATCCACGACGCGGGCCATCTGTGCGCTGGCGACGGCGTGTGCTGCCCTCCTACTGAGACCCTGCCTGGTGACCTGCGGGCTGCGGCGGGCGGCGCGACGGGTGCAGAGCACGCGCCGCAGCTCCCAACGGCGCTGCCGCACGCTGCGCGCGCGCCGCAGTTGAGCAACTCTACACCGAGTGTCGCCAGGTGGCGCCAAGCGTTAGCCTCATGGTGAGCAGCGCCCCATGTGGTAAGGGGATGACCCTGTCCAAGGTGCTGCCGGCATGCACCCGCTTTGAATACGTGGTGGGCGTGAGGATTGATGACTGCCGCTTAAGCTTCGGAGTTGCCAACTACTGCACGTGGGTGAAAATTCGCTACGCTGCCGGCACAGGCGCGCTGCAGACCGGCTGGGTGACAGCAGCCTGCATGGGATCAGCCCAAGTCACGTACTGCCCTGCCACCGGCTGCCCGGCCCAAGGTGGGCGTGTGTGCATGCGAAGGTTGTCGCCCGCGCCACACGCGCGCACATGCACCCTCTACAAACACGCCGCCGCGCGCTGCCGCCACAGCGCCCGCGAGCACCTGCCGCCAGGTGACCACGGGAGAGGAGCTGACGCTGCGGGAGAAGCCTTGCTTCGGCTCAAACCCCGTGACGCTCGGCGGCGCTGGTGTCGTGCTCCATCGCGATGACACCTTCACCGTCTCCAACACCGACTCCAAGCAGGTCTCCACGTGCGGCACCACCACCCCGCCCGACCCGCCGGGGCGCGCGCTGTGCTGGGTGCAGGCCGCCGCCAAGGGCGCCACCGGCTGGCTGCCCGTTGGGCGCGGCACGTTCAAGGACGCGTTCTGCGCCGGCGGCGCGGCGGGCGCGCCGCAGCCCGAGTCGTTTGTGACCGAAACGTGCGCTGCAGCGTCGACGTCAACGCAACTGGCCATGCCGGTGGCTGACTTGTACTACGTCTCGTCGTGCTTCGGCAAGCGGTCGATAAGCTATGGCAGCAAGGATCACAAGGGCCTCGACCTCGCTGTCTACATGGTCCCGGTCTTTGCGGCCGCGGCGGGCGTCGTCACGCTGGGCTCGCAGCCCTGCCTGGGCTCGACCGCCGGCGGGGGAAACTACGTGACCATCAAGCACTCTGACACACTCTCCACTCTCTATATGCATCTGGACAGCTTCTCCGTGGCAAACGGCGCAACGGTGGCCCAGGGCCAGCAGGTGGGGGTGTCGGGCACGAGCGGCATGTGCGGCGGCAGCAGCTACCACCTGCACTTTGAGGTCCGGGCGGGCGGGACGGCCATCAACCCCCTGGCCTGCCTCCCGGAGCTCAAGACCAAGTCCACCAGAGACGCGGGCTACAAAAACTGCGCCGATTCCAAGCCCGACGCGCGGTGCACCAAGCCCGCGCAGCCCACGCAACCGCCAGTTGGTGAGTGTGCACGAGCTGGTCAGGCGCCAAGCCTTGCCAACCGCGCCCATTTGCTTGCTTGCATATGCTCGTTCTGGTTTAGGCTGTGCCCGCGTGATGCGGCCGCGTGCTCACCATCCCCGCGCTGCCCCGCAGGGTCGCTGGACAGCGTGGACCAGGCGCAGCTCACCAGGGCGTTCCTGGCCAACCAGGCGGACGGCGTGTGCCCCTCCCAGGACCCGAGATACTTCCAGGCGGCGTTCAACGCGTTGCTGGTCAGGCAAGACCGCTACGACGGCAAGCGCGGCGTCGACGTCGCCGGCGTCACGACGCCGCGCGAGCTGGCCATGATGCTCGCGCACGTGATCTCCGAGACCAGCTGCCTTAGCTTGCGGCGGGAGTCCAACTGCTACCAGGCCAACTACCAAAATGGCAATGCGCAAGGGGGTTGCCCGGCGAGCAATTACTACTGCGGCCGCGGGTACCTGCAGCTGACCAACTGCGGCCTCTACCAGGCGTTCCAGGGCGCGCTGACCAGCGACGCGCGCCTCGCGCGCCTCTTCCCCGGCGTCGACGTCGTGCAGCGCCCCGACGCCATCTCCGACAGCGAGGACCTTTCCTGGGAGGCGGCCTTCTTTTTCTGGCGGACGCGGATCAGGGGCGCCGCCAACGTCGGCCTGCTCGACGCCGGCGGCTTTGGCGCGACGCTGTGCACGCTCAACGGCGGCGAGTGCGGCGACGGTGGGCACAGCCAGAACAGCCTCGGCCTCACGCAGCCGTCCGGCTGCGCCGCCGTCGCGCGCTTCCGGTGGTATCGCAACATACTGGCCGTGCTCGCGCCCGGCGTGCCCGCGATCGGGGACGGCTGCTACGCGTTTGTGCACAGCAGGTGCCAGGGCCTGCTCGACCCCCCCGGCGGCACGGGCCTGTCCGCCGGCGCCGCCGCCAACGCGTGCGCGACGGCGCGGTGCACGATACAGCGCCCCCCTGCCAAGGCAGGCGCCTGGACTTGCGTCAACCGCGCCACCTGCACGCGCGCGGGTGGCGCCCCGGTCGTTGGCAAGTGCCCAAACGATCGGTTCGGGCTGTGCTGCGCTGGCATGCGGCTGAACCCAACCGAGTTCCAGGGGCTTCCTGGTGACACGACCCGGCCGTGACTAAGGTTGGCGCTACTGCACCGCACTGCATCGCTCCGCACTGCAATGCGCTGCGCTGTGTTTTGAAGTATCACCGTCTGCTAGCTCAACACAATCACCGCTGCATCAGCCGCCTGGGGCGCGAGCCAGGTCAGCGATGTCATGCACATGTTGTCCAAGCGTCCATAGCTGCAATCATTGCCAAGTTGTTTTCTTGAAGGGAAGCTTTTCCTCGTTTCCGCGCTCAGTGTCCATTTCCAACTGAAGTCCTCTACGTGCGAACTACTGTCCCTGAGCACTTCACGGCATCGCTGCGCTGCATCAGCCACCTGGGGCGCGAGATCCAGGTCAGCGCACAGAGGCAGGTTTCGTGCGTGGTGGTGTTTGTCGTGGGCAACGTTTTGGTTGACGAGGGGGGGGGGGGCGCAGAGCAACGGCAGCCCTCGCGCGTGAGGCGGGCTAGTTTGCAACCGCAACTTACACACGGCGGACGAGCCGGTGCGGCACAAGCGCGTCACGCTCGTCGGCAACCTCGCCCTGCTCGGCGGCCCCGGCGGGCAGGGGCTGCCGGTGGGCCACGTGACCGCTTACAACGCGAGCCCGGGGCTGCAGCTCCAGTTTGTGCAGACGCTCGCGGAGAGCCTGGCCGGGCCGGAGGACTTTGCCTCGTTCGGCGACGTCCTGTCGGCGCAGGACGCGTGGCTGTGCTGGAGGTACGGCACAGGTGAGGAGGAGGCGTGGCGCGCGCGGGCAGGGCTGAGGGTTGTGGCGGCGGCCGCGGGGCGCGCGGGCGCACGGCGGCAGACGCACGGCGGCAGCGTGGCAGCGCGGGGCTGCGCTCAGCTCGCGCCGCCCTCGCCCACCGGCGCGCGCGCGCGCAGGCCTGGTGGAGGAGCTGGAGGAGCTGGAGGAGCTGGAGGGCGACGACGAGGGGGGCGCGGAGTGACGGCGGCGCGCGCGCGCCGTGCCCGGTCTGGCCCTCGCGCAGGCTGGTCCGGCGGTCGGGCGCCAGGTGGGGCTCGCTCGGCAACCGCAACTTACACACAACGGACGCACGACCGCCGCGCGCCAGCCTGCCGGCCGAGCCTAGCGCAGCGGCGGCGCCGGCGGCATCAGCGAGCGCGCAACAGCACGCAGCAGCTCGGCCGCCTGCTCGTGCGCCGGCGTCAGCGCGGCGCACTGCGCCGGCTGCTGCTGCTGCACGGCGCCGACCGGCGGCAGTGGCGCACAGGCGCTGGCAAAGCCCGCGCGCAGGTGGGGCGGCAGCGCCGCGAGCGCCGCAGGCGAGGGCCGCGCGGCGGGCGCCGCGCCGGCTGGCGCGGCGGTGGCGGTGCCGCCGGCGGCAACGCCCCCGCGCAGGTGCGGCGGCAGCGCCGCCTGCGCGGCCGCAACGTGCACCGCCGAGGCGGCGCGGGGCTCGGCCGCTGCCGGCCCATCGCGGCCGCGCAGCGGCGAGCTCCGCCGCGGCGCCGCCGGTTGCGCTGCAGGCGTCGGCTGCTGCTGCTGCTGCTGCTGCTGCCACTCCTGCTGCGGCTCCTGCTGCGCCGCGTGCTGCTCCTGCTGCTCCTGCCCCAGCTGCCCGCCCTGCTGCGGCGCCTCCTCGCCCTCCTCCTCGTCCGGGGTGCCCTCACCCAACGACCGCCGGGCCAGCCGCTCCTTCTCGTGCTGGCGGCGCCGCTGCGCCGCCTCCTGCTCGCGGCGCTGCCGCTCCTTGGCTGCCTTGGCCGCCTTGGCTGCCTTGCCGCTCGGCTTGGCCGCCGCCGGCGCGCCCCCCGGCGAGCCCAGCGCCTCGATCATAGCGGCCAGCGCGTCGACGTCGTCCGCCGGCGCCGCCGCCGCCGCGCGGCCGCGCCGCCCGCGTCGCCCGCGTCGCCCGCGCCGCCGTCGTCCGCGGCCGCGCCGCCCAGCGCGCCCGCGCCCCCGCGCAGCTGCCTGCCCCGCTTCTCGGCGGCCTTGAGTCGCCACTCGATGTAGGAGGCCTGCGAGACCAAGGGTGGTGGGGGCGGTGCCGGCGTGAGGGGCGGGGGCGGCGCCCGAGGCCCGCGGCTGCGCGCGGGCGCGGGCGACGCGGACGCGCCAGCGCGCGCGGCTGTGCGCGGCGGGCGGCGCACGCTCTGGCCCAGCTTGGTCGCGAGCAGCCTGGCCACGCTGTGGAAGCCCTGGCCCTGCCGCCATGGCGCGCCGGCCTCGACGAGGAGCAGCACCGACTCCATGTGCCCAGACTGCGCCGCTGCGGCGGCGGCGGGCTGGCGCGCGCGGGCGCGCGTCGGCTGGAGCACGGCGCCGCGGCGCTGCGCGCGCCGCCCCGCCCGGCCCCTGCCCCCGCCAACCTGTCTGGACGGCTCCGAAGCCGGCGCGCGAGGGCCGGGGGTCGGTCTCTGTCAGGTCCGCGCCCGCGTCTGCGCGCCGCGGCGCGGCGCGGCGCGGCGCAGCGGGGGTGTATCGGCTGGGCAGCCTCCGAGCGCGCGCGCGCGCGCAGGCAGGCAGGCGGCTGGCGCGCGCCGCTCCCACGCGTCCGCCAGGCCACCCGCGCCGCGCCGCGCCACGCGCCGGGCCGCCAGCGCCGCGCGCACCGATGAGGATGCGCAGCGTCTCTGGTTTGGGCCGCATCGCTGCAGCGAGCAGGGGCGTCAGCCCCGCTTACTTGGGGTCACTGCCGGTCCAGGGCAGGCTGACATCGGCGCTGCACTTGACGAGCGCGCGGACGAGCTGCGGCGCCGGCGGCGCGCCGCGGGCGCGGCGTCAGCGCCGCGCGGCGCCAGCGGTGTGCGCGGGGCGGCAGGGGCGCGGCGGGGCGGGGGATGACCAGGGCAAGGGGCCCGGGGGCGCAGGGGCGCGGCGAGGGGGGGATGGCAAGGGCAGCGCACCTCCACCTTGTCCGTCAACGCACACGTCAGCAGCGCCGTGCAGCCGCAGGGCGACGGCACGTTGAGCGGGCAGCCTGCCGCCGCGAGCGCCCGCAGCAGCGACGGCTGCACGCCCGGGCCGTGCACCACATTCCAGACGAGCTGAGCCGGCGCGAGCGCCGCCGCGTCGGGCGCCGGCCCAGCCGCGAGCAGCGGCCGCCGGCCGCCGCGGCCGGCAGCCGGCGGCGCGCCGCCCGGGCGCGGCGGCGCGGCGCGCGCGCTGGCGGCGAGCAGCGCCGCCACGCACGCGGTGTGGCCCTGGTGGGCAGCGATGTCGATCGCTCGCGCCCTGTCCGCGGCGCGCGGCGCGTCGAGATCAATGCCGGGGCAGCGCGCGAGCGCGGCCAGCGAGACCTCCGCGCCGTTGCGGGCCGCCAGAGTGAGCGGCGTCTCCCCGTTCCACGCCAGGCCAGGGTTGGGGCCGCCCGCCGCGCCCGCCAGCAGCTCGATGATCGCACACTGCTCCAGAGCCGTGCCCAGCGTGTCGCCCGGCGCGGCGCCGCCGGCGGGCAGGCTGCCGTCCACGCACGGCGCGCGCCGGAGCTCGGCCAGCGCGTCGGCCAGCGCCTGCCCCTGGGGCAGCGCCGCGTCGTGGTTCGGCACGACGTTGCAGGCCGCGAGGTGCAGCGGCGTGGCGCCGGCGAGCGTCCATTCGGCGCCGCCGTCGCCCGCGCCGCCCTCGTCGCCCGGCGGCGGCCCCGCCTCGGCGCCGGGGTCCGCGCCGTGCTCCAGCAGCAGCCGCACCGCCGCGAGGCACCCCGCGCCGCCGGGGTCGACGCCGCGCCCCTGGGCGGCGTAGAGGCCACGATACGCCTCGGCGAGCGCGGCGTGCTGCGCCGGCGTCGAGACCTCGGCCCGGGGCGCCACAGCGAGGTGCAGCGGCGCGATGCCCGTGCGCGGCGTGCGCGCGTCGGGGCACGCGCCGGCGGCGAGCAGCTGCAACACCGCCGCGGCGTTGTGCGCGATGGCAGCGTAGTGCAGCGGCGTCCAGCTCAGCGCGGCGTCACGAGTGCAGAGCACGTCTGCGTGGTCGCGCAGCAGGCCCGCGTCCAGCGGCTGCGGGCGCGGCGGCGGGGCGCGGGGCGCGGGGCGGGGGTCGGCCGGCGCCACGCACGGGGCGGCGCAGCGGGCGCCGCGGCTGTCGGCACGCCGGGCCCACGCTGCCTCCGCGGCCGCACCTGGTCCGGCTGCGCCCACAGCGCCGCGTGCAGCGGCGTGTCGTGCGCGCGGCCCGCGCAGGCTGCCGGCGCCGCGGGCTGCTTGGCGTCCGCGGGCTGCGAGGCGTCCGCGGGCTGCTTGGCCGCCGCGGGCTGCTTGGCGTCCGCGGGCGCGGCCGCTGGGGCGGCCGCCTCGCCGACGCCGCGGCTGCGCGGCCTGCCGCCGCCGGAGGCCGCCTCGCCGCCGGCCGCCCCGCCGCCGGCCGGGCGAGCGGCACCCGCACTGCTGCTGCTGCCCGCCCGCTCGCCCGGCCCCGGCCGCTGCGCCGCGCGCGCGCCGCGTGCGGCACGGCCGAGCAGAGCCCCAGACATGAACTGCAAGCCGGACGAGGCGCCGCCGCCGCCGCCGCCGCCGCTGGCGGGCGGCGCGCGCTCGCGGGTGGGTGCGCCGCCGCCGCCGCCGCCGCTGCCGCCGCTGGCGGGCGGCGCGCGCTCGCGGGTGGGTGCGCCGCCGCCGCCGCCGCCGCCGCCGCCGCCGCCGCCGGGCGGCGCGCGCTCGCGCGTGGGCGCGCCGCCCGCGAGCGTCTTTGTGAGAAACTCGGCGAGCACCTGAGTGGACCGCGCGTCCGTACCTTCAAACCGCACACCGCCCATCGTCGCCGCCAGCGCCTCCCCTGTCACGGTGCACACACGCCCGTCGCGCGTGAACATCACTGCCAGCGCGGCGGCGGCGGCGGGCGGCGGCCGTCAGGGGGCCGCGGCAGCGCGCGCGCGAGCGCGGCGGCGGCGCTCGGGAGCTCCCGCTGGCCGCATGCAGCGCGCGCCCGCCACGCTGCGCGGGAGCTGCCGCGCTCACAGCCAACGGCGGCAACCATGCGCTGCTCGCCCGGCGGCGGCTCGTCGGCGCCGCCGCCCCGGTCGCGCGTCTGCTGCTGCTGCGCCATCGCCGGCGCCGCAGCGCGTCCCCTGCTGCTGCTGCTGCTGCGCCGCCACTGCCGCGGGACAGCGCCTGCGGGCGAGCAGCGCCTGGCCACGCGGCCGCTGCGTGCGCCGCTGCTGCTGGCGCGGCCCGCTGCTGTCAGAGCGCGCGCGCAGCCCGCAGCGCGCGGGGTCGCGTGCCAGCTTGCCGTGTGCGGGGCTTGATCGATCGGGCGTGGTCCCTTTTGTCGCGTTCGAGCGGCAAACCCGGGGCGTCGCGCCGCCGTTCGAGCGAGCCCCACGACCCGCCGGCCGGCGCCCCGCCCACCCGCGTGCGCCGCCGCGTCAGCTAGCTGTGCACCTTCACGCTCCTTTCCACGGGCGTGCGGCAGTAGGGGCACGAGGCCAGCGCGCCGCGCGTGCTCAGCGTGTCGGCGCACTTCTCGCACAGCACGAGGTGCTTGCAGGGCAGGAGCAGCACGCGGCGCGGGCCCTCAAAGCAGATGACGCAGGGTTTCGAGCGTCGAACGGGCGCCTCGCCCGCGCCCGCGCTCGCGCCCGAGCCGCCCACAGGCGCAGGCGACGGCCGCCCCGGCGGCGCGGCAGGCGCCGCCGCGGCCACGGCCCGGGCCGGGCCAGGCGGCGCCTGCGCCTGCCCCAGCGGCACGGCCACCGGCACCGCGACCGGCACGGCAATCGGCACGCGCGCCTGCGCAGGCGCCGGCGGCGTGCCCGCGAGGGGCGCGGGCGCCCCGCCGCCGCCAGCGCCGGGCCGGGTGTGCATGAAAATCGGGTTCAGGCTCCCCCGCCACTGCTCAAGCAGCGCCACGGCCGCCGGCGCGCTGCCGCCGGCGGCAGGCGCCGGCGGCGCGGCCGGCGGCGGCTGCCGCAGCTGCTGCGGCGGCGCCACCACGGCCGGCGGCGCCTGCCGCTGCGGCGGCGCCGGCGACGGGAGCGCCGCAGTCGCCGCCGGCGGCTGCTGCTGTTGCCGCGCCTGCTGCGGCGGCTGCTTGCCTGGCCGCTGCGCGCCGCTGTCTGCGGCGGCCGGCTGCTGGGCGCCGGCCGGCGACTGCGGCGCCTGGGCGCTGCCCGGCCTGCTGCTGCTCGCGCTGCTGCCACCGCTCGCGCCCACACGGGCGTCCACTGCCGGCTTTTGCTTGCGCTTGGGCTCCAGCTGCTGCCAGCTCTCCGCCTCGTCCGGCTCCGCCTGCTGCTGCCACTCGAGCTTTAACAGGTCAATGGCCGGGAGGGCCTCCTGCGGCGCCTGCTCCCCCGACGGCAACGCCTGGCGCTGCTGCTCCGCCGCCTGCTCCGCCCGCCCCTCCTCGCCGTCCTCCCCGTCGGTGCCGCTCCCAGAGGAGCCGCTGCCGCTGCCGCGCGCCGCCGCCGCGCGCGCTTGCCGGCGCGCCGCCTCGGCCTGCTGCTGCTTCTGCCGCTGCTTTTCCCGCTCCTTGTCCTTCTTGCTCTTGGCCTTGCTGCTCTGTTTGGCCGCGCCGCCGCCGCCGCCGCCGCCGCCGCCGCCGCCACCGAGGCCCTCGATCGCCGCCGCCAGCGCCTCAATGTCCAGGTCGGGCGACGCCGCGGCGGCGGCGGCCGCGGCCGGCCGCGGCTGCTGCGGCCCCGCGCCGCGCTGCTTCGCGGCGCCCGCGCCCGCGGGCGCGGGGCCGAGGCCCGCGACCGCCGCGACCGCGATCGTCGCCGCCGCGACGTCGGGCGCCGCGCCGGCGAGGTGCGGCTGCAGCAGCGCGGCCGCGTTGGCGCGCCGCTGCTTGTGCGTCTTCTCGGCCAGCTTCAGCCGCCCCTCGACGAAGCTCAGCTGCGGCCGCGGGACGCGCGGCGGCGGAATGAACAACGCCGCGCGTGCTGAAGCGCGCGCGGCGCCGGCGTCCGCGCCGCGGGGCGTGCCACGGCGCCGGCCGCACCTTGAGGTTGTGGGCGTTGATGGCGAGCATCTCTGGGACATAGAACACGTTGCCGTCGCGGATGCGCGCGACGCCCTGCGGCAGCCGCCACGACCCGCCCGCCTGCACGAGGCGCACGACCGCTTCCAGGTTCGCGCAATTGGCGGCTGCGCCGCGCGGCGGCGGCGGCGGCGCCGGCGGCGGCGGCGCGTGGGCGCGTGGGCTGGCAGCTCGGGCGCGGGCCGGCCGGCAGCAGGGGGCGCGGGCGCGCCGCACCGGTCTGCACGACGTCGTAGTCGGTGCGGGGGTCAATGAAGCTCTCCAGGTCGGCGCCCGCGTCTGCCGCGCGGCGGCGGCGGCGGCACGCAGTGGTGCTGCGGCAGCGGCGCGCAGTGCAGCGCGGCACGCGCCGCGCTGGTGCTCGGCGCGGCGGCGCACCGAGCAAGATCTGGATGATGTCCACGTTGCCGTCCATCGCGGCGGCGGCGAGCGGCGGCGGCCTGGTCGGCGTCGGCGCGTGGTTGACGCACGCGCCGGCGCGCACCAGCACCTCCACGAGCTGCGCGGGCGGGCGGCGCGGCGGGGGGCGCGGTGGAGGCGGCACGGCGCTCGGCCGCGCGGCGCTCGGCGGTGCAGTGCGCCCAGCGCTGCCAGCGCGGGCCGCGGCGCCGCCTGCGCATGGCTGCCAGCGCACCGCCGCGTCTTTGTATGACAGCGCGATCGAGAGCGCCGTCTCGTCGGTGTCGGGCTTCACCTCTTCAAGCCAAATGTCGCCACCCTGTTACGAGAGCGGCGGGCGGACGTGGACGCGGATGCGGGGGGGGGGGGGGAGGGGGGTGTCGCCGTCACGCGCGAGAGGCGCGGGGTGCCGCCGCCGCGCGGCGCAGCGCGCGGCCGCCGCGGCGCGCGCGCCTGCGAGAGTATGGCCTGCAGCAGCACGACGGTTTTCTGGCTGTCCTCGCACTGCAGCGCGTTGATGACCATGGCTTCAGGGCGCAGCCCCCACTCCGTGGCACCGTCATACAGCTCAGCTTGCTTGTGCGGCGGCACCACGTCGGCGCGCAGCGCGGGCGGCGCGTCGACGAGCAGCTGGCACGCGGTGCTGAGGTTGGAGCGGTGCAGCGCGAGGTCGACGGGCCGCACGCCGTCGTACATGCGCGGCAGGTTGGGGTCGGCGCCTGCCGCGAGCAGCGGGGCTGCGCGGCGCGGCGCGGCGGCGCGGCGGCGGGGGGTCGGCGTGCCCGCCACGGGCGGCGCCACCATGCTGCGGCGGCTGCGGCGGCTGCGGCGGCTGCGGCGGCGGTGGCGGCGGCGGCGCCCGCGGCGGGGTCGGGACGCACCCACGAGGTGCCAGGCGTCTGCATACGCGGCGCAGGTCAGGGGCGTCTCGTCGGTCTTGTCCTCGTCGGCGTTGGGGTCTGCGCCGGCGGCGAGCAGGAGCTCCATGCACTCCAGGCTCCTGGCGCAGCAGGCGCTGCCCGGGCAGCTGGGGTGGCTGGCCAGCAGGTGCAGCGGCGTCACGCCCGCAAACGCGCCGCCGCGCACGGGCGCCGGCTCCGCGCCGTGCGCGAGCAGCAGCTCCACCAGCTCAGGGTTGTCGCAGCCGGTGACGTTGGACACGTACAACTGCGCGCGCCGCGGCGGCGCGCGGCGTCGGCCCGGCAGCACGCGTCGCGGCGCGGCGCGGCGCGCGGCGAAGCGAGCGCGGCACCTGCAGGACGCGGAAGGAGACGGGGCCGGTGAAGTTGCGCCACTCCTTCTCGCTGCACAGGTCTGGCAGGCACGCCAGGTGCAGCGGCGTCAGCCCGCACTTCGGCTCGGGCGCGACCGGCGACGCGCCGGCCGCGAGCAGCTGCCGCGCGAGCGGCACGTTGCCGGCCGCCGCAGCAAAGTGCAGCGCGGTCCAGCCGTGCGTGAGGTGTTCGAAGTCGTCGCCGGCGCCGTCGCAGTGCAGCCGCAGCTTCATGATGCCCACCAGCTCCTCGGCGGTCGCCCAGCTCTGCGCGGCGCGCCCGCCGGCGCGGCTGAGCGCTGCCGGCCGGCCGGCACGCGGCGCGCGCCGGAGGGGGGGCAGCGGCGCGCGCACCTCCGGCAGGCGTCGCAGCTTCCCGGCACCGTCCGCGGTGCAGAACTTCAGCACCAGCCGCTTGCGCTCTGCCGCCTGCGGCCCGGCGGCGGCAGCGGCGGCGGTGGCAGCAGCGTCGGCTGCGGTCGCGGCGCAGCCGGGCGCACGGGCGGCAGCAGCGGCGCCGCGCGCGCTGGCTCACGCTCGGCTTGGGCTGCACCCGGGCCGCATCCAGCGCGGCGGCCGCGACCGCGGCCTCCACCGTCGGCACGCCGCCGGCGCCGCTCGGCTCGGCCTGCGGCTTGCGCGCGCCCGGGGTCCTCGCCGCCTCAGCGGCCGCCGCCTCCTGCGCGGCTGCACCCGCGGCTGCCCTGCTGCAGTAGCTGTCGGCGCTGGCGGCGCCGGCGCTGGCGCCGCTGCCCGTGGCGGGCGCCGCGGGGCCTCGCTTGCTGAAGGCGCCCCTCAGCCCCGCGAGGCTCTTCAGGCCGGCGCCGCCGGCGCGCCGGCCGTCGCCGCCCTGCGCCTCGGCGGCGGCAGCGACCAGCTCCCTCGGGCCGGTCGCAGCCGCCGGCTCCCTGGGGCCGGTCGCTGCCGCCGGCTCCCTGGGGCCGGCCGCGGCCGCCGGCTCCCTCGGGCCGGTCGCTGCCGCCGGCTCCCTTGGGCCGGTCGCTGCCGCTGGCTCCCTGGGGCCGGCCTCTCGGCCGGCCTGCAACGACTCGGACTTGGCTCGCATCGTGTCGCTCAACATCTGCACCATCTGCTGCGGCGTCGTGCCCGACGACTGCGGGCCGGGCGCGGACATGGCTGGCGCCGGCGCCGGCCGCCTGCGGCGGCGCCGGGGCGGGCGCGGCGGGCGCGGCAGCAGCGGCGGCAGCAGCAGCGCGGCGCGAGCGGGTGAGGCCTCACAGCGGCGCTCCGCTGCTGCCACATGCCCCCAGAGGCGGCCGCTGGTGCGGGCGCTGGGGGCGGCGTGCCCCCCCCCCCCCCCCCCCCCCACGCGCCCTGAGCACCGGCTGCAGCCGTTCGGTTGGTGATGGCGCCCGCCGCCGCTCACCGCCGCGCCCGAGCTGCGGGGGCCCGACGGCCCACGCTACAGCGCTCTCGTGTGGCTTCCCGCGCGCCAGCACCCGGAACAGCCCCGCCTGCTGGCTCGGAGGCGGCAGCAGCAGCTGCTCGCCGCTGCCGACCGTCGACCTAAGCGCTGCGCCGGACCTGCACTGCCGGCCTGTCGATGGCCGGTCGGCATGCCACAGTTGCACACGCGCAGGGCCCCAGCCGCCGTTGCGTTACACGCGCCCGCGCGGCTGCCCGCGCCGCCGCGCGCGTCACGATGCTCAAGCCGCCGCAGTGCCGTCGCCGCCGCCCGGATGATGATGGTACACCCGCCCCGCCGCCGCCCCCCTCAGCCCTCCGCCATGTGCACGACCGGCGCCCGCCCCTGCCGCTGCAGGGCCGCCGGCGCGCCGCCGCCGTGCGCCGCCGCGCCGCCCGCTCGCATTTTACTCGCCGGGCTCCGAGAGCACGACGGTGGTGCCGGCCCAGACAACGGAGACGATGCCGGTCCCGAAGAAGGCGAGCGGAATGGCCTTGCTCCACAGCCCCGCGCCTGCGCCCGGGGCGGCGGCGGCGGCGCGCGCGGGGGCGTCGGCGCGCGGAGCGGCGCGCGGCGCGGCGCGGCAGCCTCGGCGCCAGCGGCCCCCGGGCAGGCAGCCGCGGCGGCGGCGCCTGCGCGCGCCTGCGCCCGTCTGCCAAACGAAGGGCGCCGCCTCGTGGCCGTGGCCCGCGGCGGGCGCGCTCGTGGAGATGCTCTGCGGCGGCGTGTGGCGGCGACGGCGGCGTGCGGCGGCGGGCGGGCGGGTGGGCGGGCGGGCGCAGGTGCTCCAGCTGCTGCCGCATCGCGGGTTGCGGGAGAGGCGGGCCCCGCCGCTCCTTCGACAGCAGCAGCAGCAGCAGCAGCGGCGGGCTCGCCGACGCCGCTGCCGGGGCCGCCGCCGGGCTCGCGGCGCCCGGATCTGGCGCTCTTCCGGTCTCGAGAGCGGCTCGGGCGCCGGGCCGCGCCCCGGGCGGCCTCGCAGGCCGCGGGGGAGGGCCCCGCAGCAGGCTCGGCGCCCCTACCGCGCCAGGGCGGCGCTGCTGCTGCTGCTGCTGGCCCACCCGACCCGGCACGAGCCCGCGCAAGCTCACCCGCCGGCCGGCAGACAGCAGCGGGCGCGCCAGGCGCGCCAGGCCTCCGGACATCTTGTCGATCGACCCTGCTGTCTGGGGGCGCGGGGGGCGTGGGCGGCTCGGCTCGCTGGTGGGCGGGGGGAGTGGCGAGTGCGCGTCGGCGGCGGCGACCGCGCCGGCGGAGGCGGAGGCGCGCGCAGAGGCCTGGGCCCTGCGCAGCGCCGCTGTTGCCGCCGCCGCCGCGCGCCGCGCGCGGCCCGCATTGTCGTGGCCCCGACCCAGAGCGCCGCTTCCCAGTGGCCGCAGCAGCTCCCGGCAGTCCAGGCGCGGCGGCCACCGGCGGCAGCAGCAGCGCGTGGCGTCCTGGCGATGGCTGCGTGAGCGGCGCGGGGCCGCAGCAGCAGCGCGCCGCCGGTCCGGCAAGCCCCCAGGGCGCCATGGAGCAGCCGGTGCGCCACTGCGCTGCGCCGCCGCCGCGCCGCGCCGCCGCGCCGCCGCGCCGCGCCGCCGCCGCCGCCGGCGGCCTCACGCTCGCCCGCGCGGCCGCGCGCCGCCGCGCAGGCGGCGGCGGGGCAGCAGCGGCTGTCGCCGTGCGACGTCGCCGCGCTGCAGCGCTGCCTCAAGGAGAACCGGGGCGACCGCCACAAGGCGCGCGCGCGGCGGGAGCGGGGAAGGCGCACGGCGGCGCGCCGCGGCCGGCGGTGGCGCTCACGCCGACCCGCCGCCGCCGCCCGGCAGTGCGAAAAGGAGGTGCTGGCCTTCCAGCAGGCGTGCAGCGCAGCGCCGGCGGCGCAGCAGCAGTGCGTGCCGGCGCGGCGGGGGCCGGCAGCCGCTGCTGGCGCGCCGGCGCCCCGCGCTGCCCAGGGGCGGCGCCGGCAGCCGCTGCTCCCGTCGGCCGCTGTCCGCAACGCGCGCCGCCGCCGCCGCCGCCGCCGCCACCGCCATTGCAGGCAGCCGGCGGCGGGCAGCAAGCGCTAGCCGGGCTGCGGGGCGCGGGCCGGGGCGCTGAGACAGCGCGCCGGCGGCTGGCGCCGCGCGGCCGGGCCATGGATTCGCGTTACTTGCAAAAAGAAGCGACCCCCCCCCCCTGGCCCGCGGCGCGCGAGGCCACAAAATCGGGCCCCCCGCCCCCGCGCCGCCGCCGGCAGCAGCTCACTCTGCGAGCTCTGGCTTGCGCAGCGCAAAGCGCCCGATCTTCACCTCCAGCTTCTCGCCCCACTCGCCCTGCGGCGGCGGCACAGGGGGGCGTCCGCGCGCTGCGCTGCGCGGCGCGGTGCGACGCGGCGCGGCGCGGCGCCTGCGGCCAGCCCGTCAGCCCAGCCCAGCCGGTCAGCCCGGGCGGCTGCCAGCGCTCGCCTGGTCGTCGAGCACCACCATCTCATACTCCCCCTCCATCGTGCCGACCGTGGTGAAGAGGGGGCAGGCCGACTGGTACTCGAAGCGCCGCCCCGGCTCCAGCACCGGCTGCTCGCCCACCACGCCCGGCCCGCTGCGGCGGCGGCGCGGCGGCGGCGTCGGCGGGCTGCCGCGCCGCACCCACCGCGTGCGCTGCGCCTGCCACGCGCGCCGCGCGCCGCGTGCCGCGGGGCGAGGCTCACCGCACGTGGTCGACCTTGCCCGTGCCGTCGGTGATGACCCAGTGCCGCGCGCTGAGCATGACGGGCCGGGGGCCCTCGTTCGCGATGCTCACGCTGTAAGCAAAGAAATACTGCCCCAGCTCGGGGCGGCTCTGCGCCGGGACGTAGTAGCTGGGGCGCGGCCGCGGACGCGGACGCGGGCGGGCGGGCGGCGGACGCGGCGGACGCGGCGCTGTTGGTTGGTTGACCAGGCGCTCGGCCGGCGGCGCGCGCCGGCGGCGGTCGGCGCGCGCGTCGCCCCGGCAGGGGCGGCGCACGCCGCGGGCGCGCGCACCTGCGCACTTTCACGCGCACGCCGGCCGTGAGCGTGTCGCTCGACGTCGGCAGGCCGTCGAGCTCGGGCGGCGCCGGCCGCGCCGCGTCGGCGAGCTCCCGGATCTGGTCGCGCAGCCGCGCCGCGTCCGCGTAGCGCTCCTCCGCCACGGCCTGGCGGCGGCGGCACGGGGCGCGCGACCGGCCGCGCGCGTGAGCGGCCGGTCCTCGTAGCGGCTGCGACCTGCCCCGCCGCCGCGCCGCGCCGCCGTGCCGCGCCGCCGCGCCGCCGCGCCTGCTCGAGCGCGAACTTGAGCCCCGTCAGCGGGTCGGCGAGCTCCAGCTCGCGCAGCTGCGCCTTGAGCGCCGCGGCCGCGGCATAGTCCTCCGCCGCGACCGCGGCCTTGAGCGCGGCGCGCAGCTCCGCCTTGGCCGCCGCCGCGTCGCCGCCGGGCTGCGCCGCCGCGCTCGCGCTGGCGCTGCTGGCGCCGCTGCTGCTGCTGCTGCTGCTGCTGGCGCCACTGCTGCTGTCGCGCGCAGCCACGGCGCGCCGGCGGCGCGGCTCGCAGCAGCAGCGGCGCGGCGCCGGCGCCGCGGGCGGCGCAGGTCGCGCGCGCGCCGCCGGCGCTGGTTGCGCGACGACGCGGCCGCTGAAGCCGGCCAGCATGGCGCGCGTCCGAAGCGGGTGTGGCAGTGCCGGCTGCTGCTGCCGGCGCCCGGCTGCAGAGAGAGAGAGCCGCCCGCGTCGATCCCACCGCCAGCGATCGTTCAGTGCCGCGAGATGCGAGGCGGTGCGAGCGAGGAGGTTGACAAAACCGCGGCGGCGCGCAAACCGCCTGTCGCCGCGCACGGCTCGCCCCACGGCCGTGCCCTCCGTGCCTCCACACCGCAAGCTCTGCACTCCCCCGGCCGCGAGCGGGCGGCCGCGGCAGGTCGGCGGCGCAGCGGAGGACGCGCGGCGAGCCGCGGCGCCAGCGGCAGCTGGCCTCCGGCCTCCCGGGCGTTCCCCGGGCTGATCCCTCCACCGGCGGCCGCCGATGAACTCGCTCCGCAGCTGGCAGGCGCTGCTGCAGACGCTCGGGGCAGCGCCGCCGGCACCGGCGGGTCGCCGCAGCCGGCCGAGCCCTGGTTCACGCCCGCGCCTGCACCGCCGAGCCCCAGCGGCGGCGGCGGGGCGGCCACGCCGGTCGAGGCGTGGTACAGCGTGCTGTCGACCATCCAGGGCGGCGGCGCCGGCGCGGCGCGGCGCGGCAGCCCGGGCAGCAGCGCGGGCGGCAGCCCCGGCGCGGCGCGCGTGCTGTTCCAGAGCGCCGCCAAGCCGGCGGGTGAGGGGGCGGCGCGCGCGGCGCGCGCCGTGAGCGCCCGCCGCTGGCGCGCGCACCTCACGACGCGCGCCCGCGCCGCCGCCGCAGGCGCAGGGGGGAGCGCGCAGTCGCCCGGGCCCGGCGCCAGCACCGCCCGCGCTGCTGCGGCGGCGCGGTCGCCCGCGCGGGGCTCGCCGCAGCAGCTGCTGGCGGCGCGGCTCGGCGAGCTGCGCAGCGCCGCGGCGGGCACAGCCGGGCGCGGCGGCGGCGGCGCGTCGCCGGCGTCGGGCGGGCGGGCTGCGGCCGACGGCCCTGCCAGCGCGCGGCGGCGGCAGCAGGGCTCGCCGCTGTCGCGGCGGCTGTTCAGCGACTCGCCGGCGCGCGGCGGGGGCGCCGCGCCGCTCCCGCGCTCCCCGGGCGCCGCCGCGCTCGGCGGCCGCCCGGCCGGGGGGCTGCCGCCCGCGCCGGCCCGCGCGCCAGCCGCGGGTGCGCTGCCAGCAGCGCTGCCTGCAGCACTGCCGCCGCCGTCGCCGCCGCAGCAGCAGCAGCAGGACCAGCTGACGGGCGTGCTTGGCCGGATGGAAGAGCTGCTGGAGGCGCTCAAGGTGCAGCAGCAGCAGGCAGCGGTGACGACGCAGCGCCGGCCAGGCGTGGGCGGCGAGGGCGTGCTGCCGCCGGAGCGCACGGCCGCGGCGGCGCCTGACGCGCCACAGGCGCAGGCGCAGCAGCAGCTGGAGGAGGCCGCGCTGCAGGCGCTCCTGGCGCAGCAGCAGGCGCTGCTGCAGCAGGCGCTGCGGCGCGGCGCGCCGGCCAGCCCGGCCGGGGCCAAGCCGCCCCCGTCGCCGCGCGAGCGGGGCGCCGAGGCAGCTAGCGCGCCCGGCGAGCCTGCCGTGACGTGCGTCGCTGGCGCTCCCGGCGCGCTGCTGGCTGGCGGCCAGCAGGCTGGCGACCGGGGCAGCAGCCCCCTGGCCAGCCGGGCGCAGCCCACGCAGGCGCAGCTGGGCAGCAGCTCGCCGGGCGCTGTGGCTGGGGGCGGCGACGCACCTGCCGCGGCAACGCCGTGCGCCAGCCCGCCGCGCTCGCCTGCCATTCGCCTGGGCGGCGGCCGCGTGCGCGCTGTGGGGGCTGGCAGCCCACAGGGGTCCTACGCCCAGCGCCTGCACGCCCAGAAGCGGCAGGCAGCGAGCCAGGCCAGCTCGCCGGTCAGCAGCCCCAAGAGCGCCGCCGGCAAGCTGCGGCGCCACTGGACGCTGCCGGCCCGCGGCGGGGCCGCTGGGATGCCTGGCCAGCCGGCGCCCGCTGCCGGTGAGCGCGAGTCGTCGCCCGAGGCGGCGGAGGGCACGGCGGGCAGCGAGGCCGGTGCCGGCTCGCCGACTGGCGACAGCCCCGCGAGCAGCCCGGCGACGCCGACGGCGGCGCCGGGCGGGGCCGGGCAGCCGCCCGACGAGTGCACGCCCGCCGCGGCGCTGCCGCGCGTGCGCACGCCCGGCAAGGCTGCGGCCGAGGCGGCGGCGGACCTGGCGACGCCGCTGCTCGCCAACAGCGCGGCCGCCGTGCTGCACGTCAGTGAGGCGTGGCGCGACGAGAGCACGCGCACGCAGGCCAGGTGGCGGCAGCTGCTGGACGAGTGGAGCGCGGAGGAGCTGCTGCCAGACGGCAGCGCCGCCGCGCGGCAGGCCTCGACCGACCTCTGCAGCAGCTCGGAGGTGCTGCCGGCCGCCATCGACGGCGCGGCGGTCGCAGCGGCGCCGGCGGCATACGGCGCGCTGGGCGCCGACGCGGCCGCCGTCGCGGATGGGCGCGCGGCGGGCCGCCAACCGCCGGAGGAGCCCCGCGAGGGCGCAGCTGCGCCGACGGCAGGCGCGCCCGCGGCGGCGGCCCTGGCCGCCGCCCAGGCGCTCGCGGCGCAGATGGCGCTGCTGGAGCGGCTGCTTGAGGCGGAGCAGCAGGCGCAGCAGCAGCCGCCCGGCGCCACGGCCGCGCCAGCGGCTGCCGAGTGCGGGGCAGGCGCCGAGGGCGCGCAGCAGGCCCAAGCGGCATCGCCCGAGCGCGCAGCCGCGGTGCATCTGGCGTGCGCGCTGTCGCCAGGTGAGCAGCGCAGGGGCCACGGGTGGGCGCCGCTGTGGAGGGTGTCAGCGCGTGGCCCGCCGCCCATCTCTGCCCGCGCCGCTGCGCTGCCCGCAGCCTCTGCCATTGACAGCGAGGTGTCTGAGCTGTCCCTGGCGTGTCTTGAAGTCAAGGCGGCGGGGCAGCAGCAGGCGCGCCAGCCGCCGCCGCCGCAGGAGAGCCAGCAGCGGCCGCCTAGCCCAGCAGGCGTCCAGGCGGCACCGGCGGCGGCGGCGGCGGCGGGATGGGCTCCGAGCCTGAGGCGCCCACGCCGGCAGACGCGGGCGCGCCGGCGGGCGGCGCGCCTGCCCCCAGCGAGGCGCCGGGCGGCGGCGCGGCGGCGCCGCTGCCGCGGGAGGCCAGCTTTGAGCGGCTGCTGCGCGGCCTGCAGGACGTGCACGACAGGCTGGACGCGCTCAGGCGCCAGCCCGAGGCCCCGCCGCCGGGGCCAGGCGGCGGGGCCGCCGCGGGCGCCGCGCCGGCAGGCACCGCGCCGCCTGGCAGCCGCAGCCCGCCGCGCCGGCCGACCGCTGCACCCGGGGCGTCCGGGCTCGCGCCAGGGGAGGGCAGCTTTGCAGGCCTGCGCGCACGGCTGCAGCAGAGCCGGGCGGCGCTGGCCGCGATCGGCACGCCAGGCGGCGGCGCGGCCGCGTCGCCCCCAGCCGCGGCGGCCGGCCAGACGGCGGTGGCGGCGGCGACGCCCGGCAGCGCGGTGACGCCGGGCGACGGCAGCAGGGACGTCTCGCCACTCGCGCTGCCCCCCTCGGCCTGGCTGTGCGCCACGCCGCTGCAGCAGTACCTCCAGCGCAGCCAGGCGCGGCAGGCGGAGGCGCTGCAGGGCGGCCAGCGGCAGGCGCAGCGGCGCCCCAGCGACGGCGACGGCGGTCCGGCGGGCGGCGGCGGGCGGGCGGGCGGCGGCTCGCTCGTCGCGGCGCTGGCTGACAAGTGGCGCGCCGAGGCGGCGGCGCGGGCGGCGGCGGGCGCGTCGCCGCTCGCTGGCGGCGGCGGGGCCGACGGCGGCGCGACGCCCGCCGCCACGCTGCGGGCGGCCCGCACGCCGGCGACCGCCGCCGCGCCCTGGCCGCCGCAGCCTGGGGCCGCCCCGTCCGTGCAGCCGCTGCTGTTTGCGATGTCGCCCCTGCACAGCACAGGCGGCGCCGCCGGCAGCGGGGGGCCAGCCAGCTCCGCTGGCGGCGGCCGCGCGGCGCCCGGGCTGTCGCCGCTGGGCGCGCTGTCGCCGCTGCTGCTGTCTGGCGGCCAGGCGCAGCCGGAGCTGCCCCGCCAGCGGCGCCGCTGGCAGCAGGACGCCGCCGGCCCAGCTGCAGCCGGCCCGCCGCCGGCGGCCCTGCTGCAGCGCTGGGCGCGGGACGGCTCGCCCACGCGCCAGCGCCAGGCGGCCACACAGGCGGCGGCGGCGGCGCTGCAGCGGGAGGAGGAGGGCCGGCAGGCGCAGGAGGCGCAGGCGGCGCAGGACGAGCCCGCGCGCAGCCAGGCGCGCTGCCGCGCGGCCATGCAGGCGGCCGGCGCGTGGCCGGGCGAGGCGGCGCCGCGCGCCCTGCCGGGCCGTGACGCCAGCCCGCCGGCGGACCAGGCGGGCGGCTTGCCGCCGGCTGGCCGCGGCGGAGCCGCCGCGGCGCTCGCGGCGGCGGCGGCGGCGGCCGAGGCGGCCGCCGCGGCGCTGGCAGTGCCGCCGGGCGACGGCCGTGGCTCGCCCACGCGCGCGCTCAGGGCGGCGCGCCTGCGGCAGGCGCTCGGCGGCGGTGGCACGGCGCCGAGCTGGGCGCAGCGCGACCTGCTGCGCGTGGCGCCCGCGCGCGCGGAGAGCCCCGCCACGCCGCTGTCGGCCCTGAGCAGCACGCCGCGGGCCGCCGACGACGCGCCCGGGACGTGGCTCGGGTGCAGCTCGGCGCCGCGCTTCATCGCCGACCAGGGCGGCGGTAGCGCGACGGGCCGGCGCCTCGCGGCGGCGACGGCAGACCTGGCCGGCGTGCGCGCGCGGCTGGCCGAGTTGCGCGCGGGCGCGGGCGGGCGTTGATCGGCGTTGATCGGCGCGGCGGTTTCGGCGGGGCGCGGCGGCGGCGGGCGCGGCAAGCGTGGCGGCGGCGGCGGCTCCGGGCTGTCCCCACTCGCCTCGCCTCGCGCAGCCGGCCTCTCAGCCCGAGCACGGACGCCCCGCGGCCGCAGCAGCCCCGACACACCTCCACGATGCTGCTCGCCCGCGCCCTGTCCCGGCTGCCGGTGCTGGCGGCTCTCGCGCCGACCTCGTCGCGGGTGCGTGACAGGCCGCGCGCAAGGGCCGCGAAGCGCGCAGGCCGATGTCGGGATGCGACGAGTGCAGCCCTAGGCGCGCTGCGGCCCCGCCTGCCCCAGGCGCGGCGGTTTGATCGTTCGGTAGACATGAAGGAGCCGGGGGGCAGCCGTACTGGCCGGCAGCGGCCCTGGAGCGCGGATGCGGCCGAAGGGCCCCGCTGGCGCCCAGCCTGGCGCAGCGCGTGGGCGGCGGCAGGCCCTGCGCGCTGGGACCCGGCCCGCCGACACGGCCGCCGGCAGATCGCCGGCGCCTGGGTGGCCGCGGGAGCAGCATTCGGGCGGGGGCGCACGAGGGATGCCGCGCCAGCCTGGCGGGGGGCCCCAGCGAGCCGTGCACCTCCCTGGCGCCCCCGCGTGGCCGTCGGCGGCGGCACCGCGCCCCGCCGGTCCCGGGGGCGGCAGCCGCAGAGATCCCGGCGCCCGCCCGCGCCCACGCCCGGGCGCGCCGCCGCGCCCGCGCAGGCCATCGCGACGACGGCGCCGCTGCGCAAGGCGTCCGAGCCGGCGTTCGAGCACCGGGAGGACGACGACGGCTGCGCCTTCCAGACCAAGATCCACGAGGTCCTGCAGGTCAAGAAGGACGAGTGCATGTGGGTCAGCGACGAGTGCATGGTCCTCGACGCCGTGCGCCGGGTGCGCGCCGCCGCCGCCGCCGCGCCCGCGCCCGCGCCCGCGCGCCCGCCGCCGCCGCGCGCGGCCCGCCCGCGCGCCCTTCCCTGGCCGCCCCTGACCGGGCACGCCTTCCGGTGCGCCGCGCCGCGCCGCGCGCCCTCCATGATGCGATGCATCATCGTATCTTATATCTTGGTCAGATGGCGGAGAACAATGCGGGCAGCCTGCTCGTGTACGACAAGGACAAGGCCGGCCCCGGCGGCGCCATCCCGACGAGCGTCGACGCGTGCGTCGGCATCATCACCGAGCGCGGTGCGCGCCGCCGCGCCCGCGCGCCCGCCGCGCCGCCCGCCCTTGCGTCCCCGCGCCGCCGCCCCACACGCCCGCGCCCGCGCCGCCGCCCCGCGCCGCCGCGTGCCGCCCGCGCCGCCCGCGCGCCGCCCCGACTGCTCTGCAGACTACCTGAAGAAGATTGTGGTCAAGGGCCTCACCAGCGCGACGACGCCCGTGCGCGCGATCATGACGCCGCAGGCGCGCCGCCGCACCGTCGCCGCGCGCCGCCCGCGCCGCGTCGCGCGCCGCCGCCGCGCCCGCGCCGCGTCGCGCGCCGCCGCCGCGCCCGCGCCGCGTCGCGCGCCGCCCGCGCCGCCGCGCGCCGCGACGCGCCGCGTGCCAGCCGCCGCGTGCCAGCCGCCGCGCAACAACATACCAGCTGCGCCGCCGCGCCGTGCGCCGCGCGCCGCGCGGTCGCCGCCGCGCCGCGCAGGAGGTGATGGCGGTGCTCACGCCCAACCACACGGTGCTGGAGGCGATGCAGCTCATGGTCCAGCTCAACGTGCGCCACGTCCCCGTGGTGAGCGCCCGCGCCCGACGGCGCCCGACGGCGCTCCCTGCCCGCGCGCCCCCGCGCGCCGCCGCGCGGCGCGCGCGGCGCGCGTCGCCCGCCGACTCGCGCCGCGCCGCGCCGCCGCTCTCTGCCCGCGCGCCCTGTGTGCGTCGCGCAGACCGACGCCAACGCGATGGCGGGCGTGCTGAGCATGAAGGACGTAATGAAGGTGCGCAGCACACAGCACACAGCACACAGCACACAGCACACAGCACACGGCACACGGCACACAGCACACAGCACACGGCACACGGCACACAGCACACAGCACACAGCACTGCTGCCGCTGCCGCTGCCGCTGCCGCTGCCGCTGCGGTTGCGGCTGCCGCGCGTTGCGCCGCACGACGGCAGCGCGCCGCCGCCGCCGCGCCGCTGCCAACAAAACGCTCGCCGCCGCGTGTCGCCGCCGCCGCCCGCCGCGTGCGATCAGGTGCTGCTGGAGGACCAGAAGCATGAGATCGATTCGCTCAAGGACTACATCCACGGCACGGTGTGGTGATTGATGAGTGCACGCAGACAGCGGTCTGCACACGCCGTGCCGCGGAGCACACCCACACACGGGCACGGCGTGGCGAGGGCTGCAGGCAGGGCTGGCCCTGCTCGTGATGAGGGCTGCCCGCACGCGTGCGTGTGTGCATCCGGCGCGGCACGCCGCGAGGCGGGGCTGCCGCCGGGGCGCCGGCCCGCGCGGCGGCGGATGGGGCCGGCGTCGGCAGGCCGGTGAGCTTGTTGCCTCTGCGTATGAGCTTGCGAGCGTTGCTGGGGAGGAGAACGGTGGGTGGGTGGGCGGCGCGGGGCGTGAGGGAGCCTCGCCGCCAAGGCGCTCCCGTGCAGCCGCACGCGGGCCCGGCGGCGTGTGTACGTTATGGTTGCAGCCCCGCGGAGCGCGCGAGCGCCTGCTCAGCCTTTTGTGTGTGTGTGTGTGTGGGGGGGGGGCGCTCGGGTGTACAGTACAGTGCGTGGCCGGTTTTTGTGTGTTGCTGTTCGGCCGCCGCGGTGTGTCTTTTGTCTGTGTGCCACCACCACCAGCAGCATCACCACCACACTTCACACTTCTGCGAGAAAGCGCGTTGTGTCTCGCCGGCGTATGCGGGGCGGCGGGCGGCCGCCGCTGCGAGTAACCACCCGAGTTTACTCGCCGCGCAGAGCCCCAGAGCACCCACACCCACAGCCGTCGGCGGCGCGCCGAAACCACCCAGCTTCCGCGCCCGCTGATCGCAAGAGTGCTTGCAGCACAACGACGTGCGCCCGGGAGCACCGCCGCCGCAGCGGCCGCTCGCGCGGCTGGATCCGTTGACGGGACTTGGTCTGACCAAGTTGGTCAGTCGCGCGCGCCGCAGCCACTGATTAGCCACTGATCAATATTGATCGCACAGCCACGCGTTGCAGAGCGCATACCGTGCCGTCATCGTCAAATCCTCCACTCATTCAATTGATTGCAACGGGCGCCCGCCCGGCCTTGCTAGTCGCTTGCAGCCTGCTTGCGCTTCCGAGTTGTGTTCTGCTGACTGCCTCTGCACAGGCCTGCCCCTTGCCGCATCGCTGCTGCGGCAGGGCGGAGTGCAGCAAGGTCCCCCTTGCTGTCTCCCCTTGCTGGGAAAGCTGCCGGCTCACCTCAGGCGCGCAGCGGCGCGCGCGCGCTGCTGCGCACGCGCGCGCCGCCGCGCTGCCGACACACGGCGAGGCCCGGCTCATCATGGGGTTTTCAGACCCAATCAATGCGTGCAGTTCATCCATCAGCGATGCCACAGAGAGAGAGCCCGCAGTGCCACCCGGCCAATCAGCACACAGCACGCCCACGCAACAGCACGCCGCCGCGCAGCGGTGCGCCGCCTCACCCCACCACCAGCCAGCCCCGCGCGGGTGCGCGCCGAGCGCGCGCGGGGCTGCCGCCCCGCCCCTGCCGCGGTGCGCGGCACGCCCTGCGGCGGGCGGGCGCCCGCGCGCGCGCGGGCGGCCGCGCCGCCCGTCAGGCCCCGCCCCCGCCGGCGCCGCCGGCGCCGCCGCCGGTGCCGGCGCCGGCGCGGCGCTCGCACACAAACTCTTGCGCCGCATAGCACCAGTAGTCGTCCCAGCGCCGCTCGTTGTCGAGCAGCAGCGCGCCGCAGCGGCCCTGCCGGCCGTAGAAGTTGTCGGGCTGGCCGTTCATGAAATTCACAAAGCGCCCGTACGGCGCGCCGCCGTACCACGCCCTGCGCCGCGGGCACGGCGGCGGGGGCCGCGGCGGGGTGCGACACGCTCGGCGTGGGCCGGCCGGCCGACGCGACGGCCACCGGCGGCGGCGGCCCCCGCCCTGGCTGGGCTATTCGCCCGTCGCGCCGCGCCGCGCCGTGCAGCGCGCAGCGCGCGCACCAGGGCCCGTCCCGCGCGGCGGTGGGCGTGTCGGAGTGCAGGCCGGTCCAGAGGACGTTGAACAGGTGCAGCACGGGGAACGGCGGGCGGCCCGTGTCATCTCCCTTGACCGTCGCCGCCAGCAGGTCGTTCGTCGCCTGCGGCGATGCACACGGGGCGCGCGGGGGCGGCGCTCCCGCTCGGTCGGGCGCGCTCGGCGGCGCGCGGGCGCGGGGCAGCGTGGAGCGGCTCCCTGTTCGCGCGCCGCGCGATCGCGGCGGCGCCCCGCCGCGCCCCGCCACGCGCCTGCGACTCCAGCGTGGGCAGGTGCCCGCCGCGCGCGACGCACACGTCCTCGGCCTGCGCCTGCGCCAGCGGCGTGCGCCAGAACAGCTCCCAGTGCCAGTGGCTGCCGTCGGCGCGCGTGATGTTCCAGGCGACGTCCGGCTCGGCGGCGTGGCAGTCGTCCGGGCTGTCGTGGTTTGCCGGGTCGCGCACGGCCGGGGTGCCGCTGGCCGCGACGGTGGCGCGCGGGCAGGGCGTGCAGGGGCCCGGGCCGCTGTCAGGCTTGAACGTGTGGTCCGGGCAGACGTAGCACCCCATGCCAGCCGCCCACCAGCCGGGCGGGCAGTCTGCAAAGGCAGAGCGGGGACCGAGGGACGAGCGTCAGCAGAGCCGCGCCCCGGAGGCGCGGCGCACTCCCGTGTCGCCTCCCGCGCCGCCCGCCCCGGCCGCCGCACTCCCCGGTCGCGGCCGCCGCTCACCCGCGGGCGCGGCCGCGCGGCCGCGCACGTAGACGGCGTGCCGCACGGGCATGCCGAGCGCGGCGAGGCCAAACAGGTACGGCGCCTCCCAGCCGCCCTCGCCGTCAATTGGAAAGAAGTAGTTGTGCCCCGGCAGCGGGGTGTAGCTGGAGCGGATCGCGATGACGCTCAGCGGGCCAGCGGAGGTGCGCATGTAGTTCAGCGCCTGGGGGTCGGCCGTCTTGAGCGCCGCCGTCCAGGTGCCGGCGCCGCCGCCGGGCGGGCGTGTCTCGAAGACCCACATCACCTCCCCGAGGTTGGGGACCTCGCCGAGCGCGCTCGAGGACATGTGGCCCCACGTGCCGCGCGCGCCCGCCTCGGTCACGCCGAGCGGGTTGGCGCTCAGCAGCGGCCAGCCGTCCGAGAGCGAGCGCGACCACGGCGCGAGCGGCTCGCCGCCCGGCCCCGACGTCGTGCCGGCCGCCACGTTGTAGCTCGCGATCAGCGTCCAGCCGCCGCCGTCGGTCTCCATCTCGCAGTAAACCTGCGCGGCGTCGCGGCGACGGCGGGTGGCGGGCGGCGGCCGCGGCGGCGGCGCGCGGTGCTGAGCGGGCGGCGGGTGGCAAGGTGTGCCCGGCGGCAGCGTGCGTCCCTGGCGCGCGGCGCCGCAGCGCGCCGTGTAGTTGCGGCAGCGCAGCGTCACGTTGTAGGGCCCGCTCGGCGCGCCGCGGCCCCGGAACTGCTCACACATCGAGTGCTCCTCGGCTGCGCGGCGGCGGCGGCGGCGGCGGCGCGCGCGCGCGCGCGCGCGCGCGTGGGCGCGGCCGCGCCCACGCGGCGGAGGGCAAGGCGCCGGAGCTGCAGGTGCGCCTGCGCCGCGCGGCCCGCCCACCTGGCGTGCAGTCGTCGGCCGCGTCGTGCCCCGCGGCGCCGCAGCCGACGGCGACGGTGCCCTCGGGGCAGGGCGTGCAGGCTGCGGCGCCGGGGTCTGGTTTGAAGCTGTCGCCGGGGCACGGCTGGCAGCCGGCGTCGCCCGCCTGCGTCTCGCCCGGCGGACAGTCTGGGGCGGCGGCGGCGGCGGCGGCGGCGGCGGCGGCGGGGTTCAAGGCGTGCGCAGGTTCCGGCGTGGGCCGCGCGGGCCGGGCCGGCGCGCGCGCTCACCCAGCGCGGCGACCTCGGACAGCGGCGCGCCGACGCCACACACCAGCAGCTGCTTGCCGGCCAGCGGCGTGGTGAGGTCGGGCAGGCCGCTGGGGAGCGTCGCAAAGACGCCGCGCGGCGCGTTGGCCCTGACCAGGCCGACCAGGTCCAGGCCAAGGTGCTCAGCAACGCCCGCGAGGTCGTCGCCGGGCTGCGCCGTGTAGAGGTAGCAGGGCGGCTCCCTGCCCCGTTTCCCGCCCACCCCGCCGCCGCCGCTGCCACCGCCGCGGCCGCGGCCGCCGCCGTGCGGCAGCGCGCGCAGGCGCCACCTGCGCCGCGGGCTGCGCGGTGCCACGCCGCTGACGGCGCAGTCGAGCGCCCACGTGTCGCTCGGGCTGGCCGCGCCCGCGGCGCCATAGGCCAGGCGAAACGCGCCGCCGTCGCCAAAGCGGCGGCCGTACGAGTTCTGCGTGCGCGGCGCGGCAGCGGGGAGCGGCGAGCTTCGTCACGCGGCCGCTCTCGGCAGGCGCTCTGCGCCGCGCGGCGCGGGTGCCGCCCGGGCGTGCAGGGCGGCGCCCGCGCCCGCAGCGCACCTGGGCGATCCAGAACGAGCCGGTGTTGTTGTATCCGATCTGCGGCGCGGCGGGGCGGCGGCGGGGCCGCGGCGTGGCGACGCCGGCCGCGCGGCATCGCGGCCACGCAGAGGCCCGGCGGTGCGGCGCGGCCCCGCCGCGCCGCGCGCACCAGGATGACGGCGTGGGGGAACGCGCCGCGGCGGGTCGGCCCCGCGAACACGCCAGTGGCGTTGGCGGCAAAGAAGTCCAGGAGGTTGGAGTCGATTGACACCTGCGGCCCCCCGGCCGGCCGACCACGGGCTGAGCAGTCGCTCGGCTGGCTGGCCGCAGCAGCGCGCACGCCGGCGGCGCTCGCGGCGGCGCACCCGCGTGAGCACCGCGCCGCGCGTGCGGATGGCGCGCTGGACCTCCCAAAACTCGGACAGCGGCCGATGGGCGCAGCCGGAGAGCGGCTGCCGCGCCGCGCCGCACGCGTCGACGTCGGCGCACACGCCCGCCATGCCGAACAGCGCCGTCCCCCGCGCGTCCTCCAGCGCCGCCGCGCAGCCGGACGGCGGCATCGCGCGCCCGCCGGCGGCGGCGACCGCGGCGAGCGCCTCGCGGAAGCTCCAGCCGCTCGCGCACGAGCGCTCGCCCGGCGGCAAGCAGTAGTGGGCGTACGTGCCAGAGAGCTCAAAGCCAGCGGCCGCCAGCCCGCTCGCCGCGCCGGCAGCGGCCTCGGCGGCGCTCGCGAGCGCCGCGTTCACGCACGTGCCGCACTGGCCCTGGTCCCGCACGCGCGGTCTGCGGGCGCGCGCGGGGCGGCCGCGGGAGGCGGCGTGCTCTGCGCTCTGCGCGCGCGCACGCGGGCGCACGCGGGCGCGCACGCGCGTGCGCGCTGCGCGCGCCCGTGGGGGCCCCGCACGCGCGCGCGAGCCTGCGCGCGCGCGCCGCGCCTGAGGGGCGGCAGCCGCAGCCGGCCCTGCGCCGACCAGAACGCCTGCGGTGCGGACGCCAGGGACGCCGCGGCCTCCGACAGCGAGCCGCGCTCCGCCGCCGGGACGCCGTCGCTGACGGGCGCCGCCTCGCCGCCGCCGGCGGACGCCATGAAGCGCCGCGCTGCCGCGAGCTGGCGCCGGAACAGCGCGAGGCGTGGCGGCGCGGGCTCGCCGCCGCCGACCGACATGCCGCCTGCGAGGTACGCACAGCGTCCCGGCCAAGGTCGGCGCGCGCCGCCGCGCGGGCGGTCACTGTGTGCGGTGCCGCCGGCTCACCGGGCGTGCAGCGCGCGGGCCCGTCGTGGTCGCGCGCGCGGTCGCCGCCGGTGAACGTTCCGTCGGGGCAAGGGCTGCACGGCCCCGGCCCCGGGGTCGCCTTGTACGTGTTGGGCGGGCAGACCGCGCATCTCCGGCCGTCCCCTGGGCTGGGCGCCTCGCCAGGGCCGCAGGCTCGCCCCGAGCGCACGCAGTTCGAGCCCAGCGCCTCGTAGCCGGCGATGCAGGTCGGCACGCAGCGCCCCGCGTCGCAGGTGGCGCCGAGCGCGTGCGACCTGGCCGCGCAGCCTGGCAGCCCAGGGCCGCATGGTTCGCCGTCCGGCGCGGCGCTGCAGGTGGAGGCGGCCGCGACGAGCAGCCCCAGCAGGCGCCACATCACGCTGCTGCGGCCACGGCGGGTCGGCGCCGATGGCTGCCCCGCGCGGCCATCCTAGGAGCAACGCGCGGGGTTGGTGCGCGCACGGCGACACGTTTGGCGTCTGGAGGGTCTAGGGCACTCGTACGAGCCGGGCGCCGGGCGGTTGGGCAGGCCAGCGGGCACAGGCCGAGGTGGTGGCATCCACGGCTGCCGCCGCCCAAGGTTACGCACCTCCCAGCGCCCTCACCAGCCCTGCTGGAGGGGCTGGAGCTGCTCAGGTCGGCAGTTTAGGTGGGTCTGCCAACCTGCACGGGCGCCCGGCGCCGGCGGCGGCGATCGGCGGCGGCGCCGCGGATTTGGCGCGCGGCGCCGCCGGCGGACCGGCGGCGGCGGTGCCCTAGAAACCCGTGCGCAGGGTCCCAGCAGCTCAATAACGCGCCCCTGTAGGCTCCTGCAGGCGCCGCAGCGCAAGCGCGCTGAAGCTGTGTGCAACCGGGGGCGTCACCGCGAGAGCAGCAGCAGCGGCGTCACCGCCGGGCACGGGAGCGGCGGCGCGTTGTTTTTTGCTGCCATGGCTTGGCGCGCTGCCGCGGTGCGTGAGAGGGCGAATTCAGGCGTCGGGGCGCCTCCCGCGCCTCCTGAGTTGCAGCCCTCAACCCTCGGCAGCCGAGTGGGCAACCCCACAGGAGCGAGCCTCCCCTGCCACGTCTCCGCACGCCCATCCCGCCCCGACCACGCCGGGCCGGCCCAGGGTCGCCACAGAACGCCCTCGTGTGTCGACTCGATCGACAGCATCTCGCAGCGACAATACGCCCCGCGTTGGCCGCGCGCGACCGCTCGGTGCCACTGGCGATGCCCTGCAGCAGCGGCCAGCGCCCGGCAAGCAGGGCGCTGCTCGCGGCGCGCGCCGCCGCGAGCCGTCCGGCGCGCCGCCGCGCGGCGCTGCTCCCCCGCGCGTCCGTCGCGGCGGGCGGCCTGCGGCAGGCGGTCTCGGTGGACCTGGAGGGCGGCCCGCTGCCGCTGAACACGCACGGCACCGGCAAGGGCGGGCAGCCGCCGTTCACGGGCCGGGTCCTTGCGGTAGAGAGGCTTGGCGGCCGCGACAAGGAGCGCGACGTGACCCACATCGTCATCGACACCGGCGGCGTCGCGTACCGGGAGGGCCAGTCCTTCGGCGTCATCCCACCCGGCACCAAGGTCAACAGCCGCGGCGTGGAGGTCCCGCAGCACGTGCGACTCTACTCCATCGCGTCGGGGAGGTATGGCGATGCGGGCGACGGGCAGACGTGCACGCTCTGCGTCGTGCGCGTGATATACCCAGGTCCGCGCCGAGGGGCGCCCGCCTCGCGCAGCGCCGCGCCCGGGGCGCCGCCCACCCTCGCGCCGCGCCGCGCGCCGCCGGCCGCGCCAGACCCCGTGACGGGGGCCGAGGTGCGCGGCGTGTGCTCAAACTACCTCGCCGACGTCAAGCCCGGCGACGAGCTGACCATGACGGGCCCGAGCGGTGCGGCGGCGGCGGCGGCGCCGGCGGTTTAGGGGGCGCTCCAAACCCTGAACCGCGCGCCCAGCTCGTGCCTGAGCGCGAGCCTCCCTGCGCGAGCGCGGCGCGCGCGCGCCGACCTGCCGCCGGTGGCGGCGCCGCCGCCGCGCGCGCACCGCGGCAGGCACGGCGCTGCTGCTGGTGGACCAGCCCTGGTCCAAGCGCATCGTCTGCGTGTCCACCGGTGCGGCGGCGGCGCCGCCCCGTCCCTTCCGTTCCGCCGAAGGGGGCCGGGCCCGCCCGCCCCGCAAGCTTAGGCCCTAAGCCCTAAACCCTAAACCCCGCGCCCCGCGGCCAGGCACCGGCATCGCGCCCTTCCGCTCCTTCTGGCGGCGCATCTTCTACGACGCCCTGCCCGGCCAGCCGGCGCAGCCCTTTGCCGACGGCGCCTTCTTCTGGCTCCTCGCGGGTGCGGCAGAGGCACCGGCGGTGCAGGCGGCACAGGCGGCGGCATCGCGGGCAGAGCGCCGCGCCCGCGCCAGCCCAGCCGCCGTACTGCCACCCCTCGCCCTTATTCGACCCCACCTGCCCACCCACCCACCCGCCCACCCACACCCATCCACTCACACCCACCGACCCACCCACCCACCCACCCACCCACACCCACCCACGCAGGCTTTGCCAACACCGACAGCGTGCTCTACGGCGACGAGCTCGCCGCCGCGCGCGCGGCCAACCCGGGGCACATGCGCCTGGACGTCGCGCTCTCGCTCGAGCAGACCAACGCGGCCGGCGGACCGGAGTATGTGCAGGTGCGGCGGCAGCGCGGCAGCGCGGCGCGGCGCACGCGCACGCGCGCACACTCCCGCGGCGCGCGGCGCACGCCCGCGCGCGGCCGGCCGGCCCGCGCGCGCCGGACACGGCCGCCGTGTTCACCGCCCGCCCCGCCTGCCGGCGGCGGCGGCGTGGCGGCGTGGCGGTCGCGCGCAGGACCGCATCCGGGAGCACGCCGACGAGTTCCTCGACCTCATGGCCTCTGACGACGCAATCTTCTACTTCTGTGGCCTCAAGGTGCGCCGCCGCCCTTGGCGGCGTGCTGCCGCCGCCGCTCGGGTTTAGGGTTTAGGGTTAAGGGTTGACTTCTGCGGCCTCAAGGTGCAGCCCTTGGCGGCGTGCTGCCGCCGCCGCAGAGCTGCTGCTGGGGCGGGGCTTGGGGCGGGGCTTGGAGCGGGCCCAGCGGGGCTCAGTCAGCGGGGCCCAGCGGGCCCTGCGCCGCGGCGCTGCAGGCTGACCGCGCGCGGCCTCACCGTGCCCGCCGCCGCGCCGCCCGCGCCGCGCCCGCGCCGCAGCGCATGTATGCGAGCGTGCTTGAGGTGCTCGAGTCGATGGGCCGCGAGCGCAGCCCGGCCCTGGACGTGCCGGCGCTCATCGCGCAGCTCAAGAAGAGCCACCGCTGGCACGTGGAGACGGCGTGAGCGCGAGGCGGGCCCCGGCCGCGCACGGCGCGGCGGGCTCGACCAGGCGTGCCACCGCCGCGTGCGCGGCGGGAACGGGCGAGGCAGACGGCCGCCCCCGCGGGCGGCCGAGGCGGGGACGCGCCCCGAGGCGCGTCGATGGCGGTGGCGCTGCGATGAGAGCTGGTGTCGCTGGCTGCACTGATCGCACTTGCCCTGGGGGAAGGGGTGCCTGCGCTCGGTCCGTCCCACGCTGCACTCCGCGGGTGCGGCGAACGCGCCCCGCGCTGATCCTGTTGTCACTTTGAACTGCGCACTTGGCGCGCACCGCCGCCGGCCCCGTGCGGGGCACACACTTGCAACGCACTTGCACACACTTTGTTGAATGAAACAGAGGAGCCACTGTGGTGCATCAGCACCGCCCCGCGTGCCCGCAGGCTAGCTCGGCGCCGGCGTGCCGGCCACCGCCGCCGCCATCGCGGCCAGCGCCGCCGCCGACGCGGCGTCCTGCACCACGGGCTGCGCGCCCTGGCCCGCCGCCTGCGCGTCGGGGGCGCCGCTCGCGTACACCTGCGCGCGGCGCGGCGCGGGCGTGGTGATCCGCGCGGCGTGGCCTCCTCCTCGCTGGGCTGGCCGCAGCGCCGCCAGCAGCGCAGCGCGCGCTCGCGCAGCGCAGCGCACCGTGTAGCCGTCGTAATCTGGGTACGCCTCCGCCGCAAACATCCAGACCATCGCGGCGACGAGCACGCCGCCGCCGGCGACGCTCTCGGTCAGCAGCGCCGACATCTGCGGTCCGCGCGGCGCAAAGGTCGGGCCGCGCGGGCGTCACGCGGGCACCGGGCCGGGCGGCGCCGGGCCGGGCGCGCCCGGCGCCGCCGTCCGCAAGCGCAGCGGGCGCGTGCACGCGCCTGCTGGAACAGCGCGGTCCGCCCCGCCCCCGCCGGCTTCTTGCCAAACTCCTGCAGCACTAGCGGCTTTCCCCCGAGCGCCTCGGCGCACGCGCGCATGTGCGCGCGCACCCACTCCACGCTCCACCTGCGGCGCGCGCGGCGCTCGCATGAGGCGGGCGCCCGCGCCGCCCCCGCCGCGCCGCCGCGCCGCCGCGCCCGCCAAGGCGCACCGGCACGTGTCGTCGTCGCTGCCGGGGCACCACTGGTCGGCGTACATGTGGATTGAGGCAAAGTCTATGTGAGGGCTTGAGAACTCACGCACAAAGTCGACGCCGTGCGTGACGTTGTAGGGGTTTGCCGGCAGCAGCCCTAGGGTTTACGGTCAGCCGCAGCGGCGGCGGCGCGGCGCTCGGCGGCGGGCGGCGGGCGCGCGGCGCGCCGCGCGCGGGACCGTCGCCCGGTCCAGCAGCCGCCGCACACAGCGCACCCGGGCTGCTGGGGCCGAAGAAGCCCTCCAGCCCCACCGTCACGGGGTGCGTCGCGTCGAGGCTCTTGACGTGCGCCGCGGCGGCGTGCACCCACGCGGCGACGCGGCCCGCGCCCGCGTCGCCCTCGCAGCGGCACTCGTTGGCCAGGTCCCAGGAGTGAATGGCCGGGTCGTCCCTGCGCGGCGGCGCCGCGGCGCCGCGGCCTGAGCGCCCCCGGCGGCGAGACCCCCGGCGCCAGGCGCAGCTGCCTCAGCTGGCCGCGCGGCGCGCGCCCGCGGCGCCCGCCGCAGCGCGCCTGTACGGCACGCCGGTGAGCGTGTTGGTGCGGCCGACGAGCGCTGCGACAAAGTTGGCGTACAGTGCCTGCGCCGCCGCGTCTGAGAAGAACGCGTCGCCGCCGGGCTTGGCGTCCTCGGGCAGGCCCTGCGATGGGGGGCGGCGCGTCACTGCTCGCCCCAGCGCGGGGCGTGCTGGGGCGTTGGCGCGCGTCGGCGCGGGCGCTCGGCCGCCCGGCGCGCGCGTCCTCACCTGGGCCCACTTGACGTATTGAGGCATGCCCCCAAACTCAGCCCAGTAGTTGGTCAGCGTGAGCTGGAAGCGCAGCCCGCGCTTCGACCCCTCGACCAGCAGCCAGTCGAGCCCTGCCAGCACCTGCTCCTCCAGCTGGCCTGCGCGCGCGGGCGCAGGCGCGCGTGTGCCGACTGCGCGCAGGAGGGCGGCGGTGCGGCGCGCGCGCCGCGGCGCGCGCACCGGGCGCCGGCTGAAGGCTCATCCACCCGGGGCCGTCGTTGAACGCCCATATGCGCAGCACCGTGAAGCCGAGCTTGGCCGCCGCGTCGAGCGTGTCGAGCACCAGCGGGCGGCAGCCAGGGTCGGCGGCGCGCGTCTGCAGCACGCGGCGGCGACGGGGCACGCGGCGGCGACGCCGGGTCAGCAGCGGCGCGTTGCGTGGCACGCGCGTAGATCCAGCGGCGTGGCGTGCGCGCGGGCTGCGCGGCGCGCCGCTGCGGCCGCGGCGCGGCGCCGACGCGGCGGCATCTGCTGCCGCGCCGCCGCGCCGGCAGGGGCCGCTGCCGGCCGCCGCGCTGAGCCCAACCCACGCGCTGGAGCGCACCAGCAGGTAGTAGCAGTTAGCGCCCACGAACGGCTTCATCGCGCCCGCGGCCGCTGGCGCCGGCGCCGGCGCCGGCGCTGCTGCGGCGGGGCCCGCGGGCGCCTCAGGCGAGGAGGAGAAGCAGCCGCCCATTGTCTGGCGGCGCGGGCGTCTCTGGCTGCGGCGGCGACGGGCTCCGCGGCAGCTGCGGCGGGGCGGTCGCGTCCGCGTCGCGCGAGCGCGGCGGCGGTCACGCGTCTGTTGCTCTGCCCTCACGCGCCGGGCCGCCAGACCGACCCAGCCCTGTCCCTGAACCCAAACTCTTCAGCCCGCGCCACTCCTCGCTGCTCCCTCGCCCCTCGCCCTCGCCGCCGGCGGGCCAAAAAATCCGACAGCCCTCGGCGCAGCTGCGCCACGTCTGCGCCTGCACGTCCTCGTCCAGCCCCCAGCGCAGCTGCGCCAGCCCTCAGCGCTGCTGCGCCACGTCCGCGCCGGCGCCGTCGTCGTCCACCAGCTCCATTACCTCGATGTCCCTGCAGGCCAGGCCAGGGCGCGGCGCGGCATCGCAGGGCGCGGCGCGGCGCGGCGTACGCAGCCGTCAGGCCCGGCGCGGCACCAGCCCGCGCTGAGAGCCTTCCTCCCAAACCGCGACCGACCGCACCTGCCGCCCGCGACCCACTCGGTGTAGCCGCCGCGCAAGATGGCGAGGTCGGCGCCAAGGCCTTCCCGGCAGAGGTCGTACGCGGCGACGAGGCAGCGCGTCTGCCAGCCGCGCCGGTACGCCTCTGTCGACTCGAGCACGCCGCCCTGGCTGCAGTACAGCACGATGCGCCGCGCCGCGTCGCCGCCGCGCTCGGCGGCGCCGTGCAGCGCGGCGACCTGCGCCGCAAAGTCGGGGTTGACCTCGGTGCCGGCGAGCACGCCGAACGCGGCGTAGCCGAGCCGGCGCGCGATCTTGAAGGGGCTCCAGCCGGTGATGGGGCGATAGAACGGGACGTTGACGGCGCCCGGGACGTGGCCCTGCGCGGCGCGGCACGGGCGCGCGTGCGGGTGTGCGCATTTGCCGGGCGGCGCGGGGGGCGGCGGCGCGGGGCTCTTGCCTTGTCGTAGTCATCCTCCGGCCGCACGTCCACGAGCAGCGCGCCGCGCTCCAGCGCGAAGATGACCTCCTGCGGCGACAGCACCGCGCACTGCGGCGCGCGCGCGGGCGGGCGGCGCGGGGCGCGTCGCCGCAGCCCGCGGCGGCCGCGCCCGGCCGCGCTGCGCAGCGCGCGCCAGGCTGGGCGCGCACCCCGGCCTCGAGCAGCGCCGAACGCATCGCGTCCCAGCCGCGCGGGCTCGTCGGCGAGTGGCCGTCCACGGCCAGGCCGCTCGGGCCGCTGCGCTCGGGCGCTGCGGCGCGCCTGCGCGGCGGCGGCGTGCGCGGGCGGTCGGCGCCGCGCCGACTCGGCGGGATCTGCCCCCGCCACACCGGCCTGCGCTTGTGCGCGTGTTGCGCTGGCCGAGGGGCCGCGCCAGCGCCTGCCCGCGCACCGGACGTGCGGCACTCGCCGCTGCTGCTGCCCGAGTGCGCGCCCCGCGCGGCTGCGCAGCGCGGTGCCCGGCGACGACGCGATCATGGTGAGCGGGGAATGAAATGAGAGGTCGCTGCGGTCGCTGCGCTCGCTGCGCGGCGCGGCGCGCCCGGTCGCGGCGGTTGCGCCGCGCGCGGTCGGCGGCGTCTGTGGCAGCACCCCGGAGAAGCGGCGGGCTGGGGCGCTGGAGGTAGCCGGCAGGCGGGGGGCCGATCGGCGGTGCGCGGCGTGCGCGGGCCGCGGCGGCGCAGCGCGGCGCTGTGCCCCGCCGCACCGCTGCGCGGCCGCCCGCCGCCACCCGCTCAGGAGCCGCCCTGTGCCGCGCTCCGCCCCCGCCCCCGCGGCACGCTCCCCGCGACCCGCACGGCGCCAACGCCCACCAGCTGTGGCGAAAAGCCCCCCACGCCTGGCTCCGAGGCCTGATCGGCGCCATGGCGCTCGCATCGTCGCGGGCGCAGCGGAGGAGCGGCGGGGCCGGGGCGCGCGCGGGCGGGGCGAGCAGCAGCAGCAGCAGCAGCAGCAGCAGGCCTCGCCTCGTGCGCGCCCCCGCGGCCGGCTCGGACGCCCAGACCACCAGCCGGCCGGCCAGCGTGTTTGACGTGCTGAGGCCCATCACGTCGGCGGGCCAGGTGCGGCGCAGCGGCGGCGGCGCAGTGGCGGCGGGCGCGGCGGGTGCGGCGGGTGCAGCGCGAGGCGCAAGCCGCGCGTGCACGCCCGTCGCAACCACCAGATCAAGGAGCTCAACCAGGGCATCCGGACCTTCTACAACGAGTCCAGCGGGCTCTGGGAGGACGTGTGGGGGGAGCACATGCACCACGGTGCGCCGCCGCCGCGCGCTTGCACAGCCGAGAGCCGCAGCACGCCCGCGCTCACGCACCGCGCCCCGCGCCCCGCGCCCTGCGCCCCGCGCCCCGCGGCGCGGCTCAGGCTACTACCCGGCCGGTGCGCCGCCCAAGAGCAACCAGGAGGCGCAGGTGGAGATGATCGAGCAGACCCTCGCCTGGGCGGGCGTGAGCGGCGCCGCGACGGTGCGGCGCCGGCGCGGCGCGGCGGGCAGGCGGCGGGCAGGCAGGCGGCGTGGCAGGCAGGCGGCGGCGCCGCCGAGCGAGCCCGCGCGCGCGCCCGGCGCCGCATGCAGATGGTCGACGTGGGCTGCGGCATCGGCGGCAGCAGCCGGCACATCGCGCGCAAGTTTGGCTGCACCGCGCGGGGTATCACACTCAGTGACGTCCAGGCGGCGCGCGCCAACGAGCTCGCCGCCAAGGCGGGCCTCGCCGAGCGCTGCAGCTTCCAGGCGCGCGGCGGGCGCGGCCGCGCAGCCGCCGCGCCGCTCCCTCCCCGTGCCGCCCTCGCCCCGCGCCGCCGCCGAGCGCCGGCCCCCGCGCGCGCGCGCCGCAGGTCGCCGACGCGCTCGCGCAGCCCTTCCCGGACGGCAGCTTCGACCTCGTGTGGTCAATGGAGAGCGGCGAGCACATGCCCGACAAGGCGCGCTTCGTGGGCGAGCTCGCGCGCGTGTGCGCGCCCGGCGGCGCGATCATCGTCGTCACGTGGTGCCACCGCGCGCTCGCGCCGGGCGAGGACGCGCTGCGTCCCGAGGTGCCGCGGCGGCGCGCGCGCACGCACGTGCTCAATCAATAACACCGCACGCTCTCCGCCGCGCTCGACGCCGCGGCCGCGCGCCCGCCGGCCCACCCACGCCGCCGCCGCGGCGCCGCGCTCGCAGGAGCAAGCGCTGCTGGACCGCATCTGCGAGGCCTACTACCTCCCCGCATGGTGCTCGGTCGAGGACTACCGCCGCCTCTTTGGTGAGAGAGAGAGGGCGCAGCACGCAGCACGCAGCGCGCCGGCGCGCGGGCGGCGGGGCCCGGCGCGGCGCGCGCGCCCGTGCGGGCGCCGACGCGCCGCCCGCGGGGTCCGCACGCGTGCCCACGGCTCCGGGCGCAGAGGCGGAGGGCCTCGTCGGCGTGCAGACCGCCGACTGGTCGGCCGAGGTCGCGCCGTTCTGGGCGGAGGTCATCAAGTCGGCGCTCACCACCAGCGGCGTGCGCGGGCTGCTCAAGGCCGGCTGGTGCGCCGCCGGCGCCGCCGCCGCCGCCGCCGCCGCCGCCGCCGACGCCGCCGCGGGGGCCCCACGCCGCGGGCCGGCGCCGGCGCCGGCGCCCGCGCGCCGAGGCGCGCTGCACGCGCGCTGCACGTGCGAACGCGCACGCGCGCACGCGCGCCGCCGCTGCTGCCGCCGCCGCTGCCGCAGGACGACGATCAAGGGCGCGCTTGTGATGCCGCTCATGGCCCAGGGGCTGCGGCGGGGCGTGATAAAGTTCAACCTCATCACCGCGCGCAAGCCGCCCGCCGCGTGAGCGGCGGCGGCGCGCGGTGGCGGCGGCCCTGTGGCCGCCCCCTGCCGCCGCTGCGGGGGTGAGAGACCGAGCGGCGCGGTCCGCGCGGTCCGCGCCGCGCGCTGGGCCTGGGCTCTGGCGCTGCGCTGTGTGCTCGGCGGTCGACCTGTGCCTGGTGTGGGGAGGTGCCCCACACCTCGGGGGCGCGCGCTCTGGGCAAACTCTGGCCTGCGCAGGCGCGTCGTGGTGGCCCGCGCGCGCCGGCAGTGGCGTCGGCGGCACCGGCGGCGGCTCTGTCGGCGGCAGCAGCTCTCTCAGCCCGCAGCTCGCGATCACTCCCAGCGCGACGTTGGGCGAGCCGCGCCGTCGACGAGGCCGCGGCTGCCGTGAAAAAAACACAAAACATGCTGCTGCTGCTCTGCCCGCCTGGCGGCTCCCCCGGCGTGCGCCACGCACACTCGACACAGCGCGCCGTCCCGCGCGGGCCGCAGCGAGCAGCGCCAGCTGCGCCGGCGCACCGGCAGCAGCAGCGCGTCCCGCGCGCACGGCCTGGCAGGCGTCCTGGTGTCGCGCCAGGTGCGGGATCGGCGCCGCCCTGCACGTGAGGCTGCCTCCGGGGCGGCTGGGCGCGACGGCGAGGCTGCCCGGCCGAGCAGCCTCTCTCGCGGCCGCTGGGGGCCGGAGCGCGCCGGCGGGTGCTCGGCGGGCCGCTGTTGGGGGCCATGCGCCCGCCAGCTCGCGCGCCGGCGGCCCTGGTGCGCGGGGGCGCGCGGTCGGCAGCAATCGCACGCCCCGCCCCGCCCGCCTGCGCCGCCCTGCAGGGCGCACGGCCATCCAGGCGGCGGAGGGGCTCCAGATCTCGCTCAGGCGGCGCCGGCAGCGCAGCCCCGGGCTGTGGCCGCGCCACAGGCCCGGCTGGAGCTGCTCTGGGCTGCTCCGGCTTGAATGCAGGCCGCGTTGGCGCGCAGCCACCGCGAGACAGCAGAGCGGGAGCAGAGCGACGCGCCTGAGGCGCGGGCGCGGCGGCGCGCAGGGCAGGGCGGTCGCGGCGGCGCGGCGCGCGCGGCGCGGCAGCAGCAGACGACAGCGGCTCCATGCCGTCCGGCGCTGGCGCCAAGCACGCCAACAGCCGCGCGGCAGCAGCAGCCGCGCAGGGGGGCCCCGCTAGCGAGGGCAGCAGCAGAGCTGGAGGAGGTGCGCCGCCCGCCGGCGGCGCCGCAGCTGCAGGCAGCCACCCTGCGGCCGCGGCGCCCGCCGGCGCCGGCAGCGCAGCGCCCGGCCAGCCAGCCGGCGCCAGGCCGGGCGATGGCGGCCGACGCGGCAGCAGCGGTGCGGGCGCAGCTGGCGGCGCCGCTGGCGGCGCTGCGCGCCGCAGCGCAGATCGCGGCCAGCGCGGCGCTGGCGCAGCCGCTGCCGCAGGCGCGGCAGCAGAGCCCGCGGCCGGGCAGCCGATGGCAGGCGACCCCGCTCCCGCGACCGGCGGGCAGCCGCGGCCTGGCGGCGGCAGCGGCGGCGGCGGCGCGGCAGGCGCCGGCGCAGGTGCCGCGGGCAGCAGCGCCGCTGCCGCAGCAGGCGGCGGGCTGGGCCCGGGGCCTGGCGGCGGCGGCAGCGGCAGCGGCGGCGGCGGCGGCGGCGCGCGCGCCAAGCGCCGGTCGTCCGCGGCGGGCGGCAAGCTGGACCTCAAGACGCTGCCGCTGCAGGCGCTGCTCTCGCTGACGTCGGCGCCGATCGCGGTCGAGTGGGCCGAGGCCGCCGGCGGCGCCGGCGGCGGCGGCGCGCCGGCGTCGGCGCAGGTCGTGCAGGCCGCGGTCGCGGCGCACGAGAAGTGCAACGACGCGAGCTGCCCCTTCTGCTCGCTGGACCCGGGCTCGGTGCAGCAGGCGGTGCTGGCGTTCAAGCAGGCGCTGGAGGCGGCGATGCAGGGCCAGGGGCCGCTTCCGCTCATCGAGATCGCGCAGGACCCGGCGAGCCTCTCCGCCGCCGCCGCCGCGCTCGCGGGCGGCGGCGGCCTGCTCGGCGGCGGCGGCAGCAGCGCGGCGGCGGCCGCGGCGGCGAGCCTCATCAGCCAGGCGGCGTGCGGCGGCGGCGGCGGCGGCAGCAGCGGCGGCGGCGGAGCAAAGCAGAAGCAGGCGGCCGCGGCGGCGGCGGCCGCGACCAGCCAGCAGCTGTTTGCCAAGGGCGGCTGGATGGAGGCGTTTCGGGGCAAGCTGGGCAAGGCGGCGGCCAAGCTCGCGGGCCCCGGCAGCAGCGGCGGCGGCGGCGCGCCCGGCGACACGCAGGGCCTGAGCAGCCGCGACCTGCTGGAGGCGCTCGGCGTGCGCGCCGCCGCGGCGCAGCAGGACGGCGATGCGGGCGACGCGCAGCTGGCGCTCGCTGCGGGCGGCGTCGACGGCCTCGCGCCGACCGGCGGGGTGAGCGGGGCGCAGCGGCCGCGGCCGCCGCCCTCCCCTCCCCTCCCCGCACGTGCGCGCCGCGCCCGCCGCCCTCGCCCGCTCACTCCCCGCTCCCCCGCCCGCGCCGCGCCGCGCCGCACCGCGCGCAGCAGGGCGCGCGGGAGGAGGTGCTGGCGGCGTTCTTCAGCAAGGCCCTCAAGTCGGCCGACCCCGCCGACAAGGACCTGGTCGCCGCGGTCGCGGCGCAGGACGCCGACGCCGTGGCCGCCGCGCTCGCGGCGGCCAAGCCCGACGCGCCGCGGCGCCTGGTCGGGCCGGGCGGCTTTGGCCTGCTGCACATGGCGTGCGCTGACCGCAGCCTCTACAGCACAGCGCACACAGCGCTCAGCCTCATGCTCGGCGGCTTTTACCACCAGCAGCGCCTCTGGGGCACGCAGGTGCGTGCGGCGGCCGCGCCGCGCCGCGTGCGGCGGCCGGGCGGCGCAGGTGGCCGGCGCAGGCGGGCGCTGCGGCGGGGGCTCACGCTGCCGCCGCCGCGGCCGCCGGCACCGTCGCCGTGTGCGTGCGCGCAGGGCCCGGGCAGCGCGGAGGTGGTGCAGCTGCTGCTGGACGCGGGCGCCGACGTGCACGCGCGCACGGCGAGCGACGCGACGCCGATGCACGTCGCGGCGTGCAGCAACAGCGGCGACGTCGTGCGCGCGCTCGTGGCCGCGGGCGGCAACGCGCGCGACAACCGCGCGTACAAGGGTGAGCGCGCCCGCGCCGCGGCGGCGGCGGCAGGGCACGAGCAGCAGCGGCCGCCGCCGCGCACTCGCGCACGTGCCGCGCACGCGCACACGCACGCGCGCACCCGCCGCCGGCGCCGCCGCGCAGGCGAGACGCCGCTCACGTGCGCGGCGTACTGCGGGCACTACGACGCGGTCCGGGCGCTCGTGGAGGTCGGCGGCGCGGACGTCAACCTCACGCGCGCCGACGGCACGACGCCGCTCAACCTCGCCGCGTACGCCGACGCGCGCACCGCGCTCTTCCTGCTGGACCACGGCGCGCGGCCCGACGCGGCGACGAACAAGGGCAGCCCCTTCCCCGTGCCGCTCGTCATGTCGGCGGCGCGCGGCGACGTGGAGCTGTGCGGCCGGCTCATCGCGGCGGGGTCGCACCCCGACGAGCTGCACCCGACCGAGGGCTTTGCGCCGCTGCACGCTGCGGTCTCGAGCGAGGCGACGCGCACCGAGGTCATCCGCCTGCTGCTCGCGGCGGGCGCTGACGTCAACCTGCTGCGCAGCGCCAACCCCATCTGGAGCCCGCTCATGTACGCGGCGACGCGGGGCAGCCTGGAGCACCTGCAGCTGCTGCTGGGTGAGCGCGCGGGCCGGGCGCGCGGGGGCGCCGGCGGCTGCGGCGCGGCGCGCCCCCGCGCCTGCGCCGCCGCTCACCCCGCCGCCGTCGCGCCGCAGCCGCCGGTGCGGACGTGCACCTCGCGGACCCGAACACGGGCAACGCCGCGCAGATGGCCGCCGCGGTGGGGCACCTGGAGGTCGTGGAGCGGCTGGTCGAGGTCGGCTGCGCCTGGCCGCACGGCAAGAAGGCGAGCAGCGGCCTCGTCGCGCCCGTGGACGTGGTGCAGCTGCTGGCGCAGAAGACCGGCCTGCCGGTGCGGCGCCGGCGCCGCGCGGACGGCCGCGCGCCGCGCCGCCCGCGCCCTGCTAGCTGCGCCCCCGCCCTTGCCCTGCGCCCTAAACCCTGAGCCCCCGCCGGCCCCGCGTGCGTCGCAGGCGGATGAGGTGATGAAGCGCCTGAAGCGCGCGGAGCGGCGCGGCGCCGAGGCGCGCGCGAGCGGCGGCGGCGGCGCTCAGCAGCAGGGCGGCGGCAGCGGCGGCGGCGGCCGCTACGCGCTGACCGCGGCGGCCGGCGGCGTCGCGGCGGCGGCCGCGGCGGCGGGCGCGGGCGACGCGGCGAGCGCGGGCGGCGCCAGCAGCGGCGGCGGCGGCGGCAGCGGCCAGGGCGGCAGCGCCGGCCAGGGCGGAGGCGGCGCGGCGAATGGCAGCGGCAGCGGCGCGGGCGGCAGCAGCGGCAGCGCCGGCGGCATGGCCAACGGCAGCAGCGGCGGCGCGGCGGCTGCCGGCGGCGGCGCCGCTGGCGGCCCCGGCGGCGGCGACGACGGCGACCGCAGCCGCGACGGCGGCAGCAAGGCGGGCGACGGCGGCGGCGCCGGCAGCGGCAAGCCGGCGGCGCCGTCCGCGAAGCGCAAGACCACGCCGCTGCACGAGGCCGCGCAGAAGGGCGAGGTGGGCAGGGCGCCGGCGGACGCTGCGTGGCGGCCCGCGGCCCGCGCCGCCCGGGTGTCGCTGACGCGCCACGCGCCCCCCGCCGCCGCCGCCGCCGCCGCGTGCCACCGCGCGCCGCGCGCAGCTGATCGACGCGCCGCTGCTCGCGGCGCACGCGGCCGACCTCGACTGCGTGGACGAGGCGACCAAGTGGACCGCGCTGCACTTTGCCGCCGCGGGGCACAAGCTCGCGATGGTGCAGCAGCTGCTCGACGCGGGCGCGAGCCCCGACGTCGCCGCGCCAGGCGGCGTGCGGCCGCTGCACCTCGCGTGCGCGGGGCCGCTCACGAGCGCGAGCGCGCGCAGCAAGGTCTGCATCTCCCACTTCTACGACCAGCAGCAGCTCTGGCGCAAGGCCGGCCCCGGCAGCGCGGCGGTGGTGCGCGCGCTGCTCGCGGCGGGCGCCGACCAGACGAGCCGCACCGCGAGCGGCGCGACGGGGCTGCACATCGCCGCCAACAGCGGCGCCGCCGACGTGGTGGCCGACCTGCTCGAGTCGAGCGAGGACGTCGACCCCGACGACGACGGCGCGTACAACTGTGAGTGAATGCTTCACACAACGCGCGCGGGGCGCGGCGGCGCGGAGCGCGGCGCGGGGCAGGGCGGCGCGGGCGCGGGGCGCGGCGGCGCCCGGGGGCCGCGCACGCGCGCCGACGCCGCGCACCGCCTGCCCCGCCGCGCGCGGCCCGCAGGCGAGACGCCGCTGACGTGCGCCGCGTACTACGGTCACACCGCGGTCATCCGGGAGCTCATCGATTCCGGCGCGGACGTCAACCTCGTGCGCATGGACGGCACGTCGCCGCTGTGGCTCGCGTCCAACGCCCCCGACGAGGGCGGCGAGGCCGCGGCGCTGGAGCTGCTCGACGCGGGGGCCAAGGCCGACGTCGTGGGCTCGCGCGGCGGCACCGCGCTGCACGGCGCCGCGTTCCACGGCCGCGAGCGGCTCGCCGCCGCGCTCATCGCCGCGGGGTGCCCGGTCAACGCGGTCAACGCCAAGACGAGCTACACCGCGCTGCACACCGCGGCCGAGACCAAGCACCCCAAGGCGCGGCCCCGGGGGGGGGGGGGGGGGGCGCACGCGCTGCCAGGGGTTGCGGCCAGCCGCGCCGCGCTGCGCCGCTGGCCCTGCGCGCGCTCACGCGCCGCGCCGCGCTCACGGTCTCGCCGCGCCGCGCGCAGGTCGTGAGCGTGCTGGCGCAGGCCGGCGCCGACCTCAACCTGCCGGAGAACCGCGGCTGGACGGCGCTCATGATCGCGGCCAGCCGCGGCTGCGTGGAGTCGATCGAGGCGCTGCTGGGTGCGGCGGCGGGCGCCCCGCGCCCCGCGCGCCCCGTGCCCTGGCCCGCCCGCCGCCGCCGCCCGCCCGCTGCCGCCGCTCACCCCGCGCGCCCCGCTCACCCCGCTCGCCCTGCGCGCCCCCGCCGCGGCCGCAGCGGCGGGCGCGAGCTTTGACGTGACCGACCCGGACAAGGGCAACCCCGCGCAGATCGCGGCGTATTGGGGCCACCTCGAGGCGGTCGTGCGGCTCGTGGAGGCAGGCTGCGCGTGGCCGCACGGCAAGAGCGCGCGCGGCGTGGCCGGCGGCGACGTGGTCAAGTGGATCTGCAATATCACCACCAACAAGGTGCGGCGGCGAGGCAACGCGCCGCCGCCGGGCCCCGGGGCGTGCGTGGGGCGCGGGGCGGGGCGGCGGCGTGGAGGGCGGCGCAGGGCCCGCGCGCGCGCGGCGGCGGCGCCGCGGCGGCGGCGCCCCGGCCCGGCCCGACCCGCCCGCGCGCGCCGCGCGCGCGCCGCGCCCGCAGCCGTCGCACGTGGAGTGGCGGCTGAAGCTGGCCGAGAAGCGCGGCAAGCAGCTGCGCGCCAACGCGCCGCCGCCCGCCGGCGCGGCGCCGCCGCCGCGCGCGCGCGCGGCCTCGGCCGGCGCGCCCAGCGACGGCGGCAGCCGCGCCGCGACGCCCGCGGGCTCGCGCGCCGGCTCCGAGGCGCCCTCGCGCCAGGCGAGCGCCGCGGTCGGTGCCGGCGGCGGCGGCGGCGGCGGCGTGGACGTGGACGACATCGACGCGCTGGCGGCGGCGATCGATGCCATCGGCGGCGGCGAGCCGCCCGCGGCGCCCGGCGGCGGCGGCGGCGGCAAGGGCGCAAAGAAAAAGAAGAAGGACGCCAAGAAGCGCGCGGCGCGGCCCGCGAGCGCGGCGGCGCGGGGCCGCGGCGGCAGCGACGAGAGCGAGGCGGGCAGCGGCGGCAGCGACGGCGAGGCGGCGCCGGCGGCGCCCGCGGCGCCCGCGCCGGCGCGGCAGCAGCCGGGGCGCGCAGGCGGCCGCGGCGGGAGCTCGTCGGACGAGGAGGCGGCCGCCACCGACCTGGCGCGGCAGCAGGAGCAGCTGGAGCGGCAGATGCGCGCGCGGCTGGAGGAGCAGCAGGCGGAGCACGCGCGGCAGCGCGCGGCTGCGCAGGAACAGAAGCGCGCCGCCGCCGCCGCAGAGCGCGCGGCCGCGGCCGACAGGCAGCAGCAGGCGGCGGCCGCGGCGGCCGCCGTGGCGGCGGCGGCCAAGAAGCAGCAGCAGCACAGCGCGGGGCTGCAGTCTCCCGTCGTGAACAAGCACGTCGCGGCCGCCAACAGGCACGCGGTGGTGGACCAGCCCTGGATGTCGCCGGGCGCCGCCGCCGCGGCGCAGCTCGCGGCCGTGCCGCCACCGGAGCCGCCGCCGCTGAGCAAGCGCGCGGCCAAGAAGCTCGCGCACCAGCAGATGCTCAAGCAGCAGCGCGCGGCGGCCGAGGCTGCCGGCGGCGAGCTGGCAGAGGACTGGCAGCAGGCGGGGCGGCGCGCCAAGAAGGCGCCGCAGCCGGCGCAGCAGCAGCAGCACCAGCAGCACCAGCACCAGCAGCACCAGCAGCAGCACCTCCAGCAGCAGCACCTGCAGCAGCCGGCGCACCCGCAGCCGCAGCCGGCGCACCTGCAGCAGGCACAGGCGCACTCCCAGCCGGCGCATGCGCAGCAGGAGCCCCTGTCCATGGCGGAGCTGCTCCAGCAGCGCGTTGCGGCACAGGCTGCGGCTGCGCAGGCTGGCGCTGCGGCCGCGCAGCCGCAGCGCCCGCGCGGCTGGGCCACCCCGCCGCTGGTGGTGGCGGCGCAGCAGCCGGCGCAGGGCGCGGCGCTGTCGCCGCGGCACGCGGCGCAGCAGCGCCAGCCGCCTGCGGTGCGCGTGGGCCTGCAGCCGGCAGGGGGCGGCCGCCACCTGCAGCCGCAGCCGCCCGCGAGCCCCGCGCGCTCGGACCGCAGCGCGCACAGCGCGCAGCCGCCGTCCGCCACGGCGGCCGCGGCGGGCGGCGGCGGGCCCTTCTCGCCCGGCCCCATCGGCCGCCAGCGGTCGGCGCCGCAGGCGCACGAGCACGCGCCGGAGCAGCAGCCGCTCGGCGAGCCGGCGGCGCCGCAGCAGCGCAGCGGCGTGCAGGAGCTGTCGCCGCTGACCGACGCCGTCGTGCCGGCGCCTGCCGCCCCGGTGTCGGAGCTGTCACCGCTGCTGGACGCGCAGGTGCCCGCGCCGAGCCTGGGCCTCGCGGCGCGCGTGTCGGCGGTGTCGGCGGCGTCCGCGCCGGGCGCGGGGCTCGGCGCGCCCGTGAGCACGCTCGCCGGCCCCGCCGCGGCGCCGGGGCCATCCGGCGGCGCGCCCGCAGCCGCGGGCGCGCCGAGCGGCGCCGCCGGCCTGCAGCAGCCGCCCGCGCAGCCGGCGCAGCAGCCCGGCGGCGGCAGCATGTGGCAGGGCAGCCTGCCCGGCAGCAGCTTCTGGTTCAATGGCGCCCCCCGCGTGGGCGGCAGCGGCGAGGGCTCCGTCGCGTCGAGCCCCGGGCCGGGCGGCGGCGCCGGCGCGGGCGCCGCCGCCGGCGTCGCCCAGGCGGGCGGCCAGCAGGGGCCGGCGGGCGCGGGCGGCAGCGCGCTCGTGAGCGGCGCATATGATCCGCCCATGTTCCTGGGCCCCCCTGGCCGCGCCAGCTCCGCGCCCGCGGGCGCCGCGGGCATGCTGGCCGCCACGGGCGCGCCCGGCGCGGCGCGGCCCGGCGCGCCGGCCGCGGCGCAGCTGGCGGCCGGCGCGCCTGCGCCCGCGCTGGCGCACGCGGCGGTCGCGGCTGCCGCGGCGCGTGACGCCACGGCGGCGGTGGCGGCCGCGGCCGCGGCCGCCGCCTCCAAGCCCGGCGGCCTGCCGGCTGCCGCGCTGCTCGGCGGCGCCGGCCTGCCCGCGCTCACGGCGGCGCAGCTGCAGCAGCTGCAGCTCCGCCAGCAGTCGCAGCAGCGCCAGCAGCACGCGGCCGTCGCGGCGGCGGCTGCGGCGCAGCAGCAGCAGCAGCAGATGTGGCTGCAGCAGCCGCTGGGCGGCATGATGCGGCCGCACGTGCCTGGGATGCAGCAGCAGCAGCAGCCCCTGGTGCAGCCGGGCCTCGTGGCGATGCAGCAGCGCGCCGGCGCGTACGGCCCAGCCATGGCGGCCGCGGCCGCCGCTGCCGCTGCCGCCGACGCGGGCGCGTCGGCGCAGGGCGCTGCCGGCCGCGGCGCGGGCCGCGGCGGGCACGCCGCCTGGCACCAGGGCCTCCCGGGGCGGCGGCAACGCGTGATGCGCGGGCGGGCGTGACTGGAGGGAAACGGGTGTACAGGCGGCTGTGAACGGTGCTGGGGATGCAGCGGAGCTTCTTTCCTAGCGGTCGCGACCGGCGGACGCGCGGGCGGGGCGGCGCGTCGCTGCAGCTGCAGCGCGCGCCGCCCGCCGCTGCGCTGTGCCCGCGCGCAGCAGCGCGGCTGTGCACAGTGCAGTGCACGCATGGTGCGCGGTCGGGGAGGTTGGTGGGGCGGGGCGGCGGGGAGGAGGCAGGGATGCGGTGGGGCGGTCTGGTCTCGCAGAGGGCGCGCACGCCGCGCCGGCCGGTCGCCTGGGTGGCTGCCAGGCGGCGCGGCCGGCGGGGCGTGTGGTAACCGCGCCGTTCGACCTGCACGCGCCGCGCGCAGCAGGCAGCAGCCCACTCCAGCACCGGCGCGAAGCAGCGACGGCGCCGCCGGCGGCACCACGCCGGCGCGGTTGCGCCTGGCCTGGAGCGTCTTTCGTGACGTGCTTTAGTATGTATTGGAGCCAACGGCGCGGCGAGCACCGGGATTGAACTCGTGAGCGCGCCGGACGAAGGCGAGTAAAGCCGGCAGCAGCAGCTCCCCGGTGACCTCGCGTGAACGGGACCAGTCGGCAAGTATTCACCGACAGAAATGCTCCTGTCGCTGCGGAGAGCACAGCGCGGGGGCGCGCAGGGCCCAGGGCGCAGGGCCAGGACATAACACCTTCGCGCCCACTCGGTTATGGCGCCACGCGCGCGCGGTTGCGCCGGTCGCGGCACCGCTGCGCCCACGCATCCGTGGTGCCACACAGCATCCGACTGACGCGCGCCCGCGCACGCTAGGGCACGCGTGACGAGGTGTATAAGCGCAGCAGTGCGGCACACCCGCCCTTACCCGTCACCCGGCCGTCGCGGCGCGCACGGGGCGTGCCAGACGTGCTCAGGGCGGGCAGGTCGGCATTCAGCACGGCCTTTTGGCCGGTGCCTCAGCCCTGGCCGGCCGCGGCCGCTGCTCTCGGGCGCCGCGAGCGCACGCAGCGGCGCTGGCGTGATCGGAGAAGTCGGACGTGAGCCTGAGCATCGCATCTCAGGGCGCCCGCCGGCCGCAGGTGCGCCTGGCGGGCGGGGCAGTCGCAGCCTGACTGTGTTGCGCCTCCCGGCGCGCCCCGCTCCGCAGCCCTGATGCCCCGCCGCGCCACGCCGGCGCCGGCGGTTCCGCAGGCGCGGTTGGGCCTGCAATGTGGCCCCAGCGGGGCATGGATCACCAGGGCGGCGGGCTGCCGATGGCGTCGATGGCCATGCCCGGCCTCTACGCGCAGCCCTACGGCGCGCCCAACCCGCAGGACGTCTACTCTCACGCGGCTGCAGCGGCAGCCGCGGCGGGCTTCGACGGCTGGGCGGCCGCGGCGGCGGCGCAGCAGGCGGCGCAGGGCGGCTACGGCCCGCCGCTGGGCGTGCCGCCGCGCGGCATGGCGCCGCACCACCACATGCAGCTGCAGGCGGCGCACCACATGCAGGGCATGGGCGGGGGCCACCCCCACATGCTCGCCGTCCAGCACGTCATGGCGCCGCAGCACGCGGCCGCGATGGCCGGCGGCGGCGCCATGCTCGGCTGGGGCGTCCCGGGCATGCAGCAGCAGCAGCTGGGCGGCCGCGCGCCAAACGGCCTCGCCGGCGGCGGCGGGCCTCGCATGGACGGCGGCGGCGGCCGCGGCGGCTGGGGCGGCAGCGGCGGCGGCGGCCGCGGCGGCGGCGGCATGGGCGGGCCGCGGCAGTACGGCGCGCACGGCGGCCGGCCGCGCCGCAACGTCGTGCTCAACACCCAGCCCGGTGCGGCGCGGGCGCCGCGGCGCCGGGCCTGCAGCGCGGCGAGGCGGGCCGCCGGGCGCCGGCCCACACCCAACCGCACACGCGCGCGCCCCGCCGTTTTTGCAGGCGACTTCTCAGACGCCGCGGTCGAAGAGTTTGCGTGGGCCGTGCGCCGCACGCCCGCGGGCGAGCCGCTGGACCAGGGCCTGCTCAGCGAGGGCCTGCAAAACCTCGACAGCCGCGGCCTCGCGGCGCTGCTCAAGGAGCTCGCGCGCGGGCACCACGCGCGCCGCGCGCGCGAGGTGCGCGCCGCCGCCGCAACCGCCGCCGCCGCCGCCCGCGCAGCGCGCCGCGTGCGGCTCGCTCGCACACTCGCCCACACGTCCGCCCCGCCCCGCCCCGCGCCGCCCCGCTCGCCGGTCAGGTCTTTGACTACCTGCGCGCGCTGCCGCCGGACAACCCGCTCGCGCAGCTGTGCGACGTGTTCACATACACCGCCATGGTCAGCCTCTGCGTGGACCAGCAGGAGCTGCCACGCGCGCTGGAGCTCGTCGCGGAGATGCGCGCGCGCAACGTCGAGCGCAACGTGCACACCTACACGTGCGCGCCGTGGCTGCAGCGCGCTGCGGCGGCCGGCGGCCGGTCCCTCGCTCTCTCCGCCCCGCCCACGCTCCCTCCGCCTCCGCCCTCTGCATGCTGCCCCGGCGCCGCCGCCTCTGCTCCCGTCCCGCGTCCTGCGCCCACGCTGCCCCGCCGCCGCCGCACCCCTCCCTCGCCGCGCGCAGCGCGCTTATGAATGTCGCGATCAAGTGCGGGCAGCTGCAGAAGGCGCTCGAGGTGTACGGCGAGCTGCTGCGCGAGGGCTGCACCCCCAACGTGGTGACCTTCAACACGCTCATCGACGTGTACGGCAAGACCGGGCAGTGGGCCGAGGCGCTGCGCGTGGTCGACCAGATGCGCGCGTCGGGGACCAAGCCGGTCACGCGGACGTACAACACGCTGATGATCGCGTGCAACACGAGCGGGCAGTGGGCCGAGGCGCTCAACGTGCACGCCGAGATGGTGCGCCAGGGCCACGCGCCCAACACGACGACCTACAACGCCCTCATCTCCGCGCACTCAAAGGCGGGGCGCCTCGAAAAGGCGCGTCGTTGTTTGGGACGGGCGCGCGCGCGCGCGTCGCCGCCGCCCACGTGCCCCCGCGCCCTAAACCCTGCCGCCTGCCCCCAAACCCTGGCCCAGGTCATGGAGGTGTACCAGGAGATGCTGCGCGGCGGGTGCGAGCGCAGCGTGATCACCTACAGCGCGCTCATCAGCGCGTGCGAGAAGGCGGGGCAGTGGCAGCTCGCGCTCAACCTGTTTGCCGAGATGCTGAAGGAGCGCTGCGCGCCAAACGTCATCACCTACAACAGCCTCATCACCGCGTGCGCCCAGGTGCGCCGGCAGCGCGGCGTGGACGGGGCGGATGAGGGTTGGCAGCAGGGTTCAAGAGAGGGGCCAGGTCCCAGGGCACCTCGGAGCGGCGCGCCAGCAGGCAGCCCTGGGCCGCGGCGGCCGGCGCCGGCCCTGCCCGACGTGCGCCCACGCCGGCCGCCGGCCGCAACCGCACGCGCACGCACGCGCAGGGCGCGCAGTGGGCCAAGGCGGCGGAGGTGTTCCAGCAGATGCAGGCGAGCGGGTGCCGCCCCGACGTCGTGACCTACACCGCGCTCGTGTCGGCGTACGAGCGCGGCGGGCAGTGGATGAAGGCGCTCGAGGTGCGGCGCGCCTGCCGCCGCGCCCGCCGCGCCGCGCCCGCCACCGTGCCCGCCGCCGCACCCGCCGCCGCACCCGCCGCCGTTGCCGCCCGCCTCTCTGCCTGGGCCGCCCGCCCGCCGCCCCGCCATCCTGCGGCCGCGGCCGACCGCCCGCCTCCCCCTGCCGCGCTGCGTCTCCCTGCCGCGCAACCGCAGGCGTTCCAGCAGATGCAGGGCCAGGGCTGCGCGGCGGACGCTATCCTTTACAACACGCTGCTGGACGTGCTCTGGGACACGGGCGTGTCGTGGGCGCAGCACCGCGCGGCGGCGCTCTTCCGGGAGGCGATGGCGAGCGGGCACTTCCGGTCGCTGCCCGCGCCGCCGGCGCCGGCGTGCGGCGGCGGCGGCGGCGGGGCGGGCGCCGCGTGCGCCGCGCCGTCGGAGCACGGCGGCGACAGCAGCAGCAGCCCGTCGAGCAGCCCCAGCGCCGCAGCGGCGGCGGCGGCGGGTGCCGCGGGCGCGGCGGGCGCGCTGCTCGCGGCGGGCGCGCGCGTGGAGCTGGGCCTGCAGGGCGTGAGCCCTGGCGTGGCGATGCTCATGCTGCACTGCTGGCTGGCGGACCTCAGGTGCGGCCCGGGGCCCAGGGCGGCGCCGCGGCCCCGTGCGCGCCGCGCACAGCCCGCGCCGCGCGCCGCGCGCGGCCCGCGCCAACGCGGCCGTGCCGCCGCCGCGCTGCGGCCCGCAGGGAGCTCGTGGTCTCGGCCGGCGCCAGCGCGCTGCCGGAGCGCGTGCTGCTGAGCATGGGGCGCAGCCGGCAGCGCGACCATGTGAGCGGCATCCTGCGTGACTCGACCCTCGCGCTGCTCTCGTGCTGGGGCAGCCCGTTCGGCGTGCAGGCGACCGACGGCGGCGGCGGCGGCGGCGGCGGCGGCGGCGGCGGCGGCGGCGGCGGCGGCGGCGGCGGCGGCGGCGGCGGCGGCGGCAGCGGCAACAAGCTCGAGGCGCCCGGCGCCGCGGTCGCGGAGTGGCTGCTGCAGGTGCGCCCTCGCGCGCGCGCGCGCGCGCACGCGTGCTCGCGCCGCCCGTCGGCGCCTCAGCGAACGACTCGCAGCTGACCGCGCCCCGCGCTCGCGCCCGGCCGCAGGACAAGATGGCGGCGCTGCTGTCGCCGTTTGCGCGCGGCGCGCACCGCAGCAGCGGCGGCGGCGCGCTGAGCGTCGCCGCGACCGGCGCCGACCTCGCGGCCGAGGCGGCGCTCGAGCGGCGCTGCCGCGAGGCGTTTGGGGCGTGAAGACGTTTGAGGCCACGCACAACCTCAGCGTGCAGGCGATGGGGCTGTCCTACACTGCCGCGCGCGCGGGGCTGGTCGCCGCACTGCTCAACGCCGGCGTGGCGCTCGGGCTGGGCGCCGAGTCGGCGCACGACGCAGCGCTGCTCATGGACCGGGCGATGAGCGCGCGGCACAAGGTGGGCCCAGTGCGGCGCGTCCGGGCGCGCGCGCGCCGCGTGTCATGGGCGCCCGGCGGGCTGCGCCGGCTGCGTTGGCCGCCCCGTGCTCGGCTGACGCGCGCGCCGCCCGCCGCCGCCGCCGCCCGCCCCGCCAGGTGGACGGCGACGCCTTCACCTGCCTCGCCGCGGCCTGCCTGCACCTCACGCTCGGGGCCGCGGCGGCGCAGGCTGACGGCGCGCCGCCGCCGCCGGGCCTGCCCGCGATCTGCGCCGCGCTCGGCTGCAGCAGCGCCGACGAGGCGGAGGCCGCGGCGGGCGCCGTGTCGCGCCTGCTCGAGGACGACACCAGCAGCATCAGCGTGCGTTGCCGGCCGGCGCGCGCCGCCCCGCCGCACACGCGCCCGCCCGCCCACAGTCGCACCCGCCCGCCCGCCCTGTCCCCGCAGGCACTGCGCTGCCTGCGGCTGTACCTCGAGCGCCTCGGCCACGCCTTTGCGCCCGGGGCGCCGCCGCCGCCGGCCGCGGCGACGCGCTCGAGCTCGCGGCGCGCGCGGCGGTGGACCCCGAGTTCCTGAACTACCGCCCCACCGTCACCGCGGCGGCGGTGCTCTACTGCGAGCGCCTCGCCAAGGGCCAGCTCCCGTTCTGGCCGAGCAGCCTCAGCAGCCTCACGGGCTATTCAAACGCGCGCACGCCGGAGCTGGCCGCGGCGATCAACGGCGCGTTGCGCCTGTGCAAGCAGCTCGCGGCCGCGCGGCGCGCGGGCGGCGGCGCCGGCGCGCCCGCGCCGGCGGAGGCGGCCGGGGCGGAGGCGGCCGCGGCGGACGCGGCGGACGCGGCGGACGCGGCGGACGCGGCGGACGCGGCGGACGCGGCGGCCGAGGCGCCGGGGGCGGCAGGCGCAGAGGCGCCGGACGCTGACGCAGCGGGGGCGCCTGTGGCGCCGGCGGCGGCGCCGGCGGCCGCCGCGGAGCCCGCGGCGGCCGAGGCGGCGCCGGCGGGCGCCGCGGACGCGGAGGTGGCCGTGGCAGACGGCGAGGAGGAGGCGCTGGCAGAGAAGCTGGCGGCCGCCGGCCTCGCGGACGGCGCCGCGGCGGCGCCCGCGCCGGCGCAGTAGTAGAGGTGCGCACCTCACTCGTTCTTTGCGCGCGTGTCGGGCGGGCGGCGGCGGCCGTCGCCAGCGCGGCCGCGTCCTTGCCAAGCAAGGCGGGTAGGCGGGCTTGGGGCGCAAACGCACGACTTGCTTTGCATTTTCACCGGCGGGCTGGGCAGGGGCTTCCAACGAGCGAGCTAGGCGCAGCATTGCAGCCCGCCCTGCGCGGCGCGGCTGTCGGGTGTGCCAACCAGGCCACCAGCACCAGAAAAAATCACGCTCGCCGGGGGGCTGCGCGCGCTGCTGCTCGCGTGGCCGCGGGCAGCGGCGGCGTCCGCCGGCGCCGCGCTGGAGCGCGGGCGCGTGGCTGCCGGCCCAGCTGCGCCCCAGGACGCGCCGGAGCGGCTGGTGCCGGAGCGGCTGGTGCCGGAGCGGCTGGTGCCGGAGCGGCTGTTGCCGGAGCGGCCGCGACGGCGCTGGCGTGGCGGTCGGCCTGGGGTTGGGCGGCAGGGCACGCCGGCGCCGCGACGGAAGCTGACTCTTCGGGGCGGTCAGCGTCATCAACTCAATGAACTCCCTCTGTGCGCCATGGGGCGACGGGGGCGGCTGGCGCGGCCTCGGTTGTCCGGGCGCGTGCGCTCGGCGGCGGCGTCGGCGGCTCTCGCTCTCCGGCGCCGCCGCCTGCCACGCCTGCTTTCTGGTGCCCTGCGCGCGCGCGCGCGCCGTCAACGCATGACAGCTGGGCCGGGCGGCGCGGTGGGGGGCGAGCCGGGGTCGCTCGGCCCCGCGCCGCGCCGCCCGCCGAGTGAACGCCAACGTTGTGAGGCCTAGTCTGGCATAGCACGCAGAGAGGGTTGGGCGCCACCAGCAGCGCGTCTCCTCTCTTGGGCGAGACCCATCTCGCCCGGTCACGGGCCTGGCGGCGGCACGTCGTGCGCCGCCGCCTGTGTGCGGGTGCCCGTTGACGCGCGGGCACTGCAATGCTTTCTCCAGCAGCGCGCCCCGCCCTCGCGCGGAGGACACATGCTGAGTATTACGGGCACGCGCACTCACAACAACAAGCAGTGCAGCGCCCGGGCCCAGCGCACTGCCTGAACCTGGACTTGGACCTGGAGCGCCCTGCATAACCATCCCCTGGCGCTGCACCGTATGCACGCTCAAGAGACAGAGACAAACCCTGACCCCGCACTAAGTGCACGTGTGGAACGCATGTGGCTGTGGCACAACGGCGCCACGTGCAGCCCCACCGCACCCGGCCGGACCAGCCGCAACGCACGCACGCGTGCGGCCGCCAGCGCGGGGCGCGCTCCTGGGGGCCCCGAGTTGCTGGGCGTGGCTGGGTGGGGGGGGGGGGGAGGGGGTTGCTGGTAGTGGCGCGATCGCGAGTTGGTGTCGTTGCTGTGGCTGACGGCCGCGCAATCGTTGCCAGCGTGCCTGCCTGCTGACGTCCAGCGCCAGCGGCGGCACACCCTGCTATGGCAGCGGCCCAGCGAGCAGCCGCTCGCTGGGCGCCCGGCCTTTTGCTTCTCCCTGCCTGATTTTGCGTCACTGCTGGCTGCGGGCGTCGCCGCCCTCGGCTGATCGGTGATCGGTCGTCGTCGGCCGGACGCGCGCGCGGCAAACGCGTTGCCGCCCCCGTCCCCCTCTCAGAACAACGAGCGATCAAAGCTGCGCCCGTAGAGACCCGCCCACGAGCACGGCACGCGCAGCTGCTGCTGACCCTCGCCGCCGGAGGCCGGCAGGCTGCCCGCGCCGCGCAGCGCGCCCAGCGCCGCGGCCGCGAGCGCCAGGGCGTCCGCGACGTTGTCGCCCTCCGCCGCAAACGTGGCCAGCAGCGTCGCGGCCAGCCCCACGCCCGCGAGCGCGTCGAGCTGCGGCCAGGGCGGCAGCAGGCCGTGCACCTCGCGCTCCGTCGCCTCGACGTCCGGCTCCAGCGCCAGCAGGCCCGCCGCTTGGCAGGCGGCGGCCAGCGGCGCGCCCGCGCCTCCTGCCGCCGTGCCGCCGCTGCTGCCGCTCGCGCCGCCTGCCGCTGCTGCTTCCGCTGCTGCTGCTGCCGCCGCTGCGCCGCCGGCGGCCGCGGGCGCCTGCTGCTGCTGCCCCCCGCCCCCGGCGGCCAGGAAGCGCAGCTGGCTGCCCTCGAGCTGCTGCTCCCGACGGTACTGCGCATCGAGGCCACAGAGCAGCACCACGTGCGCCAGCCCCGCGCGCTGCGCCCAGCCCGCCAGGTCGGCCGCCAGCGCCGCCTGGCGGCCGGGGATGGCGGGCGCGCGCTGCTGCAGCAGGAACAGCCGGCTGCCTGCGCGCGGCGGGGCGGGCGCGGGCGCAGGCGCGTGGGCGGCGCGCGCCGCCGCGCAGCGCGCTGGCGCAGCGTGCTGGCCCGGCGGCGCGCGGCGCGGCGGCGGCGCGCTGCAGCGCGCACCCGGTACTGAGTAAAGCTCCAGCGCCGTCGCGAGCAGGCCGGGCGGGTCGGGCGTGAACGCGTTGTTCCCGACGACGGCGAGGACGTTGGCGTCGTCCAACCGCGCCACGCGCGCCGCGCCGAGGCTGGCGATCAGCGCGTCGAGGGCGAGCTCGCCGATGTTGGCAAACGCGACCGCGGGCTGCGCCGGCCGGGCGGCGCGCGCGCGCGAGCAGCGGCGGCGGCGGCCAGGGATGAGCAGAGGCGGCGGCGGGGCGCGCGGGCGCGGGCGCGGCCGCCAGCGCTGCAGCAGCGCCGCCGCCGCTAACGCTAACGCGGTGCGCGGCGCGCCGCATGCGCATGGCGCCGGCAGGCGCCGGGCGGCGCTGCTGCTGCGCCGCCGCCGCTTCGCCGCCGCCGCACCGCTAGCAGCACGCCGCCGGCGAGGTCGGGCGGCGCGCCGGCGTCGTCGGGGACGAGCTCCATGAAGGATCGCGTGCGCCGCGGTGCGGCGGCGGCGACGCGGCGGCTCGCGTGCGCTGCTCTGCCGTGTGGCCGGCGTGGACGGCGGGCGCTGCTGCGATCGGGATGGTGATACACAGTGGGGTCCGCGCGTTCTTGATGAACACAACTGCGGCGGCTGCGGCGTGAACCGCCGCCGGTTTGAATCGCTCGCCCGCTGCTGCCAACACCGTCGCCCGCCTGGGCGCCCGCGCTCCGGCTCCCCCATCGCCACCGCACTTCGCCACGTTCCCACCCGCGCCAGCCTCGCCGGGCCTCTCAGCACTCGAACAGCTCCCCGCCCGGCACTCGCGGGCCCCCCGGCGCGCCCCGCGCGGGACCCCGCCGACCGCGCGATCATGGCAGCCGCGCTCACGCCGCGCGTGCTGGAGGCGGCCAAGGAGGGCGGCTGCGAGCCCGCGACGCTGCGGGTGCGCCGGCGCCGCCGGCGGGCGCCCACTGCAGTCTGGCCGCCCCGCCAGCCGCGGCAGGCAGGCCACACACACGCCGTCGGAGCCGCGGCCCGGGCGGCCGGCGCTGGCGCCGCGCCGCGACGGTGCGCGTTTGAAACGGCGCGCGGCCGGCGTCCGGCCGCAGGTGCGCTCCATCTCCAAGCTCCCCAACGGCAAGGCCTACGCCTGCGTCGTCACCGACGGCGTGACCAACATGAAGGGCCGCATCGTGTCGGCGGTGCGCCGCGGCTGCTGCCGCTGCTGGCCTCGCCCCGCTCGCGCGCACCGCCGCCCGCCACGCCGCCTCGCACGACGCTCGCGATGTCTCTGCCGCCGCCGCCGCCGCCGCCGCGCGCGCCGCGCAGGCCAACCGCGCGCTCGCGGAGGGGTCGCTCGCGCTGTGCGACGGCGACGTCGTGCGCACCGACAACTACTCCTGCTCCAGCATCAACGACGAGCACCTGCTCATGATCTCAGGACTGTCCGTCATCGCCAGCAGCGGCGGCGGCGGCGGTGCGCTTCGCGCGCGCGACAGCGAGCAGCGAGCAGCTGCCGCGGCTGAGGGCGGCCGCCGGCGCGGCACGGCGCGCAGCCGCCGCCGCGCGACCGGGTCCCGCGCCGCGACCGCCCCCCGCGACCGCCCGCCGCGCGCAGGCGCCGACGCGGACACCAAGCCCGACCAGCTGCCCAGCACGCCGCTGCACGTGCGCCGCCCCGGCCGCGCGCGGCGCCGCGCTGCGTCTGCGCCGCCGCCGCCGCCAACGCCCCGCCCTGCCCGCCCGCAGGCTGGCGCGGCGGTCAAGGCGGAGCCCGGCGGCGACGCGACGCCCGCGGCCAAGCGCCCCGCGCTCACGCCGGGGCCCACGCCCAGCCCGTCCGAGGAGTGAGCCCCGCGCCGCGCAGCTGCGCGCCCGCGCCGCGCGCAGCGCGCTCGCCGCCCGGCCGCCAGCCGAGCCCGCCGCGCGCGCGCGCGCCCGCCCGCCGCCGCGCCCGTGCGCTCCCACCCAGGGTGAAGGGCACGCCGGCCTTCACGCCCGCCGCGGGCGGCCGCGTGGGCAGCGGCCCGCTGCCGACGCCGCCGAGCTTCACGCCCGCGGCCAGCCGCCTCGGCGGCGCCGGCGGCGCTGCCACGCCCGGCGGCGGCGCGCCGGCCGGCTCGCCGCTGCCGGTCGTGGCCAGCAAGGCAGGCGTGCAGCCCATCGCGGCGCTGAACCCCTATGACACCCAGGTGGGCGCCGCCGCCAGGGGGGCCGGCGCGGGACGCTGGCAGACCGCGGCGGCGCCGCCGCCCTCCCGCTCTCCCCTCGCGGCCGCGCTGCTGCCTGGTGTCACACACACACACAAACACACACAAACACACACACACACACACACACACACACACACACACACACACACACACACACACACACACACACACACACACACGCACGCACGCACGCACACACGCACGCACGCACACACACACGCACACGCAGTGGTGCATCAAGGCCGTCGTCGTGCGCAAGGCGCCGCCGCGGTCCTTTGCCGGCCGCGGCGGGGCGCCGAACAAGGTGTTCAACGTGGAGCTCGCCGACGCGCAGGTGTGTGGGCGTGGGGTCCCTCTCCGCCCGCCTCTCCCTCTCCCTTTCTCCCTCGCTCGCTCGCTCGCTCTCTTCTCTCTCTTTCTCTCTCTCTCTCTCTCTCTCTCTCTCTCTCTCTCTCTCTCTCTCTCTCTCTGACGCGGGCCCCTCGCCCTCCTCCCTCACGACGCAGGGCGGGCAGGTACAGGCCACGTTCTGGCGCGAGGCGGCCGACAGGTACCTCGACGTGCTGCAGGAGGGCAAGGTGCGCCGCCGCGCCGCCGCGGAGGCGGCCCGGCGGCCGCGCGAGCCCCGCCCGCCAAGCAAAGCACACGCACGCCTCTCCCGCACACGCGCGCGCCTGCACGCGTGACCAGCCCGCGCCCTCAACCCTAAACCCTAAACCCTGAACCCTAAACCGCAGACGTACTACTTCAGCAAGTTCACGGTCAAGCCCGCCAACAAGCAGTACGCGACGGTGAAGAACGACTACGAGATCCACCTCGACGCCCGCACCGAGATCACAGAGGCGGCCGACCAGGGCGGCATCATGTGAGCGCTCGGGGGGGGGGGGGGGGGGGCAGGCGGGCGGCGGCAGCGCGGGGCGGGGGTCGGGCGCGGCGCGGGGGCGTGCTGCGCGCGCCGCCGGCGCGCGCCCGCACGGGTGTGGTTCTGAGCCCCGGCGGGCCGCTGCACGACGCGCAGCGTGTCGCACGTGCTCGACCTCGTGCCGATCGACAAGCTGCCGCGCCACGTCGGCCGCAAGGCGCGGCGCCGCCGCGCACCGCGCGCCGCCGCCGCGCCCCGCACGCCGCGCGGCGCCGCCGGCGGCCTCGCCGTGACGCCAGCCCCCGCTCTGCGAGCCACCCGAGCAGGCGACCGTGGACGTGCTGGGCGTCGTGACGGCGTGCGGGGCGCTGGGAACGATCAAGCGCAAGGCCGACGCGACCGAGGTGCCGCGCCGCGACGTGACGCTCGCCGACGCGACGTGAGCGGCCGCTGCTGCCGGGGGCCGGCGCTGCCACGGGGCCGGCGCTGCCGCGGGATGTGCTGCTGCCGCGGGATGTGCTGCTGCTGCGGGATGTGCCGCTGCCGCGGGGCGCCGCCGCGGGGTGCCGACGCGCTCGCCCGCGCCTGTGCCCGCCGCGGGCGCCGCGCCGCTCAGCGCGCGCAGCGTGGTGCTGACGCTGTGGGCCGACAACGCGACGCGCGCCGAGCTCGACGGCTGCGAGGGCTCCCTGATGCAGGCGCGCCGCGCAGCGGCGGCGGGCGGGCGCGCTCGACGCGCCGCAGCGCCGCGCGGCGGCGCGCCGACGCACGCCGACGCCCCGCCGCCGCGCCGCCGCCCCGCCGCAGGTGACCTGCGTGCGCGTGGGCGACTACAACGGCTGCTCCATCAGCGCGGTCACGCGCAGCGAGGTGCGCCGCCGCCGCGCACGCCGCGCCCCGCGCCGCGCCCCGCTCCGCGCCGCGGCCGGGCGCTCGCCCGCTCGCCCGCTCACCCGCCGCGGCGCGGCGCCTCTTGCCGCCCTCGTCAGGTGACCATCAACCCCACGAGCCCCGAGGCCGAGGCGCTGCGCGCGTGGTGGGACACCGAGGGCCGCGGCGCGGCAATCACACCCATCGGCCAGGCCGGCGCCGCGGGCGGCGGCGCGGGCGGGCGCGGCAGCCGGCTGCAGTTCCTGGACGACGTGGCGGTGCGTGGGGGCCCGCCGCGCCACCGCAGCGCTGCCGCGCCCGCCGCCGCCGCCCGCTGCGCGCGGGCCGCGCTTTCCGCTCGCCTCGTCACGCCTCCGCTCACGCCGCGCGCCGCCCCGCCCCGCGCGCCGCGCGGCGTCAGGCCGAGGAGGCGGCCATGCCGTCGCCGGACGCCAAGCCGACCTACCACGACGTGATCGCCACGGTGCTGCAGGTGCGCGCGCCGGCGCTGCTGCGGCCCGCGCCCAGCACGCACGCGCCGCGCCCGCCAACGCCCACCACCAACGCCCACCACCACCAACGCCCACCACCACCAACGCCCACCACCAACGCCCACCTGCGCACGCCGCGCCCACCACCAACGCGCACCACCTCCGCCCACCTGCGCACGCCGCGCCCACCACCAACGCCCACCACCAACGCTCACCACCGACGCCCACCAAACCCCACCACCAACGCCAACGCAGGTGCGTGACGACACGACGATGTACTACCTGGCAAACCCGGAGAACAACAAGAAAGTGGTGAGCTGATTTGATGTGGCACGCGTTTGCAAGCAGGGCGTGAAACAGAGCGTGAAGCAGAGCGGGAAGCAGATTTGAGTTTGAAGCAGAGTGTGGAGCAGAGCGTGATGCAGCGCGCGAAGCAGCGTGTGAAGCAGAGCGTGACGAAGCTTGGGGGCGCCCGGCCCGCGCCCGCGCCGCCCGCAGGAGCCGCGCGACGGCCGCTACTGGTGCGAGGGCGACGCGCGCTACGTCGACGCGGCGCAGCACAGGTGCGCGCGCGGCCGCGCGGCGCCCCGCCGCGGCCCCGCTGCCGCCGCCGCGCCGCGCCGCAAGCGCCGCCGCGCCCACCGGCGCGCCGCGCCCGCCGCACCCGCCGACGCGTGCTGCCTGCCGCCGCGGCCGCGGCCGCCCAGGTACGTGCTGCAGGCCAAGGTCGCCGACGCGACGCGGGAGATGTATGTGAGCATGTTCAACGACCAGGTGACGCCCCCTGAATTGAACTGAACGGCTGGGCTGCGTTTGAAACGCTGCTGCATTTTTTGTTGTTTTGAGGCGCGCGAGTCAAACGTAGCCTCGCGCGCTCGGCGGCGGCTGGGCGCTGCGTGGGCTGACGCGCCCCGCCGCCCGCCCGCAGGGCGCGGCGCTGCTGGGGTGCAGCGCGGACGAGCTCGCGGCGAAGCAGGCCGGCGACGAGGCGGGGTTCAAGCGGGCGGTCGGCGGCGCCAAGTGGAGCGAGTGGGCGATGACGCTGACGGCGCGCGCGCGCGAGTACAACGGAGAGCGCCGCATGCGCTACACCGTCACGCGGGTGCGCTGTCGGGGGAGGAGGAGGAAGGGGGGGGGGGGCTGCCGTGGCGCGGGCGGGGCTGCCGCGGGGCTGCTGGCTGTGCGCGCTGCGCGCCGCGCCGCGCCGTGCGACGACGCGACGCCGCGCCGCCGCCGCCGCCGCCGCAGATGGCGCCCGTCGACTACGCGGCGGAGGGGCACCGCCTGCTGGCGCTCATCCAGGCGCGCGGCGGCGCCTGAGGCGCGGCGCGGCGCGTGAGGCGCGCGGCGGCGCCCGAGGCGCGCGGCGGGGTCGAGAGGCGGGCCGCGGGCCGGGACGGGTGCCGGGCGGACGGCGACGTTGGGGCGGGCGGGCGGGCGGGCGGTGCACGATGCCCGGTGACTCGGGCGGCGGCGTTGTGGGGGGGGGGGACGGGCAGGCGGGCGTCCGGACGCGGCGCAGTGGGCGCGGCGGCGCGGCGTCACGCCGCCGCGTAACACACGGGCCAGCAATCGTCCGGCGCGCCAGCAATCGCGCGAGCGCAGCATTCCCGTTCACCCTCGACCGCGCTGCGGGCCGCGACGGACCACTCACTCGGCCAGCTTTGCCACCTGCTGTCGACTGCTCCCCGCTCAACCGGGGCGTCGGCGTCGGACGCGCGTGCTTGGGATCGAGCGCCCATTTTGACGTGAGCGTCGAGTGCGGCGTCGCGGGGCGGCTGGCGCCGCGGGGCGCTCAGGAGCGCCGCGCATGCTCGCGGAGCTCGCCGCGCTCCTCTCGGCGCGGCACGGCCCCGGCGGCGCCCGCGCCGGCAGGCGATCGCTCCCAGGCCCGGACGCGCGCCCTGGAGCGCGTGTCGTGGCTGTGCCCAGCCCGCCAGCGCGCCAGGCGGAGCCAGGAGCAGCGCGTGGCCCAGCCCTCCCAGGGCGCGCCCGCCGGCGCTGGCGCTGCCCGGAGCTGGCCGCCCCGGCCGCAGCTGTCGCCTGGTGCACTGGCGGGCCAGCGGCGGAGCTCTCACCCGCGCGCCGCTGCTGCCCGCTGCCGCCGCCGCAGTGACGCCGCAGAGCCCACGCGCACTGCGGCACGGCCTTGGCCATGCGAGCGTGGAACGGCGCCGCCCTGGCGGCGGCGGCGTGCCTGCTGCTGATGGCGGCGAGCGCGTCCGCGGCGGGCCGCGGCGGGCTGTGGCAGCAGGTGCGCCTGCCGCGCCGCGCTCGCAGGGGGCCAGCAGCGGCGGCGGCAGCCGGCCGCGCCTGGAGCCGCCGCGTCGCGCTCGCCGCCCACCGCCGCCGCGCCGCCGCGCCCACAGGGCGCGGCGCAGCAGCTGGCGCACGCCGCGCGGCGGCTACAGCAGGCGAGCCCCGCACCAAAGGCGGCCGGCGGCGCGCCGCCAGGGTCGCCGGCGCCGGGTGAGGAGGATTATCCATACGAGGAGGAGGACGCGGCCGCCGGCGGCAAGCCGGCAGCGGCCGGCGCGCCCCCCGCGGCCGGCGCGCCCCCCGCGGCCAGCGCGCCCCCCGCTGCGGCGACGCCGTCGCCGCCCGCGGCAGCCACCACACCGCCGCCGCCTGCTGCGACTCCGCCCGCGGTGGCCACGCCGCCGCCGCCTGCGGCCACGCCCCCCGCGGCGGCCACGCCGCCCCCGCCCGCGGCGACGCCGCCCGCGGCGGCGCCGCCGGACGAGCCGGAGGAGCCGGAGCCAGCGACGACGCCGCCGGTGGTGCCCCCGGCGACCCCGCCGACGACGCCCCCGGTCACGGCCGTCACGCCGCCGGCCGTCACGACGCCGGCCGTCACCACCCCGCCCGCCACGCTGCCGCCGCCTGCGGTGAGCGTGACGCCGCCCGCGGGGCCCCCGCTGCCGGTGAATGGCATCAGCGTGACCACGCCCGGCGGCATCACCACGGCCGCCCCCGCCGCCAACGGCACGGCGGGCGGCGCCAACGGCACGGCGGGCGCAGCCAACGGCACGGCGACGGCGACGACGACGACGTCCGAGGCGGCAAACCGCGGGAAGGTGCCGCTGTGCGGCAAGTCTGCAGGTGCGCGGCCCGCTCCCGGGCGCACGACGACGGGGCGGCGCCCCCGCTCGCCCGCCGCCGGCGCGCTGCGCGCCCGCCGCGTGCCCATGCACCGTCAGCGCCCCGTGCCCTCACGCCGCCGGCGCCGGCTGCACGCGCCGCGCAGGCGGCGCGGTGTGCCCGCCCGGCTTCTGCTGCACCTCGCTGGACCTGTGCGGCGAGGCGCGCGTGGACCTGGCGTACTGCTCCCTGGGCTGCCAGCCGGCGTTCAGCAACGGCATGTGCCTGCCCACGGTGGTGCAGGGCGGCGCCGGCACGCCCGGCGGCGGACTGGGCGACGCGGCGCCACGTGGCGCGCAGGGCACCGGCATGCAGGGCGGCGCGGGCGCGGGCCAGGCCGACGCCTGGAGCGGCGGCGCCGGCATGCAGGGCGGCGCGGGCGCCGGCCAGGGCCAGGCCGGCGCAGGCGCGGGCCAGGGCGGCGCCTGGAGCGGCGGCGCCGGCATGCAGGGCGGCGCGGGCGCCGGCCAGGGCCAGGCCGGCGCTGGCGCGGGCCAGGGCGGCGCCTGGAGCGGCAGCGCCGGCATGCAGGGCGGCGCGGGCGCCGGCCAGGGCCAGGCCGGCGCAGGCACGGGCCAGGGCGGCGCCTGGAGCGGCGGCGCCGGCATGCAGGGCGGCGCGGGCCAGGCCGGCGCGGGCGCAGGCCAGGCCGGCGCCTGGAACGGTGGCAGCGGCGCCGCTGCCGGCGCCGCTGCCGGCGGCGCTCGCGGAGCCGGCGCCGGCGCCGCTGGCTGGGCGAGCGGCGGCAAGGGCGGCGCGTGGACGAGCTCTGGGTATCAGACGGTCTACCAGCCGGTCAGCACGACGCGCTGGGTCGCGGCGCCGAGCAAGCCGACGTATGTGTCGACCGGGAAGGGCAAGGGCGGCTGGTCGTCCTCGTTGTCGCGGCCGGCGGTGAGCTACGTGCCTGCCACGACGGTGATGTATGTGCCCACCTGGAGCCGCGTGATGCCGTCATCGGGCGGCAAGGGCGCAGCTTGGACACCAAACACCACGCCGCGCGCGACAGCGGTTGCGGACGGCGCCGGCTGGGGCCGCTCCGATGTCGTGGTGGTGGGCGACGACGACGACGACGACGACGGCGGCTGGTACGTCGTTCCGGGCCCCGCACGGGCGGGCGCCAGCGCGGGCGCCGGCGCCGGCGGCAGCGCGGGCGCCGGCGCCGGCGGCAGCGCGGGCGCCGGCAGCATGCCCCGCGGCGGCGCAGGCGGCGTGGCCGGCAGCGCTGCCGGCGGCGCCGGCGGAATGGCAGCGCCCAGCGCTGCCGGCGCGGCCGGCATGTCAGGCGGCGCTGCTGGCGGTGCCGCCGGCGGAATGGGCGCTGCTGGCGCCGGCAGCGCCGCGATGGCTGGTGCGGGCGGCGGCCTGGCGGGCGCTGGTGGCGTGGCTAGCGCTGGCGGCAGCCTGGCGGGTGCTGGAAGTGCCAGCGTTGGTGCGGGAGGCCTGGCGGGCGCTGGCGCCGTGGCTGGCGGCGTCCCCGGGGCCGGCGCGACAGTTGGTGTTCAAGCGCTGGGCGTCGGCGTGGGCGTGGCCGTGCCGCCCGCCGCGGGCAACGCTGGCCTCGCCGGCGGCGCGACAGTTGGCGTGCAGGCGCCAGGTGTGGGCGTCGGCGTGGCTGTGCCGGCCGGCGGCGCGGACACCAGCACGACGGTCAACTCCAGCGGCGGCGCGACGGTCGTCAGCCCGGTGGCTGGCGGCGCGTCAACAACGACCACCAATGGCGACGTTGCTGCGGTCACGCAGGGCGCAGGCGGCGGCATCGCTGCTGCGGGCGGAAGCGGCGACAGCGTGACGACCTCCACGCAGGTCAACCCCGACGGCAGCACCAGCTCCAGCTCGGTCGCGGTGTCCGGCTGAGGGCGCCGAGTTGGGGGGCTGGGCGGCGCTGCGACCTGACCGGAGCGATGTCTGACTCTCTGAAGAGCTTTTGCGAGTGTTGACCCTCGATTGATTGCATACCGGAGGCACTGCACCACGTGCGCGCGCAGCGACCTGTGTCCTGTGACCGCGCCCCCCGCACTGTTGTTTGACGGGGAGGGACTGCGGCAGCGCGGCGCGGCCGGCGCGCGAAGGAGAGGCGGCGCGCGGCACCAGGCTGTTGCAATTCGCTCGCCCCACACCTCCCGCCGCACCGCCGCGGTCACAGCAGGGCCCGCTCTGGCTCGGGCAGCGCCCTCACGACGCAGCCGTGCATGCCCGCGCCCCCGATCGCCGCTGCGAGCGCGGCCTCGGCCTGCCGCGCCTCGGCGCCACTCCCCAGCCACAACGCGAGCTCGCGCAGCTCCGGCAGCGGCAGCGCGTCGACCAGCGCAGCGCGCAGCTCCGGCGGCGCCTGCGTGAGCGTGTCATCCGACGCCATCACGCTGAGGCGCCGCAGGCGCGTCATGCACGCCAGCGCGGCGGCCGCGGGGCCGCCGAGCAGCGCCGGCGCCGCCCCAAGAAGCTGGAGCGACGTCAGCCGCGGCAGCAACGACAGCTCGACCAGCAGCCGCGCGCCGACGGCGCTGCCGCGCGTGTTGACCGAGACGTGCTCCAGCTGGCGCGCGCTGCCGACCGCCTCCGCGTGCTCCGCCCGCAGCGCGGCCCGGAAGTCGAGGTGGAGCCGGCGGAGCGAGAGCGGCTCCAGGGCGGGCGCGAGGCCGTGCAGCAGCTTCGCCTGCCCCGTGCCCGGGCGCAGGCTCAGCGCGGCGAGGCCGCCAGGCAGCGCGCCCAGCCCTGCGAGGCCGTGGGGCGCGGAGAAGCCCGAGAGGCGCAGCGACTCGAGGCCCGGCCACTGCGCCGCCAGCGCGGCGAGCAGGTCCGGGCCGATCGTGAGGCGGTGGTCCGCCGACAGCTCCAGCGCCTTTAGCCGCAGCTGCGACAGCGCCTTGAGCTGCTCGCTCGAGCGCCCCGCCGACAGGCCGCCCTTGCTCAGCGACAGCGCCAGCTGCGTGACGCGGCCCAGCGCTGCGAGGTGCGGCAGCTGGTCCGCCGCGACGGCGCCGCGCGCGTTGGCCGCCGCGTCGCGGCAGCCGAGCAGCCGCAGCTCGCGCAGCGACGCGCCGCATGCCGGTCCGAGGGCCTGGAGCGCCGCCTCGGCCACGCGCCGCATGAGGCCCGTGGCGGCGAGGCTGTGGAGCTCCGGCAGCGGCGCGCGCGGCAGCGCGGGCGAGGCGAGCTGGTGCGTCGACAGGCGCGTGAGGCGCGCGAGGCGGCTGAGGCCGTCGCAGCTCAGCGCGGGGCGCTGGTCCTTGAAGATGCCTGCCGGCGGCCGGGCAGGTGGCGGGGGTGTCGGCGCAGGCTGGCCCGGGGGGTCCCAGTCCCTGATGGGGCCGCCCGCGGGCGCCCGGGGGAGGCCCCGCACCTTGGTACGAGACGTCCAGAGCGCGCAGGCCGGTGAGCTCAAGTAGCGCGTCAAGGGGCTGCCGGCTGCCGCCACACTGGTAAACGCTCAGCGCCAGCGCCGTCAGCTGCGTGCCCGCCGCCAGCGCCAACAGGTGCGACGGCTGTGGAGGGCCGCGGGCGCGGGCGCGGGCGCGGGCGCGGGCGCGGGCGCGGCGCGCGCGGGCGCGGGCGCGGGCGCGGGCGCGGGCGCGGGCGCGGGCGCGGCGCGTCAGGCGGCGCCCGCGTCCGCGGAAGGGCGCGCAGGCGACGGGGCCCGCGCCGCGGGGCACACGCCGAGGGCCGCCCGCCGCCACGCGCCGCACCTGCAGGCTCTGGCTGTTGATGCCGGCGCGGATCGTCAGCTCGCGCAGCCCGGGGGCCAGCGCGAGGGACTCGAGCTCGCTCGGGTGCGGCAGCTCGACGCCGACCAGCCGGAGCGCCTGCAGGCGCGTGCCGAGGCTCGCCTGCTGCGCCTGCAGCGCCGCTGCGACCGGCCGCCACGTCAGCGCGCGCAGCCAGCCGCTGAACGTCAGCGCCTGCAGCCGCGGCAGCTGCGCCAGCAGGGCGACGCTCTCGGCCAGCGCGCGCTCGGCGTGCGTGCTCGCGCTGCCGCCGCCGATGCCGGCGCCGCTGCCGCGGCACAGCAGCGTGACCTCTTGCACGCAAGGGAAGCTGCCCGGCAGTGAGGCCAGCGCGTGGCGCCGCTGCCGCTGCGTCGGCTGCTCTGGCGCCTGCTGCTCTGGCGACTGCTGCTCCGCACCGTGCAGCTGCTCCGCGTCCTGCAGCTGCCATCCCGATTCCGCGCCCTGCTGCTGCTCGTCAGCGCCATCTCTGGGCGGGTCGCTCCCGTCAGCCACGGCTGCCGGCGCACCAACACCAGCAGCGGCGCCCTGCTGCTGCTCCGCCTCCCGCTCCAGCTGCTCCGGCGGCCCGTCGCCACCAGGCCCCGCCGCCGGCGCGCCGGCTGCCGCCGCGCCGGCGTCGGGCTTGGCGGCGCGCCTGCGCTTCGGCGCCTGCTGCTGCGCCTCGCGCGCCGCCGCCGCCTGCTTGCGCTGCTGCTGCTTGAGCCAGCGCTGCGCGGCGCGGGCCATGCCGGGCACGACCACCGGCACAAAGTCTCCGTCCTCGCTGTCGACCGCCGCAGCCTCCGCGCCCTCGTCCTCGCCGTCTGCCGCCGCGTCGTCCGCGTCCAGGGTCGCCAGGCGCTTGCCGCGCCTGCCCGCCGCTGCGCTGCTGCCGCCGCCCGCCCACGCGTCGCTGGGGAGCGCAAGGTGCGTCTGCAGGGCGCCGACGGCGCGGCGCCAGTGCTGGCAGACGCCACGCGAGGTGAGCAGCGACCTGCGCGGCAGCGGCAGCAGGCCCTGCGCCGGAGCAGCGGGCGGTTGTCAGCAGCGTGAGTGGCGGCCGGCGGTTGCCGCGCCCCCACCGTCGCCGAGGCCCCTTCCACAGCACCTGCACCATGAGGTCGAGCACAGCGTCGCCGTCCAGCGAGCTGGGGGGGACGGTGGCGCACGGCGCGCCTTGCGCGGCGGCGGCCATCTCTCGCCGCCGCCGCCGCTCCGGCGACGCGTCTGCGGGCGCAGCTGCTGGCCGGTGCTGCAGCACGGAGGCGGCGGGAGGAAGAGAGCGGTCCTGGGGCGAGCGCCGCGGTTCGTGCCGGCAGCGCGCTGCCGCTGCCGCGCCTGCGGCTGCAGTACTCTGAGTCCTTGCGGTGCGGACTGACTGCGCTGTGGCGGGGTGGGGCTTGGGGAGCGATCGCCGTCACAAGCGACCGCTGGCCGTCACGACCGGCGGCGCGCGCGTGACGCCCCTTGCGCGCCACACCCCGAGCCAAACACGCGCGTTCGGGCCGCCAGTGCGCAGTGCTGCTGCTGCCGTTGGATGATGATGACGGTGCAACTCCACGCGGGTTGGTGGGAGAGTGGCTCTGCGTGCGTTCTGACTGATCCGTGCGTGCGTACTGGACAGGTCCCCCCAGGCGAAAACCGACTCGTGGCGCAGAGAGCAGACCGGCAGCACGCGGGCGCAAGCGCTTGCGCCCGCTGCCGACCGACCGCAACAGCAGCGCCCCACGCCCAGTTCCTCTCTACGGCCGCCAGCCAGCCGGCGCCCAGCCGCCGCGCGCAGGTCGTCAGCGCGCAGCCGGCCGGCGGGGCGCCGCGCGTGCGCGCGGCGAGTAGCCGCCGCACGCACGCGGCGCGGCGGCGGCCGCTCTGCTCTCTGCAGCGGGTCCAGATCGGCAGCGGCAGCAAGGCAAAAGTGACAAGGGCAGCGGCGGTGTCATGCGTGCGTGCAGGCAAAGGGCGGGGCTCTGTGCTGGTGCTGGTGCTCGCCTGGCGCCTGCCAGGGGAGCCTTTTGATTGTCGGCGGGGGGATGTGCGCCCGAGCGCGCAGCTCCCCAAGCATCACCCTCCCGGCCCTCCCGCCCGCTCGCGTGCATTCCTTGGGTGGTGTTGTTGTTGGTGGTGTCGCAGATGCGCAGGTACGCCGGCCGCCGGCTGCAAAGCCGGCGGCGAGAGAGACAGGGAAAGGGAGAGTGAGACAGAGACCAGGAAGAAGACCAGACAGGAGCCCGCGGCACAACCACAACCTGCGTGCGTGCCAGGTGCACCGACCCCCCGCGTTGTCTCACTAGCACAAACAAAGCAAAAGCAAAGGGTGCTGCTGTGCGTGGTGTGGTGCTGATCATCGTCGTCGTCATCAACCAACAGCGTGGCCCAGTCAGCTGCGCGCGCCGGCGCACAGCTGCGTGCGGCGCGCCGGCGCGCGAGGGGCAGTCCTGCGCTCTGCGGTCAGGCGGGAGAGGGGGTGCGCGCGCCGGCGCCGGCCGGCGCCGCCCCGGTCGCAGCACACGCGCCAGGGGCGGCGCACGGCGGCTGCCTGTCTTGCTTGCTTGCTTGGCTGGGCACACACGAGCACACCCTCCACGTGTGGCGCGCAGGGGCGCCGGGTGTGCCGCACAGATGCTTTGCCGCAGCGCCCGGGCCCCCGTTTGGCGCTCCCGCGCCGCTGCCGCCCCCAGCAGCACCGCAGGGGGCTGGCGCGCCCGCGTGGGAGCCGCCGCGGCGGCGGCGCGAGGGCCGCGTGCTTGACCGACTTAGTGAGGGACATCAGAAGCCCTGTTCTGCTGCCAGCAGCAGCCCGGCGCGCCGCGCCGCGCGACAGCGCGCGCCATTCAGCGATGCCGCCGCGGTACGCACAGCACCGCCAGGGTGCTGTCCCCCTGGTGGTGGCGGTGGTGTTGTGCTGTGGTGTTGTGCTGTGCGGAGACTCTGCTCCGCAGAGTGCTAGTACAGAGCTGCGTGGAGTGCAGAGCAGCAAAGCTGGGAGCAGGAAAAAGCGAGGCGTCGCACACAGAGCAGAGCAGAGCAGACGCACCGACCGCCCCATCTCTCGCCGCCCGTCCGCCGGCGGCCGACGCAGCGCGCGCGCGCGCGCGCGCGCGGCGCGCCGCCGCGTCACATGCCCAGCGGGCGCATGAAGCCGCCGCCGCCGCCGGCGCCCGGCTGCCGCTGCAGCCCCATATAGAGGCTGAGCTTGGCCATGTCCATGGGGGTCAGGGCGCTGGCCGGGTCAAACACGAACTGCCCCTGCGGCGTCTGGCTGAAGCCGAGCAGCTGCCCGCCGTAGCTGAGCAGCTGCCCGCCGGCGGGGCCGGGCGGCGCCTGCAGGCCTGGCAGCTGCACGCGCGGCGGCGGCGGCGGGTGCGCGCGGCGGGTTGGGCGGGGCGGGCGGGGCGTCGGCGCGCAGCGGGCGGCGGGCGCGGTGCGCGGCCCGCCTGCTCCGGCCGCCCCCCCCCCCCCCCCCCTCCTCAGAGGCAGCAGCGGCGCCCGCCCACCCGCCGCCGCACCTGGTACGCCTGATAGCCATACGCGCCGCCGCCGGCGCCGCCGCAGGCGGCGTCAAAGCCGCCGCTCGCCGCCACGACGGCGCCCGGGTCGGCCGTGATGTAGACCGCGCCGCCGCCGCCGGCGCCGCCGCCGGGCGCGAGCACGCCGCCCGGCGCCGCGAGGCAGGCGTAGCCGCCGGCGCCGCCCGCGTCGAGCCCCGGGCCCGCCGCCGCGCCGCCGGCGCCGAAGCCGCCGAGCGGGCGTGCGTGCAGCGCGGCGGCGCGCGACGTGCTGCGGCCCCACGAGATGCGGATCGCAGACGCGCCGACCATGGCGCCGTTCATCTCGGCCATGGCCGCCTTGGGTTCAGGGTGGGTGGTGCGTCAAAACGCGGCGGGCGGGGCGGGGCGCGGCGGCGGGTCAAACCACAGCCTGTGGTTCCGGCGCGAGCCGCGCGCCGGCGCCGCGTGCGCGGCGCGGCGCCGGCGCCGCCCCAGGCCGCCGCGCGCGGCCGCGCACCTCGGCGTCGGGCCGCGCCACGTACTGCACGAACCCGCAGCCCTTGCCCTGCGGTATTTTGGTGTAGACGACGTCGCCGAAGCGGCCGAAGATCGCGCGCAGCTGCTCCTCGCTCACGCCGGCCGAGAGGCCGCCGATGAAGAGCGTGGTGTTGGTGGGGTCGAGCTCCGCGGGGTGCGTGCCCGGCATGCCCGCGCTCGGGCTGCGCCGCGCGGTCGCGAGGCTCACGCGGATGGGGCGCGCGCCGAGGCAGAAGCCCTGCATCTCGAGGCTGCGGTCGCGCTCCGCCTCGCTGCTGAAGCGGACGAAGCCGTAGCCCTTGGAGCGCCCAGTCGCGGGGTCGACGATGACCTGCGGCGGCCGCGGCGGCGGCGGTGCGCGGTGCGGCGTGGGCGGCGCGCGCGCGGGACGGCCACACGCGCCGGCGCGGCGCGCGCAGCTTCTGCCGTCCGAGCGGCAGCGTCCGCGCGCCGCATGAGCGCGCGCCGCGCCTTGGCGGAGCGGACGGAGGGGTAGAACTGCTGAAACGACTGCTGGAGCACGACGTCGGTCACGTCGGGCGCGAGGTCGCCGACGAAGACGCTAAAGTCTGCGTTTGGTGGGCGACAGCAGCGCGGAGCGTGAGCGCGGCCGCTCGTAATGCACGCCACACAGACATCGCATGCACGCCGGCGCGGTCGCGCTGCGGTGCGCGTGCTGCAGGTGTCGCGGCGCGCGGGCTGGCGTGCGTGGCGCGCGCCCGGCGCCGCTCCGCGCCGGCTCGCACGCCCGACGCGCGGGGGCTGCCTGGACGGCAGCCGTGGCCGTGCGGGGCGCGCGTGCGCGCGCCTCTTACCGTCGGTGTTGGGCCGCACTATGTCCATCGTCTCAGGGCACGCCGCCAGCGCGCGGAGCGGCCGCCCTCTCAGGCCACGTCGCCGCCGACAGGCCCCAGGGTGCCTCCCCCGGGCCGGGCTGACCGCCGCCGCCCGCCCAGGGCGCGTGGGACTAGTCGGTAAGCGGGCCCGCGGCTTTCTCGCGCGCCCTCGCCCTGCCGCCTCGCGTTGCGCTGTCCGTCGGGCGTGCGCCGGCTCGCGGACGATCACTGCGGTCGCGGGGCGGGCGGCGGCGCCTCCCACGCCGCGCCGGCGCGACTGACGCGACCGCCGCGCCCGCACGACTGCCGCGCTGGGAACGGCGCGCCCCGGCACCACCCACGCACCCACGGTCCAGCACCGAGAGGGCGCCCCGCGCAGGCGCGAGCGCAGGCCGGGGCCGGCCCCGACGCGCGTGGACACCGCGCCCCCACCACGACGCGGCCGCGCTGCAGGCGGGCTGACGCCGCCGTGGTTCGCGCGTGCGCCGCCGCCGCCGCCAACCTGCTGCGCCGCGCTGATCTCAGCCCGCAGACCCGCGGCCAGCCCGGGTGCGACGCCGGCGCGTGCCGCCCAGCCGCGAGCGCACACAGCCTTGGCCGGGCCCAGGCTCAGCCGCGCGCGGCCAGCGCTTCCCCCGGCCCGCCTGGCCCCCCATCGCAGCAGGCGGGGCCCGGGAAGAGTGGGCGGCAGCTCAGGTCACCTGGGGAGCGGGGCGTGAGGCGGGCGCCCTAGCGCGGCGCGGCAGCATGGGCGGCGATGCTGCCGAGCACCACATCCTGGCCCGCGTCGATGGCGGGCGCGTGCACGCTACAGCGGTCACGATCGTGCCCGGCCTGACGCCCAGGATGGTGTGGGCGGTGCTCACGGAGCCTGGTGAGGAATTGGCGCGTGCGGCGCGCGCCGCTGCCGCTGGCTGGCCGCCGCCGGGCCCTCCGCCCGCCCGCCCGCCGCCGCCCGCTGACCCCTCGCTCGCTGCCCTCTCACCGCCGGGCCTGCCCGCCGCCGCCACCGCAGAGGGCGCCGACATCTTTCGCGTGGAGTCGCGGCAGCAGCTGGCGAACGACGGCGCCGGGCGCTGGCGCGAGACGGTCGTCTTCCTGGCCGCGGTGCGCGTGCTGTTCTGGAAGGCCTGGGCCAAGACGCGCGTGGAGCAGGCCGTCGACGCGAGCGACCCCGCGCGCGTGACGGTGGAGTTCAGGCTGCTGCGCTCGGGGCTCATGTCGGCGCTGGAGGGCAGCTGGGAGCTGCGCCAGCTCGGCGGCGGCGGCGCGCCGCCGGCGACGCGCGTCGAGTACCGCTTCGCGATGTGGCCCAAGGGTGCGCGCGGCCCCGGGGCCGTGGCGGGTTGCGTGCGGCGGGCGGCGGCGCGCGGCGTGCTTGCAGGACGGCGAGCGCCGCCCCGCGCCGCGCCGTGCCAGGCGTGCCGCCGGCGCTGCGGTTCATGCCGGGCCTGCTGGACGCGGTGACGGGCGCGGTGAGCCGCGAGGCGGCACAGCTGCTGGACAAGATTCAGTACGTCGCCGCCAAGGTGCGGCGCGCGGGGGCGGCGCCGCGCCGCGCGCAGCCGCGGCGCCCCAGCCCGGCGCAGCGCCCCCGCCGCCGCGCCCACCGCCGTGCCCACGCCGCCGCCGCCGCCGCCGCGACGGCGGGCGCAGGTGCGGCCGGGCGTGGGCGTGGCGCAGGCGGTGCGCGAGGCGGCGGGCGAGGTGTCGCGCAGCGGCGGCACGTTCAAGCTCCTGCAGCAGGCGCTGCTCCGGCAGCAGTCGGTGCAGTGCCACGCGCTGGCAGACGACGGCTACGCTGACGGGGAGCAGGAGGAGGAGGAGCTGGAGCAGGAGCAGGCGGCAGCGGGGAAGCAGACCTCCGACGTGGGCGCAGCAGCAGCAGCAGCTGCGGCGGAGCCCGCGGCGGCCGGCGGGGCGGCAGCAGCGGCTGCGGCCTCGGAGGCGGGCTCGGATGCGAGCGTGTACCACAGCGGCGCCAGCTCGCCGCCGTCCAGCGGCGCAGACAGCGACGACGCGGGCGGCAGCGAGGGCGACGTGCCGGGCCCGGCCGACCAGGCGCGGCGCGGGCGCGTGGACGCCGCGGTCATTGTCGAAGCCCCGGCGCCGGCGTGCGGGGCCGGCGGGGCGGCCGCGGCGGGCAAGCCGGCCGCGCCGGCGCGCCCGCTGGCGCCGGCGGCGCGCGGCGCGGCGTGACGGGGGCTGTGCGGGGGGCGACCCAGCCCCCCGCTGGCTGCGATGCACAGGGGTGATGGTTTTGGCGTTTTCTTTCGTTCGGTGGTGGTGGGGGCCCGCATCCGCCCGGGGGACAGCTCTGACAGCCCTCACACGCACCGCAGCCAACCGCATGGCTTGGACCTGCGCCCTCGGCACTGCTGCACCGCCCGCGTGACCGCCCTGTGACCCGCTGTGCTGAGTGCATTCTGCACTCGCCGCGGCGCCGGCGTGTGGGCTGCGACGCCCCGCCGTGCTGTGCGCGGCCGCCGCTGCACAGCTGCGTGATCGGCCCGCCGCGGCGCGGCCTGACGGCGTGGGGTTTGGGGTAAGCGCTGACCCGTGCCGGTGTCACCTGAGCGCAAGAGGCGCGCGGCGGCCGTTGCAACTGCTGTGCGCGCAACTCCAACGGCCACAACCCGACCGCTCGCGCAGCCCGCTCAGCCGCCCGCCCGCTCAGCTGTCGTCGCCGCCCGGCCCCGCCTGCAGCTGCTGCGGCGCGCCCGGCGACGGCGACGCGGCGGCGCCTCGGTGCCGCTCCTGCGACCGCGGCTGCTCCTCGTCGCCGCCGCCGCCGCCGCCGCCGCTGCGGCTGGCGCGGCGCGACGGCGTGCCGCTGCCGCTGCCGCCGCCGCCGCTGCCGCGCTGCCGCTTCGACGCGCGCATGGCCGCGCGCAGCTGCACCAGCTCCCAGTCCTCCATGTCGCTGCTCTCGTCGCCGCCGGGCGTGCGCCGGCCGCGCGACGCGCCGCCGCCGCGGCCCCGCTTGGCGCCGCCGCTGCCGCCGGCCGCGCCGCCGCGCCGCCGCTTCTTGCCGCGCGCCGCCCCAGGCGCGTCCTCGTCGTCATCGTCGTCCAGCATCATCGCATCCTCGTCCTCCTCCTCCTCCGTGCTCTCCTCGCCCGCGCTGCTCTCGCCGCTGGCGCTCCAGTCCTCGCGCGCGCGCCGGCCGCGCCCGCGGCCGCGCCCGCGCGCCGCGCCGCCGCGCTTGCCGGCGCCGCGGCCGCGGCCGCGGCCGCGGCCGCGCCCCCTGCGGCCGCCGGCCGGCGCGATGTCCTCGCCGTCGCCGCTGCCGCCCGCCGCGGCGGGCTCGCCGTCGCCGCTGGCGGCGGCGCTGCCCCAGCCGCCGCTGGCCGCCGCCGAGGCGTCCCACCCGGCGGCGGCGCCCGCGGCGCCCCACCCGGCGGCGGCGGCCCAGCCGGCGGCGGCCGCGGCGTCCCAGCCGGGCGCCGCCCCCAGCGCGCCCGCCGGCATCGACGCCGCCGCCGCCGCGGCCGCGGCCAGCACCGCCGCGTCCCAGCCGAAGTCGGCGCCGCCGCCGCCGCCGCCCGCGCCGGCGGCGCCCTGCAGGGCGGCCGCGTAGTAGCCGGCAGCGGCGCCGCCCTCTGGCGGGAAGTAGCCGCCGTCGTCCACGCCGTCCTGTTTGCGCAGCGCGGCCATGACCGCGCCGGCGGCCTCGGCCGCGGCCGCCGCGACCGCGCCGGCGCCGCCGCCGGCCGCCGCGCCGCGGAGCTGCGCCGCGTACGCGTGCTGCAGCACCGCGCGCCACACGCCGCGCGCGTCGTGCCGGCGCTGCCACTCCTCGAGCGCGCGCGTGGGCGGCTCGGTCGTCGCCGCGGCCGCGCCGCGGCGCTGCGGCTGCAGCACCTTGAACGCCGGCAGCGCCAGCGCGTCCTCGGCGGTCGCCTCGGCGACCGCGCGGTAGTTGTCCCACTGGTTGCGCTTGCCCGTGCCCGGCTGGAACGTGGCGACGATGTTGGCGAGCAGCGGCCCCGGCAGCGCAGCCGCGACGCTCGGCGGCACCGGCACGGGCGCGCCGTCGCCGGGGTCGCCGGGGTCGGCCGGGCGCGCGGTGCGGCCGCGCCGCTCGCCCGGCGCCGACGGCGGCGGCAGCGGCGACGGCGGCGCCGCGCGCGCCGCCGCGGCCGCGGCCGCGAGCGCGGCGACCGCCGCCTTGGCGGCGGCCACGGGCGCGGGCGCGGCCCGCGCCGCCGGCCCGCCCTTGGCCGGCGGCCCGCCGCCCGCGTCGGCCGCCGCGCCTGCCGCCGCGGCCGCCGCGGCCGCGGCCACGGCCCGGCCCGCGCCCGCCATCGCCGCCGCCGCGCCGGCCGCCGCGCCGGCCGCTGCCGCGCGCATCGACGCCTGCGCGCGCGCGGCCTTGCTCTCCGCCGCGCGGCTGCCCTTGCGCACGACGTGCAGCGTCAGCACCTTGTCGCAGCGCTCGAGCACGGCGCGCCAGGGCTCCGACTCGGCCGCAGCGGCCTCCGCCGCCGCGCGCTGCACGGCGCCGTCGCCGAGCAGGCCCCGCCGAAACTCGTGCGGCTCCTGCGTCGCAATCAGCAGGTCCCCCAGCTGCGGTGCGCCGCGGCGGCGTGTGCGGCGCGGGCGCGGCGGCGTCAGGCGCGGCGTCAGGGGGCCCGGCCGAGGGCTCGAAACGCAGCAGGCCAGTCGCGGCCTGCGTGCCGGCGCCGCACGTGCCGGCAGCGGCAGTCCCAGCGGCGCGAGCGCATCACCTGCATGTGGAGGTGCTGCAGCAGCGGCGTGACCCACATCTTGCGGTTGGGGCCGTGCGTGCGGTGCGTCTTGCCAAACTCGTAGTCGACAGCCATGTAGCCGCCCTCCGGCAGGCGCACCTGCGGCGCGGCGGCGCGGTCAAGGCGGCGGGCGAGTCGGCGAGCGCAGGCGCGGCGGCGGCGGGCGCGTGCGGCGGCGCCCGCAGCGCGCGCCGGCCCAGGGAGCACGCGCTGACGTTCCGGGCCGGGGGCAATAACGCTGCGGGCCGAAGGGGGGGGCGCACCAGAATGACGTGGTTGATCGGCTTCTTGCTCTTGGCCGGCGCCTCGCCCTCCTCGCCGCCGCCGCCGGCGCCGGGCGTGCCCTCCTTGCTGCCGCCGCCGCCGTCGCCGGGCTCGCTGCCGGCGCCGGCGCCGTCGTCGCCCGGCTCGCTGCCGGCGCGGCTGCCGGCGCGGCTGCCGCCGGCGTCGCCGTTGGCCGCCGGCGTGGCTCCGCTGCCGCCGCCATCGCTCGCGGCGCCGCCGCCGCTCGCGCCGCCGCCGCTCACACCGCCGCCGCCGCCGCTCTCCCTGCCGCCGCTCGCGCTGCCGCCCTTGGCCGCCTCGAGCGCGGCCATCGCGGCCGCGGCGGCGCGCGCCTCGGGCGTGCCCAGCTTCACCGCGTAGGGATCCATCGTGCGCGCCTGGTTGGCGCCCCAGAAGTCATACGTCCCCTTCTCGACGTGGCTCACCTGCGTCTCCTGCGGGCAGGTGGTGGCGGGCGCGGCGTTTTGTTTGGGTCAGTGGCGCCGCGCTCGCGTCGGCCGGCGGCGGGGGCGGGGGGGGCGCGGGCGCGCGGCGGCGGCGCGGCGGGCGGCGCGCGGGGGGGGGGGGGGGGGCGCCCCACGCACCCGGCGGAAGACCTCGTGCTCCATCGGCGGCACGGTATAGCGCGCGGTGCCGGCCTTGCTGCCGATGGCGAGCTTGGTGATGTCCTGCAAGGGCGCGCGCGCCGCGGGGACGAGGGGGCGAGGCGGGGCTGTGAGCGGGCGCGAGCGCAGGGCGGCGCCGAGCCCAGCGCGCGCGGACGCGCGGCCACGCGGCCGCGCACCTGCAGCGTCTGCAGCGCCGGGTCGAGGCACGACACGCACAGCACGCGCTCGTTGTCAGCCGGCGCGGCGAGCGGCACGCCGTACGCGCGCGTGTAGCACGCGCCGTGGCACGCGAGCTGGCAGCCGTCGCACGTGCGCAGCGGCGCGCCCTGCAGCGTGTCCTCGCAGAACAGGCAGTACCAGAGGTGGTCCGAGGGGTCGCGGCGCAGCAGGTCCAGCAGCTCCTGCGCGCACGGCCGGGCGGCCACGGGCGCGCGCCGGGCGTGGGCCCCTGCTTCATGGCCCCACGCACAACGCAGCAGGCGGCCCGCTGGAGCAGCCGGCAAGCGGCGGCATGCGCGCCGCCGCACCGGCCAGGACACCTCCACCTCGGGCAGCACGACGATGGTGGTGTCGCCAAACAGCGCGCGCCCGTGCGCCTGGAAGTCGGCGACGCTGCGCGGCGCGTGGCGGCGCGCGGCCGCCGCGTCAGCGCGTCGCGGCCGCCGCGCCGGCGCCCCCCTGCTGCGCCAGCCGCGCCGCGCCCGCATCGCGCCGCCGCGCGCGCACCTGTTGAAGGTGCCGCCCGCGTACGCCGCGGCGCCGCCGGTGCAGGCCTCGCAGGTGCACTTGATGAACACAGGGCTCGCCGCGCTCACCTGGCCACACAGCACGCGCAGCACGCACAGCACGGGCGGCGGGGCGGCCGGCTGAGGGACCAGAGGCGCGCGGTGCGCGCGCCGGCAGAGGCTGCGGTCGAGGCGGCTGCCGCAGAAACAGCGCGCCCACGCGCGCGGCCCGCACCTTGGCCTCGCACAGCAGCTCGAGCGGCCGCGCGGGGCGGCGGTCCTGCGGCCGCGCGGGTGGGCGCGCGGTCGGTCGGCGGCGCCCGCCGCGCCGCAGTGCTGCCGCGCCGCCGCGCCGTTGTGCCGCCTGCCAGCGCGGCGGCGCACGCGCGCACCGGCTTGGCGGGGTCTGCCGCCGCGATGGCGAGCGTCTTGCGCTTCATGACCTTTGCCGACAGCACCGCCATCGCCCACGCCTCTGTGCTGCCGCCGGCCTCGAGCTCCTCGCGCGCCTCCGCCAGCTCCTTGGCCGCCGCGCGCATGAGGTCCTTGCGCAGCTGCGGGCACGTGGGCGGCGGGTGGTGGGTGGTGGCGTGAGAGGGGCGGGCGGGCGCGAGAGCAGCGGCGGCGGCCGGCGGTTGGGGCGGTTGCGGCGGGCGCCGTGGCCCCGCGAGCGACGTGCTGCGCCGGCGGCGTGCCGCGGCGGCGGCGCGCGAGCGGCCGCGCGGCGGCGGCGGCGCTGCAGCGGGCGGCGCGGGCGATCAGGCGCGCTGCCGCCGCTGCCGCTGCTGCTGCTTCCGACCGCCGCGCGCTGCCGGCGGGCCACGGCGCGGCCCCGCCGGCGCCGCCGGCGCGGGCCACGGCGCGAGCTGCCCCCCGCCGGCGCTGTCGCCGCGGCGCCGCGGGGCCAGGGAGGGCCCTGTGTGCGCCGGCGCGCGCCGGCGTGGCGCGCTGCTGCTGCCGCCGCCGCCGCACGCACGTCAATCTTGGCCCGGTCCTTGATGTAGGGGGCGATCATCTCGTGCGGCCTCGGCATGACGGGGGCCTCCTCCCCGCCCGCCGGCGCGCCCGCAGGCGCGGACATCGCGCCGGAGGCGCCCTCAGCGCAGGCCGTCCACCTGCGCCCGCTTGGGCGCGTGGTGCGTCGCGGGGTCCGGTCTGCGGGCGAGGGGGCGCAGGCAGGCGGCCGTGGGGCGCGGGGGGCGCGGGGCACAGCAGAAGCTCGAGCAAATTCAATTGCCCCGGCGCCACCAGCCCACGACGCCCCGCCGCCGCCGGGCAGCGCTCCCAAACCCCCACGCCACGGCTCACCGGCCCACGTCGCCTTGTTTTGCAGCTCTCGCCTCGCAGCAGTAGCAGACGCCCGCCCGCCCGCGCCAGCCGGCGCCCGCCAGGCGCAGGGGAGGGCCTATCTAGGCGCTGACCGCGCCGCACTGCACGTTCAGGCCGGCGCGCAGGCCCCAGCGCCGCCGCCAGCCCGCGGCGCGGAGCGACAGCGCGCGCGCGCGCGCCGGCCGCCGCCGGCAGCCCCCGGTGCGGCGGCGGGGCCCCCGGCGGCGCCCCACGCGGTCACAGGCCGCCCCGGCCGCCCGGCGCCGCCGGCGCGCGCCGCGGCGGCCGACCCCGCCGCCGCTGCTCGCCCCGCGCCGCGCGCGCAGGGCGCCGCGAGCCGCGAGCGAACCGCCGCCACGATGCTGCCCGCGCTGGGAGGTGAGTGAGGTCCCTGGTCGATCGACGGGGCCCTGCCTGCCGCCCGCGCGCACCGACCTCCGCCGACCTCCGCCTGCGCGCAGGCGAGGGCGCCCGCCAGCCGGCCAAGGGCTCGACGATCATGGCCAAGCTCTTCGGCCGCCCCGGCGCCGCCAGGGACGGCCCCGAGCAGCAGGACCCGCCCGCCGAGTCGCCGCGCGCCGGCGGCGGCCGCGCGGGCGGGCTCTCGCCGCCGCCCCCGGCGGCGGGCGAGCCTGCCGGCGCCAAGGGCGGCTGGGCGGCCAGCCCGCGCCAGGCCGCAGGCGCCGTGGGGACGGTGGGCGTCGTGCCCAAGCCGCCCCCGCCGGCGCCGGGCCGCGGCGAGGCGGGCTCGCCCGAGTCGCCGCGCAGCCGCCGCGTGCTGTTTGCCGCGGGGCCGTCCGCCAGGTCGCTGCAGGCGGCCGCCGACAACGCGGGCGCGGGTGCGCCGCGCCGCGCCACGCTGCGCGCGCGCGCCCGCCCGCCCGCCGCGCGCGCCCCCTGCTGCGCACTCGCGGCCGCCGGTCTGACCGATCCCCGCCTGCCACGCACAGACGCTGGCGCCGGCAACGCGCGCGTCGCCGCGATGTTTGACCACAGCCACGCCCTCAAGCGCAGCCACACCACCGACCTCGCCGCCGCCGCGCCGCCGAGCCAGCGCAGCCCGCTGCCCCCGGGTGGCGGCGCCGGCGCGCGGCTCGCGCCGCTCGCGCCGCCGCCAGGCAGCGTGGCCGCGATCGCGGGCGCGGGCGAGCGCAGCGCCGGCGCGCCGCCGGCGCCCGCGGCGGGCGGCGGCGCGCCGACGTACGCGCGGTCCAAGTCCGCCAAGAGCATCACGGCCGAGGAGGCCATGAACATCGATGTGTTGGCGCTCGATGGTGAGGACGCGGCACAGCTCAGGAAGATGATCAAGAAGCTGCAGTCGGAGGCCAAAAGCCTCAAGCAGGAGGTCGAGACCAAGAAGGCCTCGCTGTCCGGCTCGGGCGCGCGCGCGTCGCTGCTGGTCGACTTTGCCGAGCCGCGCCACCGGCAGCGCCCGAGCCTCATCGCCGCAAACCTGGAGCAGATCCGGTGCGCGCCGCGCGCTGCGTGCTGCGGTGTGCTGTGTGCTGTGCTGCGCTGCGCTGCGCTGTGTGCTGTGTGCTGCGCTGCGCTGCGCCTGGCGGCGGCCGGCTGACGCCCGCCCGCGCGCCGCCGCCCCCGCGCGCACCGCGCCCGCAGCGCGGCGGTCGCGCCCGGCGCCGCGTCGGACTCTGGCGGTGAGCGCGCCGCCGCCGCGCGCGCGCGCGCGCCCCTGCCCCTTGCCGCGCGCCGCTCCACACGCCGCGCCCCGCGCCCACGCGCCCACGCGCCGTGCCCCTGCGCCCCGCCGCAGCGGCGGCGATGGACATTGACGAGGAGGACAGCGGCTTCCTCAGCGACGGCGACGACGACGCGCATGGCGGCGGCGGCGGCGGCGGCGGCGGCGGTGCCAGCGGCGCCAAGGCCAAGGTGCCCTTCCAGCCCGGCGCCACCACGCTCGGCGACGTGCTCGCCAGCAAGGAGCGCCAGGCAGAGGAGGCGGAGCGGCGGCGCGAGGCCAAGGAGCGCGAGGCCAAGGAGCGCGAGGCAGCAGCCGCCAAGGCCGCGGCGGCGGCCGAGGCTGCGGCCAAGGCAGCCAAGGCGGCGCCGCCGGCGCCGGCGCCAGGGCAGCCGAAGCGCAAGTACAAGCTGCTGAGCGTGTACCCGCTGCTGCCGCCCAACATGCGGCGCGAGGAGTGGTCGCTGTCGCAATTCCAGATCGACAAGAAGCTGCACGCCGGCTATGCCTCCGAGGTCTACAGGGTGCGTGCTGCGGCGCGCCCCGCGGTGCCCGCGCTGGTCCAGCCGGCCGCCACCGCGCTGGGCCCTGCGGCCGCCTGCCTCGCCTGCCTGCCTCACCCGCCCGGTTGCCTAACCCGCCTCGCCCGCGCCCCGCGGCCAGGCGGTGGACATGCAGTCGCGCGAGGCGCTCGCGGTCAAGGTGTGCCGCCCCTTCCTGCCTCCCTGCCTCTCTCTCTCTCTCTCTCTCTCTCTCTCTCTCTCTCTCTCTCTCTCTCTCTCTCTCTCTCTCTCTCTCTCTCTCTCTCTCTCCCTCTCCCTCTCCCTCTCTCTCTCTCTCACTGCCCTCCTTCCCTCCCTCCTCCACCCACCGCTCTCTCCCCACCTCCACCCCCCCCCCCCACACACAAACAAACAGGTGTACAACCTCAACGCCCTGGGCGAGCTGAACAAGGTGCAGCTCATCCGCGAGATCCGGCTGCACGGCGCCTTCACGCACCGCAACATCATCGAGCTCTACGTCTCATTCCAGGTGAGAGCAGGGTGGGTGGGGGGGGGGGTGTGGGGGGCTGTGTGTGTGTGTGTGGGGGGGGGGTACACTGTGTGTGTGTGTGTGTGTGTGGGGGGGGGGGGGGGGGGAGGCTGCTGACTGGCTGCAGGGGCTGGGGCTGCTGCGCGGCTGGCAGCTGGGGCGGCTGGCGCTGCGGGGGCTGCCGCCCGCGGGGCTGCCCGCTGCGGGGGGGGGGGGGGGGGGGGGGGGGGGGCTGCTGCTGGACGCTGCCGGCCGCGCGCGCCGCCCCCTGCCTTCAACCCCGCGACCCCGCGCCGCGCGCCGCGCCGGGCCTGCTGAACCCCGCCGCGCCGCGCCGCGCCCGCTAAACCCTGCCCCCGCTGCACCGCCGCGCCACCACCACCCTTGCAGGAGAACCACCGCGTCGTGCTGGCGCAGCGCTACGCGCAGGGCGGCGACCTCCTGCGCGCGCTGCACCGCGCGGGCGGGCGGCTCACCGAGCGCAGCGCGGTGACGATGGTCGTGCAGCCGCTGCTCAACTGCCTCGTCTACCTCCACGCCAAGGGCATCACGCACAGGTGTGTGTGTGTGGGTGGGTGCGTGTGGGCGTGTGTGTTAGGGCGAAGGGTGTGAGCTGGTGTGTGTTTTGTGTGTGCGCGTGGGGTGCGCGCGCGACTGCGTGGCTGCGTGCGCGCGAGGCAGCGCCCACGCGTGGGTGTCGGCCACGCTCGCGCACACACACACACACACACACACACACACACACACACACACACACACACACACACACACACACACGCACACACACACACGCACACACACACACACGCACACACACACACACACACACACACACGCACACCCCGTGCCCCCCCCCACCACACACACACCCCCCACCCCCCAGGGACATCAAGCCCGAGAACATCCTGTTTGACGGGGCCGGCCTGCTCAAGCTCGCCGACTTTGGCCTGGCGATCAACACGACAGAGGAGGCGGCCGTCACGCGCGCGGGTGCGGCGGGGGGGGGGGGGGCTGTGGGTGTGGGTGTGGGTGTGGGGGGGGGGGGCTGCGTGTGCTGGGTGTGTGCGCGCGCGGGTGCGGCCGCAGTGGCGGGGGGCTGTGGGTCTGTGTGTTTGGAGGGGGGGGGGGGGCTGCGCGCGCGCGCGCGCGCGCGTGTGTGTGCGTGCGTGCGTGTGTGTGTGTGTGTGTGTGTGTGTGTGTGTGTGTGTGTGTGTGTGTGTGTGTGTGTGTGTGTGTGTGGGTCTGGTGCGCGCGCTCCGCCACCACGCCTCCCAAACCCTCCCCGCCAACCCTCCCCTTGGACCCTCCCCTTGACCCCACACCCACCCACACCCACGCCAGGCACGCTGCACTACATGGCCCCCGAGGTGGTGCGCAACCCGCTCAAGGACCACCCGGACGACTTCAAGGCGCGCGCGCGCGGGGCGCGTGTGGGTGTGGGAGCTGTGTGTGTGTGTGTGTGGGAGCTGTGTGAGGAAGAGGGAGGCGGCGCGCGCGCTGGTGCGGCTGCGCGGCCGCCTCCCGTCCCTCGGCCTCACCCTCATCATCACCCTCACAACCCCACCTGCCAACACACCCACCCACCCGCCCAAACACACCCACACACCCCCAGAACGAGTCGCGCTTCCACTACAGCGCCGTCGTCGACTCCTGGGCGGTCGGCTGCCTCGCCTACGAGCTCATCGTCGGCTTCCCGCCTTTCACGGCTGACACGCAGCAGCAGGCGCGCGCGCAGGGGTTTAAGGGTCCAGGAGGGTTCAGGGCTGAGGGTTGAGGGCTGTGGGCGCAGGGCGCGCGGGGCTGCAGCAGGCGCGTGCGCGCGCGGGGAGGGTTTTGGGCGTGAGCCTCGTGCGACAGCCCCTCGTGCCTCGGGGCTGGCAGGGGTTCGATGAGCCCCCGGGCGCGCGCTGCCCCTGGGCCGCCGCCCTGAGCCGCCCGCGTGCCGCCCGCGTGCTGCGCGCGTGCCGCGCTGCCCCCGTGCTGCTCTGCTCGCCAGGTGATCAAGAACATCAACAGCATGGAGGTGAAATACCCCAAGAAGATGAGCGAGGAGTGCGTCAGCTTTATCAGCAGGGCCCTCCAGCGCCACCCCGAGGACCGCGCGACGACCGCGGAGCTGCTCAAGCACCCCTGGATCGGCCTGCACATGGTGCGGCGGCTGCTGGCGCGGCGGCTGCTGACGGCCGCGCTGCGCTGGCCACGGCGCGCGCGACTGACCGCGGCTGCCCTGCGCCCAACCGACCGCCCGCTGGCCGCCCCGGACGCTTCCTCGCCGCAGCAACGCAACTCGAGCCGCAACCTGACGCTGGAGCCGCAGACGGCTGTGGCCAAGGTGCTGGAGTTTGGCGCGCCCGCGGCGCGGCCGCGCGCCGCCCAGGCGCCGGCGGGCAAGAGCCAGATGGCGCCGTTCTGAGCTCACAAATGCATGCCAAGGGGGAGGCACGGTGGCAGGCTGTGTGCAGCAGGCTGTGCAGGAGGCGGGAGCGCATCACGGCTGGCAGCAGCTGGCTCGGGGGGCAGCAGGACTGGACTAGCAGCATCGGCACTGCGGCGCTGGCTCTGGCCCTGTGGCCGCTCGCACGCAGGATGGGCCGCGCGGCGCGCGCCGCGCGCCGCGCGCGGCTCGGTTGGGCGCGCAGGACTGTGGACGACGGCATTGGCGGCGTGTGATGCAGCAGCGCGTTCGGTTGGACTGCGTTGGGCGGTGGTGCTGCAACACGCACCGGGCACTGGGTTGGACTGACGGCGTGCTGGCGGCGGCTGCAAAGCCGTGCAGGCCGGGGCTGAGGCGGCCTCGCCGGCCGCTGGGGCTGCACTGTTCCTGGCGCCCGCGCGCGAGAACGGCTCGGCAGGGGGTGTAAAGCAACAGCGACCAGCCGCGCACGGGATGTGTGTGGTGTGAGATTTCAGCGATGACAAGCCGAGCGGCCGCCGTGCCGTCGCCCCTCCGCGCACGCGCTGCTGCGCGCGCTGCGCGCCGCGCGCACGAGCCCAGGCGTGTCGCAGCCGAGCAGTCCCCCTCTCCTCCGCGCCCGCCCGCCCGCCCGCCAGCCCGCCCGCCCGCCCGCCGCCCGTCGCTTGCAGGGCAGGCCGGGCCCGCCCACACAACGAGCCCGCGGCCGGCGCGGAGATGCGCGCCCCGGTCGACGCACCCATGCACGCACACGCTCGCCTGCCGCCGCACACGCCTTCCCCGTCCTGCTAGCAGCTCCCCGCCTGCCCCGCGCCCTGCCTCCACGCGCATTCCCTAGCTAGGCGGCCGGGCCGTGGGCCCCTCTCGCGCGGCGGCCCGCCGGTCGGGGCGGCGCCGGCCCGCTCTCGGCGGCAGCGGCGACGGCACCAGCCGGCGCTGGCCGGCCAAGTGCCCGCGCTGAGCAAGGTCCGAATGTGAAGCATGGGGCCTGATTGGTCATTGGTCAGCTCGCTGATGGCCTGGTCAGCTCATCAAATGAGTTGATCGCTGATCGCCTGGTCAGCTCATCAAATGAGCTGGTCGCTGATGGCCTGGTCAGCTCATCAAATGAGCTGGTCGCTGATGGCGTGGTCAGCTCATCAAATGAGCTGGTCGCTGATGGCGTGGTCAGTTCATCAAATGAGCTGGTCGCTGATGGCGTGGTCAGTTCATCAGTGAGCTGACTGATCGGCGATGGCGCAACAATCAGATCAGTTCATGACGACCGGCTGGCAGGCCTTGTACTCGGGGAACGCTTGGCTCGCCACGCAGCGGAAGCCCTCCGCGCAGTGCTCGTCGGCCTCGCAGTAGCAGCTGCGGTCGAGCTGGCAGCGCGGCTTGAGCGCGTAGCCCGTGCCCGCCGCCATGCGCGCCCAGAGCTCCGGCTCAAACACGCGCTCCGGGTCGTACCTGCGTGCGCGTGGGGTGGGTGGGAGGGAGGGGGCGCGTGTGGGTGTGCGGGGGTGGGGGTGAGAAAGAGCGCAGGGATGCGGCGCGTCAAGTAAAAACCTCCCAGCCAGGCAGCCACAAACAGCCGCAAACGCAAGCGCGGCACACTTGTCCTGCATCGCGACCATCTGCTTGAACGCGTCGCCAAACTTGGCCGGCACGGGGCAGCGCGGGTTGGTGAACGTCCTGCGTGCGGCGGGCGGCGCAGCGGTGCGGGTGAGCAACAAGCCGGCAGCTGCAGCGCGGCGAGGGCCGCGCCGCATGCCAGCGCGCCGCGCTGCGCCCGGGCGCAGCGTGTCCCTGCGTCATGGATAGCGCGTCACCTGTCCCAGTTCTTGCCGGCGTGGGGCCGGCCGTCGTACTTGCAGAGCGTGAGCTGCTCGTAGGTCTCCTGGATCCACTCGTAGCGACTGGGCACGCCGGGCGTGCCCTTGCTCGCGAGCATTTGTTGCTGCGCGGGGGTTGAGGGGGTTGATGTTGAGGGTTTGGGGCAGGGGGGACGGGCGGCGCGGCGGCGGTGAGCTTAGGCGTGAGACCCGTGAGCCGCGGCGGCTGGCAAGCAAGGCGAGCGAGGGTGCGGCAGGGGTGCGAGGGGGCGCGACGGGGGCGCGCGCGGCGCGCGCCCCCCACCCACCTGCACGTAGACGGGCTGCTTGAGCCCGGCGCCGTAGCCGACGAGCGACTCCGTGGGCGCGCCGAAGCGCATGACGTAATACCCCGGCAGCAGGCAGCTGCGGCGATGACGGGCGCGGGGCGGTGGGCACACGGCGCCCGCGCGCTCTCTCGCGGCCGCCGCCCCCAGCCCTCAACCCTAAGCCCCAAGCCCTCACCGCGTGTAGGCGCCCCAGCCGGGGATGCCGCGCAGGTCCTCCCGGATGAGCTTCTTGATGTCCGCCACCCACTCGGCAAGGCGGGGGCGCTCAAACGCAAACATGACGTCCTGCGGGGTTCAGGGAATTAGGGAAGACGGAGCGGGGCCGGAGAGGGTGTGAGGCGGTGGGAGGGGCAGGGAGGTGGGAGGCGGCCGGTGGCGATGCCCACGCGCAGCGTGCAGCACGGCGCAAAAAGAGCACAGCGCGCGTCACAGCGCACAGCGCGCAGCGCGCGCACCAGGGCGGTGGCCATGAGCTTCTTGGACACAAACGCGCAGCGGTCGCCGCACTCGGTGCTCGTCACGTGCGTCGTCGGCGCGACGCCCTCGTACACGGGCGTGGGCAGGCCGAGGTGCGAGAGCGGGCCGGGCTTGGTCACCCACGGCGCGCCGATCGCACTCGTGAGGGCGAGCGTGCAGATGGAGGTGTCAAAGCCTGGAGGGTGTTCGTTGGGGGGGGGGGCACAGGCGGGGGCGGGGCGGGGCCAGGGTGGTCAGCGGCGTCGAGGTCGGGGGAGAAAGCAGCGCGTCGGCAACCAGGCAGGCGTGCACAGCGTGCGTGAGCGAGCCAGTCATCGTTTGAGCGCCCCCCGCGCCGCCCGCACCCGCAAAGTACATCGCGTTTTTGTTGAACGGGTCGGCCTGCCACGCGCGCAGCAGCGGCCCGCTCACGCCCGCCTGCGCGTCGGTCTGCTGCGGGATGACGTTGCAGCGCGCGTCCTTGATGGCGTGCGGGTCGTCCGCGTCGGCGGGGCGCTGGAGGTGCCCCGTGTACTTGCCGAGGTCGGGGCGCCACATGACGACAAGGTTGGGCGTGATCTGCGTTGCGCGTGCATTGCGCATGCGGTGAGCGCGGTGGTGGTGAGCGTGATGGCGGCGCAGCGGCGAGTCTTGCTGCGGCCGTGGGCGCGCTTGCGTGTGCGCGCGTGCGGGTGTGGAGGGGGCGGCGCAGCAGCGGCGCGGCAGCGCCCGTCAGTGCGCTTGCCTTGAGCATCTCCTCCACGTCGGCCGCGAGGTTGCTGTCGTCCTTGAGATACCACGTGCTGAAGTGGGTGTTGGTGTAGGGCGTGAGCTGCAGCGTGAGCTCCGCGATCGTCCCCAGCAGCCCCAGGCCGCCGCACATCGCGATCGCCTCGGGCGAGCCCTGCGCGCGGCCGCGCCGGCCGCGCCGGCGGCGTCGGCGGCGCGCTGCGCGCCGCGCGCTGCGGCGGCCGGCCGCAGCGCGCGCACCTTGGGGCTGACGTGCACGTCGCCCTTGGCGTCGACCCACGTGACGTCCACGAACCAGTCGCACTGCGGCGGCGGGGTTGAGGCGGCCAGGGCGGCGCGGTGTGTCAGGGCGCGGCCGGCCGGCGGCGTGCAGCCCCGCGCCCGCCCGCGCCGCGCGCGGCGAGCCCCCCCCCTCTTACAATCATGTGCGTCACGTTGTTGCCGGTGCCGTGCGACGCCGTCGCAAACACGCCGGCGAGCGTGAGCCCCTGGCGCGCGCGGCGGGCGCGGGGTCAACCAACAGCGCTGCCGGCGCGCGCGCCGCGCGGGGTCGCGGCGGCGCCGCGGCCGCCGCCGCACCTGCCACCAGGGCAGCGAGCTGCGCGGCGTGGAGAGGCCGGCGGCGTCGGCGGCGTCGTAGAGCACGTTCAGCGTCATCTGGGCCTGGACCTTGATGGTGCGCGCCTCCTTGTCGACCGACAGCACCTTGTTCAGCTTCTCAAGCATCAGCCTGTGTGTATACCATGGGGCGGCGGCGGCGGGCGCGGGCGCGAGGGTGGGGGCGGCGGTGGGTGTGTGCCTCTGTGCCTGTGGCCGGCGGCGAGCGGGCGCGGGCGGAGCGCGCGTGGCGGCGGGGCGGGGTGGGCGGCGGCGGGAGCAGCGCGCACCCGGCCACGAGCGGCGCCTTGCCGTCGACGGTGAAGGGGCTGGTCAGCGTGGGCTGGGGCGCGCACGCGAACGACGACATCGTCGCAAAGCCCGGCCGCGCGGGGCGCATGCGCAGCGGGCGGCCCTCGCGCGCCGCGCGCGCCCGGACGTCCTTAATCGCCGCAGCGAGCTGCTCGGTCGAGTCGGGCGTGATGAGCACGTCGGTCGGGCACGTCACGTGCTCCTGCGGGCGGCGCGCACGTGGGGTGGGGTGGGTGCGAGTGGCACGCCGCCGACGCGGGCCGCGGCGCGACCGGCACGCGCTCGGCGCCTCGCTGCGCGGCGCTCACGTAGGCGCCGCGGTAGCTGTTCTTGGGCACCGGCGGCGGCACGTAGAACGGCACCGCGTAGGGGTTGCCGGGCATCGGCACGCCCGCGGGGAAGAGCTTGCCATCTGCGGCGCGGCGCCGCGCGGCGCCGGCGGCGGCGGACGTCGCGCGGCGGCGGGCCGGGCGCTGCTGCGCGCGCGGCTAGCTGGCTGGGCGTCGCCCGAGCTGGCCGCGCCGCCAGGCGTCAGGCAGGGAGGGCGAGCGGTGGTCACGCGCCCGAGCCAGCAGCAGGGGCTGGCTGCTGCCACGCACCCGGGTCGGGCGGGAAGCTGAGGTCCAGGCGGAGCGGGTCGTCCTTCCCCGCGTGTGCCACCGCGGCCAGCGCCAGCAGCAGGGCCGCGGCCACGGCGGCGCGCGCCATCTCGGCGCGGACCCAAGCGCGGCAATCCCGAGCGCGGGCGCTGTGGTGGCGGGGGAGCGGGTTTATGGACTCGAGCAGCTTTGTGAGAGCACTAGCTATTTCAGGACGGCTCGGGACTGGCTGGGAAGGCCCCACGCGAGCCGGCACTCCGGCCGTCGCATCGCTGCGTGCACCCGGCTCAGCCGCGACACGCGGCTGCCGCGCAGGCGCGCGCGCCCCTCCGGCCAGCTGCTGCTGGCCATTGGCCATTGCTCGCGAGCAACCGTGGCCCGCGCCAGGCGCGCAGCGTGGCTGGCCGCAGCCGGCGGCGATGACGCGCGGCTGCGGCTGGCTGGCGGGTGGGGAGTGAGGCTGCTGCAGCCGCATCTGCGCACGGGGCTGCCGGCGGCGGCCACGGGTGTGGGGCAGCGGGCTCGTTACAGCTCACGGGCGCGCGGCGCGGCAAGTGGGCGGCGCGAGCGCCGGCGGCGGGCCGCTGCGGGCAGCGGCCCACGCGCCGGCGGCGGCCGCCCGTTCCGGCTCTCCTCTCGGTCGCCGCTCAACGGGGGCGCCCCTCGTTCTGTACAGCGATCTCCCTGCCGCGCCGCGCTGCGCGAGCCCCGCAATCAGCGGGCCCGCTGGCGCGCGCGGCGCCGCCGGGCGGGCGCCGGCGCGAGCGGCGAACGCGCCGCTGCCGCCGGCCGCTTAGCAACCGCCGCGCAGGCGCAGCACGAGGTGCAGCGTGGACTCCTTCTGGATGTTGTAGTCGGCCAGGGTGCGGCCGTCCTCGAGCTGCTTGCCCGCGAAGATCAGGCGCTGCTGGTCCGGCGGGATGCCTGCGCGCGCGCGGGCGGGGCGGCGGCGGTGGCGCGGGCGGCGTGAGCGGTCCGCGCGCTGCAGCTCCGCGCCCGGCAGCTGCCAGCGCAGCTGTGCTGTGCTGCTCCGTGCCCGGCCGCTGCCCGCGCAGCGAAGCAGCGACAGCCGCCGCCCCGGCAGGCGCGCGCGCCGCCGCCAGCCTCGGCGCGCGGCACTCACCCTCCTTGTCCTGGATCTTCTGCTTCACGTTCTCGATGGTGTCGCTGCTCTCCACCTCGAGCGTGATGGTCTTGCCGGTGAGGGTCTTGACAAAGATCTGCATGCCGCCGCGCAGGCGCAGCACGAGGTGCAGCGTGGACTCCTTCTGGATGTTGTAGTCGGCCAGGGTGCGGCCGTCCTCGAGCTGCTTGCCCGCAAAGATCAGGCGCTGCTGGTCCGGCGGGATGCCTGCGCGCGCGCGGGCGGGGCGGTGGCGGCGGCGCGGGCGGCGTGAGCGGTCCGTGCGCTGCAGCAGCTGCGCGCCCGGCAGCTGGCAGCGCAGCAGCAGCTGGCAGCAGCAGCCGGCCCGGCGCGCGCGCGCGCGTCGCCAGCCTCGGCTCGCAGGACTCACCCTCCTTGTCCTGGATCTTCTGCTTCACGTTCTCGATGGTGTCGCTGCTCTCCACCTCGAGCGTGATGGTCTTGCCGGTGAGGGTCTTGACAAAGATCTGCATGCCGCCGCGCAGGCGCAGCACGAGGTGCAGCGTGGACTCCTTCTGGATGTTGTAGTCGGCCAGGGTGCGGCCGTCCTCGAGCTGCTTGCCCGCAAAGATCAGGCGCTGCTGGTCAGGCGGGATGCCTGCGCGCGCGCGGGCGGGGCGGTGGCAGCGGCGCGGGCGGCGTGAGCGGTCCGTGCGCTGCAGCAGCTGCGCGCCCGGCAGCTGCCAGCGCAGCAGCAGCTGGCAGCAGCAGCCGGCCCGGCGCGCGCGCGCGCGTCGCCAGCCTCGGCTCGCAGGACTCACCCTCCTTGTCCTGGATCTTCTGCTTCACGTTCTCGATGGTGTCGCTGCTCTCCACCTCGAGCGTGATGGTCTTGCCGGTGAGGGTCTTGACAAAGATCTGCATGCCGCCGCGCAGGCGCAGCACGAGGTGCAGCGTGGACTCCTTCTGGATGTTGTAGTCGGCCAGGGTGCGGCCGTCCTCGAGCTGCTTGCCCGCAAAGATCAGGCGCTGCTGGTCAGGCGGGATGCCTGCGCGCGCGCGGGCGGGGCGGTGGCGGCGGCGCGGGCGGCGTGAGCGGTCCGTGCGCTGCAGCAGCTGCGCGCCCGGCAGCTGCCAGCGCAGCAGCAGCTGGCAGCAGCAGCCGGCCCGGCGCGCGCGCGCGCGTCGCCAGCCTCGGCTCGCAGGACTCACCCTCCTTGTCCTGGATCTTCTGCTTCACGTTCTCGATGGTGTCGCTGCTCTCCACCTCGAGCGTGATGGTCTTGCCGGTGAGGGTCTTGACAAAGATCTGCATGCCGCCGCGCAGGCGCAGCACGAGGTGCAGCGTGGACTCCTTCTGGATGTTGTAGTCGGCCAGGGTGCGGCCGTCCTCGAGCTGCTTGCCCGCAAAGATCAGGCGCTGCTGGTCAGGCGGGATGCCTGCGCGCGCGCGGGCGGGGCAGTGGCAGCGGCGCGGGCGGCGTGAGCGGTCCGTGCGCTGCAGCAGCTGCGCGCCCGGCAGCTGCCAGCGCAGCAGCAGCTGGCAGCAGCAGCCGGCCCGGCGCGCGCGCGCGCGTCGCCAGCCTCGGCTCGCAGGACTCACCCTCCTTGTCCTGAATCTTCTGCTTCACGTTCTCGATGGTGTCGCTGCTCTCCACCTCGAGCGTGATGGTCTTGCCGGTGAGGGTCTTGACAAAGATCTGCATGCCGCCGCGCAGGCGCAGCACGAGGTGCAGCGTGGACTCCTTCTGGATGTTGTAGTCGGCCAGGGTGCGGCCGTCCTCGAGCTGCTTGCCCGCGAAGATCAGGCGCTGCTGGTCCGGCGGGATGCCTGCGCGCGCGCGGTGGCAGCGCGGGCAGCGGCGGCGGCGCAGCAGCGGCGGCGTGAGAGCAGCGCGCGCGCGCGCACGCGGCGAGCGGGCACGAGGCGGGCCCGCGGCGGCGCTCCCAGCGGCCCGAGGGCGGACCATGCGCGGGGGCGCGCGGCATGGGCCGCCCGGGCGCGGAGTACAGCGCTCGTCGAAGGCCGCGGAGCCTTCCGACCGCAACGGCCCCCGCCCCGGCGCCCCTGGCCGCGCCGCGGCGCCCAGCGCCATGCGCCGGGCCCATGAGGCGCGGGCAGGGGCGGCCGGGCCCGTCCAGAGCGCGCGTGGGCGGGGGCGGGGATGGCGCAGCACGCGCGCCCGCGTGGCGCCCCCGGCACCCGCCGCGCGCCGGCGCCGCGCTGTGAGCGCGGTCCGGCCGCGTCCGCGGCGCGGGCGCGTGCATGCAGCGCCGATCAGGCCCGCGCTGGCGCGGGAGGGCGCCCCGCGACAGCGAGGCAACAACAGCCCCACGCCCGGCCGCGCGCGGCCCTGGGGCGCCGCGAGGCACTCACCCTCCTTGTCCTGGATCTTCTGCTTCACGTTCTCGATGGTGTCGCTGCTCTCCACCTCGAGCGTGATGGTCTTGCCCGTGAGCGTCTTGACGAAAATCTGCATCGTGGCGGGCTGTCTGGGTGCTGCGGGGGCCTCCCGGAAAAACCGTGTGGGTGGGGGGCGGCGGGGCGGGCGGCGGCTATGTGCGACGCGGACGGCGTCGAACCGCGTCGGGCGGGGTTCTGCTGTCGTCGCGTCGCGCCGCGCGGCGCTGCTCAGCGCCGCTCTAGCCCGCCGCCGCGTGCATGCGTGCCGCGTCCCCTCACGCCGCCGCCGCCGCCGGCGCTCGGCGGCCGCGCGCGCGCGGTTCGAACGCTCAAACGCGGCCGCCCCGGCGCGCGCCGGCTCAGCGCCACCAGAAGCTGACGGAGAAGCTGGTGCTCAGCGACTTGACGTAGTGCCACCACCGCGGCGGCATGTACAGCATGTCGCCCGGGCGCAGCAGGACGTCAGCGTACGGCGCGGCCGCAAAGCCGGGGAACGCGGCCGCGTCGGGCGCGCCCACGTCGACGCGGCTCGTGTTGGTGTGCGGCCCGTCGGCGTGCGGGTGCAGCGACGCCGAGTGGGCGGGGTCGTACAGCCGCACGTACTTGGCGCCCACGACCTGGGCCAGGAAGTTGTGGTCCGGGTCGTAGTGCAGCGGCGTGACGGTGCCCGCCGGCCCGAGCCACGCGTTGACCGCGGTCACGCCGGAGCCCCCGAGCGCGACGTAGTCCGGCGCCGACACGTCGGCCGCGAGCGCGGGCACCTGCGCGAGCAGCTCGTGCTGCGCCAGGTAGCCCAGCCGGCGCGGCGGCGCCGCCGCCGGCGCTGCCGTGCCCGCCGCGCCCGCCGCGCCCTGCTCGGTCTGCTGCTGCCCTCCCTGCTGCTGCTGCTGCTGCTGCTCCGCCGCCTCCCCCTGCGCCTCCCCCTGCGCGTCCCCCTGCGCCTCCCCGGGCAGCGCGAGGTGCTGGGCGATGAACTCATCCAGCGTCATCAGCTGCGTGCCCCAGCCCTCCTGCAGGTACGACGACCCGAGCTCCACCGGCACCGTGCGGCGCCCCGCGACCTGCGCGGCGGGTGTGTGCGTGTGTCTGTTTGTGTGTGTGTGTGTGGGGGGGGGGCTGCGGCGCAGGCACCGGCGCCGGCCGCGTGGCGTGCGCGCGCGCTCTCTTACACGCGCCTGCGACAGGTAGGTCAGGTCGTGCCAGCGCTCCATCGCCGGCCAGTGGGCCATCGCGCCCCTGATGACCGCCGGCACCGGCCCGCCTGCGCCCGCGCGGCGGCGGGGGCGGCGCTCGGCGCGGCGCGGCCGAGGCGCCGGCGCCGGCAGCGCGGCGGCGGCGGCGGCGGCGGCGCGGGCCGGCCCGGCGGCGGCGGCGCGGCGCACCCTCTCGCAGCAGGTACCGCTCCAGGAACTGCTCGAGGCTGGGGCAGGTCTCGACCGGCACGACCGCAGACGCGGGCGTGAGCGACCCCGGCGGCAGCAGCGCCGCCTCGGCCGGCGCGAGGCCGGCGCGGGCGTCGCCGCCGGCGGGCGGCAGCGCGGGCGGCGGCGCCGGCTCGAGCCGGCGCCGCTTGGCTGCTGCCGGCGCCGCGGGCGCGCCGGCCCCGTCCGGCGCGGCAGCGCCGCCGCCGCCGCCGCCGCCGCGCGACGCGAGCAGCGCGGCGTCCACGTCGGCGATGGCCGCGTCGAGCGCCGCCCGGAAGCGCGGCCCGCCCATCATGGCCGCCAGGTCGAGCTGCTTGAGCGCGTCCGTCAGCTCGCCCGGCGACGGCGCGCCGCCGCGCGCGGGCGCCGACCCAGCGGCCTCGCCGCCGGCGCCGCCCGCGCCCGCGCGTGGCGGCGCCGCCAGGCGCGCCGCGACCGCGAGCAGCGTGAACGCCGTGTATGCGTCGCGCCAGGCCTGCGGCGGCAGCGGGCCGCGCCGTTGCCTGGCGCGCGGCGGGCGCGGCGCCGCGCCTCTCGGCGGACGCAGCGCCGCGCGCGGCGGGCCCGGCCCGCGGCGCCGCACACCAGCTCCGCCTCCGACCAGTGGCCCGTGTGCAGGCGCTCCCAGCAGCGCTCCCGCAGCGCCTCGGCCGGCAGCAGCAGCTCGCGCCACGAGGGGCCGCCCACGCGCGCGGCGGCGGCCGCCGCGGCGCCGCGCAGGCTGGCGCAGGGCGCGCCGCCGGCGGCGTCCCAGTCTGGCCAGAACTCCGCGAGCGCTGCGGGCGGCAGCGCCGCCACGAGCCGCGCCGCGAGCTGCTCACCGGCGTGCGGCGCCGCCGCTCCGCCGTCGCGCGCGCCGTCAGCGCGGGCGCGCGCTCCATGCCCCGTCCCCGCTGGCGCGATCCGGACGCCGGCGCACGCCCCGCCCGCCCTGCCCGCCCTGCCCGCCCTGCCCCCTGCTACTGCTCGTCCAGCTGCTGCTGCTCCTCCTCCGCCTGCAGTTCCTCCTCTGGCTGCTGCTCCTCCTCTGGCTGCTGCTCCTCCTCTGGCTGCTGCTGCTCCTCTGGCTGCTGCTCCGGCTGCTGCTGCTCCGGCTGCGCCGCGAGGGCGGCGTCGAGCTGACCAAAGTCCTCCAGCTCCTGCACTGTGTCGGCGTCGCCCACCAGCTGCGCGGTCGCGGCGGCGGGGGCGCCGGGGGCGGCGGCGTTGTCGGCGCCAGCCGCGTGCGGCGGCACCGGCGGCGCCGGCGCTCGCGCGGCGGGCGTGCCCCGCCCAGCGGGCGTGCCCCGCCCACAGCGGCGGCGCCGGGCGGCGGCGGCGGCCCGCGCGCGCACCCGGCCGCCCGCGTGCAGCTGCGGGATGAGGCGCAGGTGGCTGCCCGCGAGCATGTCGTCCCGGCGCTCCGGGTGGGTGGACAGGTCCACCTGCGCCGCAGAGCGGGGCAGCAGCGGCGCAGCGGCGCGTCGGCGGCCGCCGCGGCCGCGCCGCGCCGCGCCCTGCCCGCTCGCCCACGGGCGCAGCCAGCCCGTGCGGTGCCCCAGGCGCGGCTTGCCTCCTCGTACTGCACGCCCTTGGTGTCGAGGATGCGCTTGATGGTCGCGATGTCGCCCCGGACCTTGGGCAGGGCCGGGATGGACGTGGAGAAGAGGACCACGCCCTGGCCCCCGCCCATCGCCGGTCGCGGACTGGCGCGGCTCGCCGTCGCCGGATCAGCGCGCGCGGCGGCGGCGGCGGCAGCAGCGGCGGGCGAGGCGCTGCGCGGAGCGCGGTGCGCGCGTGCGAGCCGTGGGCGGTCTGGCGACGCGGCGGCCGAGCTGTGGACGCCACACGAACCGCACGCGGGTGAAGCAACTGTGTTACGCTCGCTCGCGCAACTGCCTGGTCGACGTCGCCAAAATCCCCGCCGCCCGCGTCGAGGTCAGCGCCCGCGGCGGCGCTCGCGTCAGCCTGCTGCTACAGTCCCCCGCGCGCCGCCGCAATACGGGCGAGCGCGCGCGGCCAAGACAACGGATGGATCCGGATGCGGCGACGAGCCTCAAAACCGTCCGGTCGGGCCCGGCGGCCCGGCGGCCCACCCGAGGGCGCTCAAGCGCATGCATGCCCCCCTTGCGGTAGTGCTGCCCCACCGCCCCAAAGCCCTCCTCCGCCTGCCCACAAGCCAAGCGTGCGTGGGCCCACAGGCCCGCTGCTGCTGTCCCAGCGCCCGAGGCTGCGCCGCTCCAGCGCGGGGGTGCGCACGCGGCCGCCGCGGCCGCCGCCGCCCAGCGGCGGCCCAGGCGAGCCGCCTACGACGCGGCCGCCGGCTTGGCGCTGGCCGGCGGCACCGCCGGCGCGGGCGCTGCCGCAGCCGGCGCCCCAGCCGGGGGCGGGGGCGTGCCGGCTGCCGCCGGCGTGCCCGGCGCTGACACGGGCACCGCCGTGGCCTCCATCGGCTCCGCCTTGACCGCCGGCTTGGCGGCCGGCGCTGAGGCCGCGGCCGACGAGCCCGTGGCGGCGGGCGCCGCGGCGCCACCCTTGGCGCCGCCGGCCGCCGCCGCCGCCGCGCTGCTGCCCGCGCCCCCAGCGGCCGAGGCCGCCGCGGCGCTGCTGCCCGCGGCGCCGGCGCCGGCGCCGCTGCTGCCTGCGGCCGCGGCCGCGGCCACCGCGGCCGCGGCAGCCGAGCTCGCGGCCGCCAGCGCGGCGGCCTTGCTGGCGAGGATGCCCTTGCTGTTGTTGGCCGCCGCCGCCGCGGCGAGCGCCGCGTGCGCGGCGGCAAAGTCGGGCAGGCCGTTGGCGCCGGGCGCGAGCCGCACGATCTGCGGCAGCATCGTGCCCGCCGGCAGCTTGCCGCCCGCCGCCGCGGCGGCGGCGCGCTGGCTGGCCGCCACCGCCGCGAGCGCCGACGGCTGCAGCGACATCGTCGCGAGCTGCACCATCGGCACGCTGGCGGCGCCGCTCGCGCCACCAGCGCCTGCGCCGGCGCCGCCGCCGGCGCCGCCGGCGCCGCCGCCGCCCGCGGCCGCTGCCGCGGCCGCGGCCTGCTGCGCCGCCTGCAGGCGCTGCAGCTGCGCCAGCGTGCTCGCCGGCAGCAGGTGCGTGAGCGGGACGCCCATGCTGCCGAGCAGCTTGGGGTCGATGAGGCCCATCGGCAGCATGCCGCCCAGGCCGGCTGGCATGACCATCACCGTGCTCACGGACGGCAGCCCCGACGCCGACGCGCCCGCGGCGCCGCCGCCGCCGGCCTTGCCGCCCGCGCCGCCGCCCGGCCCGCCGCCGCCGCCCTGGCCGCCGCTGCCGCTGCCGGCCGCGTTGCCGCCGCCGCCGCCGCCGCCGGCGCCCTCGCCCTCCTTCCAGAGCACCTTTGGGCGCTGCATGTCATTCTTGGCGTAGTAGAGCCCGCAGGCGTTGCACAGCGGGCGGCCGTCGTTCTTGTCCTTTCGCCAGAACGGCGTGCTGCGCGTGCCGCAGTTCTTGCACACCTGCGGGCCGGCGGCGCGGGGGCACAGCGGGTCGGCGCGGGCGGCGGGTCGGCCGGCGCGGCCGCCGCGCGCCGCGGGCGGCCGGGCCGGCACCTCGCGGCCGTGCCGCGCGCCGCCGCGCGCCGCACCTTCTGCTCCTTGACCAGCTTGCGGCCGCGCTTCGGCGCGCTCGGGTAGGAGCTCACCGGCGGCGGCGCGGGCTGCGCCTGCGGCTGCGCCTGCTGCGGCGCCTGCGCCTGCGCCGGCGCCTGCTCCGCCGCGGCGGCGGCCGCCGCGGCCGCGGCGCCGCCGCTCGCCACGTCGCCGCGCTGCCGCTTGCTGCCGCCCGGGTCGGCCGCCGGCACCGGCGCCGCCGCGGCCGCGGCCTTGCTGGCGCTCGCCGCCGCGGCCGCCGCGGCCGCGCTGGCCGCCGCGCCGCTGGCGGGCGGCAGGTTGGCGGGCGCGACGGCGCCCGGGTGCACGCCGGACATCGCCGGCAGGCCCGGCACGATGCCGCCGCCCGCGCCCGACATGCTGTGCACGCCCGCCGTCGAGTGGGCGGGCACCATGCCCGGCACCGTGCCCGTCGCGGCGCTCGGCACCGTCACGCCGTGCGCCGGCATGCCCGGCTGACCGCCGCCGCCGCCGGCCGCCGCGTGCGCGGCCTCGTCGCCGCCGGGCTGCTGCATCATGCCGCCCCACATGCCGCCCGCCTGCTGCATCCACGCGGCGTACGGGTGCGCGCCCGCCCCCGCGGCGCCGGGCATCTGCGCCGCCGCCATGTGGGCCATGCCCGCCGGCAGCATCTGCTGCCCCATCGCCCCGCCGGGCGCCGCGCCCGCCATGCCCGCGCCCATGCCCGGCCACGCCGCGCCGGGGCTCGCGGCGCCCGGCATCGGCGGCGCGCCGCAGCCGAGCGCCGCCGTCGCGGCCGCGCCGCCCGCGGCCGCCATCGCCGCGGCGTCGCCGCCGGGCGCGCCGCTGTAGCCGGGCATGCCGCCGCCATACATGCTGGCCATCCACATCTGCCACCACCAGAACATCGCCGCCTGCTGCTGCTGCTGCTGCATCTGCCACTGCTGCGCAAAGTCCTGCAGCGGCGTGCCCGTCACGGTCGCGCCGGTGGCGGAGCTGCTGCCGTTGCCGCCGGTCGACGACGGCGGCGCGGCGCCGGCGCCCGTGCCCGCGGCCGCGGCCGCGGCCGCGCCGGCGTCCTCGCCGGCGCCGGCGCCCACGGCGGAGCCCGAGCCGGCCGCGGGCGCCGCCGCGCCGGCGCCGTCGGCCGAGCCCGCGGCCGCGGCCCCGGACGACCCGGCCGTCGCACCCGACGCCGACTCCTGCTTGACAGACGCCGCCGGGGCCTGCTGCTGCTGCTGCTGCTGCTGTTGCTGCTGCTGCTGCTGCTGCTGCTGCTGCTCCTGCGGTGCTGGTGGTACGCCGTCGTCGACCTGCATCGGCGCCGGCGCCTGCTGCGCCGCCAGCTCAGCCCCCGCCGGCGCCGCGTCGGCGCCGCTGGCCTGCTGCGGCTGCTGCTGCAGCTGCTGCTGCTGCTGCGCCTGCTGCGCCTGCTGCGCCTGCTGCTGCTGCGCCGCGGCGGCCGCCAGCTGCTGCTGGTGCGCCGCCTGCGCCTGCGCCTGCGCCTGCGCCTGCGCCGCCTGCGCCTGCTGCTGCGCGGCCGCGGCCTGGCCCCAGTACTGCTGCATCGCCGCCATCTGGGCCCACATGTAGGGGCCGTACATCTGGCTCATCTGGGCCATGTGGGCCATGTGCGGCTGCATGGCCGCCGCAGCGCGGCCGTCGACGCCGTCCTCCTGGCGTGCGGCGGCGGAGGCGGCAGCAGCGGCAGCGGCGCGCGGGGGTGCGCGGGGTGCGTGGGTGCGGCGTTGAAGGGAGGGAGAGGGGGGTTGAGGGGTGAGCGGCGCGGCCCGCGGGCGCGGAAGCGGCAGCGGCGGCGGCGGCGGCGGGAGCAGCAGCGGCAGCAGCGGACGGCGCAACGCTCGCGCGGGCGCCGGCGCCGGCCCGCTGCGCCCTCAGCGGCGGCCCGCGTTGCTCTGCCGAGCCGCCGCTCCGCACCTGCATCGCGGTGGGGCCGCCCTGCGCGAGCGGCGCGGCCTGGTGGTGCACCATGTCCAGCGCGGGCGTGCCCTCCACCAGCCCGCCCGCGTCCGCCATGCGGGCGCCGCGGGCCTAGAGTGCTCGGGGGATGGGCCTGGGCGCGCGGCGCGGCGACAGCGGGCAGCGCCGGCGAAGGTGAGCGCTCACAGGCGCCGCCCGGCCCGCAGGCTGCCCAGCTACGCGCGCACGGCGGTGCCCGAACGAAATCCTGGCGAAGCGCGCATCGCCCGGGCCGCCCCGGGCGCTGGGCGAGCGGCGCTGCTGTGCGGGCCCACCTGTCGCCTCCGCCGCCTGGCTCACGCCGCGCGCCGACCCGTCATGCGTGTGGAGTCTGTCAGCGCGACGCGCCCCCGTGATGCTCTGCTGGGGCGCGCAAGGAGCCAGGCTCGCCCGGCGACTCGGCAGCGTGCGAGGGCTGCTGCGCCGTCGGCGTGTGGCTGCCGGGCTGCCGCGCCTTGGTGTGGGACGCGGGCGGCCGAGGAATGCGCGGCGGCGGGCGGCCGGCCGCTCGCGCCTACGACGGCGGCGGGCGCTTCAGCGGCGACGGCTCCGGCGCCTCGGCGCGCGCAGCCGGGCGAAGGGCATGCTGCTCATGCTGTTACCGCAGCAGGCAGACGCCAGCGGACACACACGCGCATCGCGCCTGCTGCGACGACGCGCGCCGTCCGACGTTGTGTTGGGTTGGCCCCCAGCCATTGTTCGCCGTGCCCGGCAGCTGCCTGCGTGCACGGCCAAAGCCCCGGCCCCGCCGGCTGCTGCTCGCGCGCTACGCGTCCGCCGCGCCGCCGCCGCGCTCCGCCGCGAGCAGGCGCTGCAGCGCGGCGTCGGCCTCGCCCCACGGCACCGCGCCGCCGGCCGACGCGGCGGGAAAGAGCTCCATCAGCGGCTCAAACCCGCCCCGCGCCGCGAGCTCCGCGCGCAGCTCGTCCTGCCAGCTCGGCGCGCGCGGCGCGCGGTCGCCGCGCTCGCCGCCGCCGCCGCCGCGCGGGGGCGCAGGCGGTGCGCGACCATCGACAGCATGTCGCCCAGCATCGCCTGCTTGGCCGCCTTTATGAGCGCGCGCGTGGCGGGGTCGGCGTGCACGGCCATGATGCTCGGCGCGCTGTTCACCTCCAGCAGCCAGGGGTGCAGCGACTCGTCCAGCAGGTAGTCCAGGCCGAGCATCTGGAAGCCATAGTTGGCCACGCCCGGCGACAGCCAGCGGTGCGCGGCGCGCAGCGGCCCGAGCACGGCCGCCGCGGTCGCGGCGCTGTGGCGCCGCATCGTGCCCCACAGCGCGGCCCAGCGCGGCGCGCCGAGCTCGGCCGCGAGCTGCGGCAGGCCCCAGACGAGCGTGTCCTCGTTGCGCGCGTAGTTGGTCACGTGCCCCGCCGCGGGCTTCACGCCCGCGCCGTCCACCTGGAGGGTGCGGGCGCAGGGGCGCGGGCGCGGCCGCGGGCGTGGGCGGGGCGACGGGGGCAGGGCGGCGGCGGCCCGCGGGGCAGGGCGGCGGCGGCGGCCGCGCGCTGCTGCCGCGCGCGGCGCACCGGGCGGCGGGCGTCGTAGGGCTCTCCCGAGAAGAGCACGAGCCCCTCGCTGTGCAGGTAGGCGCGCAGCGGCGCGTGCCCCGTGACCAGCAGCCAGAGGCGCAGGTGGAACTTGCGGCCGCGGAGGAGCAGCGGGTTGGTAATGTACTGCTGCGCGACCTTGATGTGGCTCTGCGGCTTGCCGGGGTGCCGCGGCGGCCGCAGCGCGACCTGCACCGCGCTGCGCGGGGAGGCGGGCACGCGGCGTCGTCGGCGGCGTCGTCGGCGGCGCCGCGCCGTGGCCGGCGCTGGCGCGCGGCCAGCGCGCTCACTGCTGCGAGCGCACGAGGCGCAGCCCCTTGCCGGCGTCCTGGCCCGTCTTGAGCATCCACAACCCCGTGTCGCCGCCGGCGGGCGCGCCGCTGCCCTGCCCGCCGCAGCCGCCACCGCTGCCGTCGCTGCCCTGGCCGCCGCCGGCGCCGCTGGCATAGGTGGCCAGATAGGCCTGGAAGGCTGGGAGGTCCTCAGGGATGCAGAAGCTCAGCGGCACGATGCTGAAGGCCTTGGCGCCCAGCGCCTGCGCCGCGGCGGGCGGGCGGCCAGGCGGCCAGGCGGTCGGGCGGGCGGGGCGAGGGCGGGGCGAGGGCGGGGCGGGGCGCTGCGGCTGCCGCCGCGGGCGCCGCCGAGGGGCAGCGGGCTGGCGCGCGGCGCACCATGCGCAGCGTCTGGACCATGCGCTTCTTCATGGTCAGGCAATTGAGCCCCGCGATGGCCGACACGACCTGGCCCCGCCGCAGCAGGCGCGCCGCCTTGATGGCGTACACGCTCTTCGTCCAGAGCAGCTCCCACTGCTGTGTGTGCCGGTAGCCCAGCTGCGCGTCGTCCGCGCGCAGGCCGCGCGCGGCGGCGCCGCGCGCCGTCGCCGTCGTCGCTGCCGGGCGGAGCTGGGCCCGGCGCCGTCGGCGGCGGCGGCGCCGCCGGCCGGGCCCCCGGCGCCCGCCGCGGCGGCGTCACTGTCGAGGCTGTCGCTGCTGCCGCCGCTCGCGCCCAGCCGCGGGCCGCCGCCGCCGCCGCCGCCGGCGCTGGCCGCGGCGAGGCTGAGGCCCGCCAGCGCGGTGGCTGGCGGGGCGGACCCCGGCGCGGGCTTGTGCGGCCCGCCGCTGCGCGTGCCGCCCATCGCGGTCAGCACATCCTCGATCTCTATGGTCGCCACGCGGCCCTGGCTCCACAGCAGCTCATCGACCCAGAAGCGAAAGCCCGGCGGCGCCGCCAGCACGCCGCCCGCGACGCCGCCGGCGGCCGCCAGCGCGGCTGCGGGCGCGGTGCGGGGGCGCGGAGCTCTCAGGAGCGGCGCGGGTGGGCGGCCGGAGCTGCCGGGCAGGGCGCCGGGACGTGGCGGGCTCGGCGCGGCCGGCCGCCGTCGGCCGCCGGCGCCGAGACGGCGGCTGCCGCCGCGCGCCGCGCCGGCGCGCCCGGGCCGCAGCAGCTCGGCCGCCGCGCTGGACGCACCCGCCGGAGCGCCGGCCTCGCTGTCGTCCGCCTCGCCGCCCGCGCCGGGACCGGGGCACGCCGGCGCGTCCATCGAAAGCTGCGACCGCGCCTGCCACTGGGCAGCCGCAGCGCTGGCCCGCGGCGTCGGTCGCGCCGTCACCGCGGCGCTTCCAGGTGTCGGCTCATGTCGCGGCAGCGCGCCGAGCGGCCCAGAGGCGCCGCGCGCAGGCAGCGAGGCGCGGGCGGCCAGCTCGCGGCTCGGCTGCGCGCATGAGCCGCCTCCTGACGAGTTTCTATGGCCGTCGCGCAGCTGTGGGCGAGCAGCGTCGTCGCGCGCTTCAAACCCAGGTGGCTGTTGAGCTGCCGGCCGCCGCCGCTGCGCCGCCGCACACACGGCTGCGTCGTCTGGGGTCCGCCACACCGCGGCCCACCACCAGCCGCCGCCACCACACCTCCGCCGCCACCACCAGACGCCGCCGCCCGACGCCGCTGCGCGACCGCCGCTGCTGCGCTCTCTCGCCGCTCGCAACCCGCACGCCCCCGGCCAGCCACCCACCGCGCCGCCCGTGCGGTCATGCATGCATGATGCACCCGGCGGCGGCGGCGGCGGCGCGGCGCTAGCGTCGCGGCAGCGCCGCCCGGCGCGCCGCTGCGCACGCGGACCCCGCTGCTGCCGCGCGGCGCGGCGCGATGGAGTGGCTGCGCCGCGTCGGCAGCGGCGCCGAGCGCCCGGGCGGCTCGGGCCTGCTGCCGGCGGAGAAGCTGCGGGGCTACTACGACCTCGCCAAGGCGCGGCGGGGGCCGGCCGGGCGGGAGGCAGCGGGCGCGGCGGTTGGCGGCGGCGGTTGGCCGCCGCCGCCGCGGCAGTGGCGGCGGCCGTTACGCGGCGGCGGCGGCGCGTGCTGAACAGCGCGCCCGCGCGCGCTCGCAGGAGGCGGGCGGGCGCGCGATTGAGGCGGACGAGCAGGGCCGGGCGGGCGACGCGCTGCGGCTGTACAGCACGGCGCTGGAGATCATTGCTGAGGGCCTGGCGCTGCAGGTTGGGCCACGCGTGACGCAGCAGCGCGGCGGGCAGCGCGGCAGGCAGCGCGGCAGCCGCGCGCCGCGCGGCCCGCGACGGCTGCGGCGGCCGCCGACGGCCGGTGGGGGCGCCGCGCCGCGCAGGTGCAGAGCTCGGGGCTGTCGGCCAAGGCGGACAACGTCGCGAGCTGGCGGTCGCAGCTCGCCGCGTGGCAGGGGAGCATGCGCGACCGCGTGGCGCAGCTCAGCGCGGCGCGCGGCGCCGCGGCGGCGCCGCCGGACGCACGCCGCATCATGGCGCCGCCGCGCATCCTGCCGGACGCTGCGGCCCTCGCGGCGATGGCGGCGCCGCCGGCGCCGCAGCCGTCGCTGGTCATCGTCCCGCGCGGGTGCGGCGCAGCGCAGCACCGCGCGCAGCTCGCGTCCGCGCAGCGGCGGACGGCGCAGCCGCCGCGCGGCTCCGACTGCGCCGCCGGCCGCCGCCCGCGCCGCCGCAGGCAGGCGGGCGCGGGCGGGCGCGGCGCGCAGCAGGCGCGCGGGCGCGGCGCCGCGCCCGCGGGCGCCGGCGGCGCCGCCGGCGCCGCCGCGGCCGCGGCGGGCGCGCTCGCGGCGCGCGCGGCGCTGAGCAAGGAGGACGAGAAGCTGCGGGCGCTGGTCTCTGCTGAGATCCTCGACGCGAGCCCCTCTGTGAGCTTCGACGACATCGCCGGTCTCCGCCTCGCCAAGCAGGCCCTGCAGGAAGCGGTCATTCTGCCAACGTGCGCCGCGCGGCGGCAGCGGCGCCGGCGGCAGCGGCGGCACGCACGCGTCGAGTGGCGGCGGCCGCCGCCAGCGCGCCGCGGCGCTCGCTGCAGACCGCCGACCGCGCGGCGCCCGCCTGCCCGCCCGCTGGCGCCGCCGCAGGCTGCGCGCTGACATCTTCAGCGGCCTGCGCGCGCCGGTGCGGGGCATCCTGCTGTATGGCCCGCCCGGCAACGGCAAGGTGCGGCGGCCCCCCGCGGCGGCGCCCGCGCCTGCCTCGTCCGCTCGCTGCGCCGCCCGAGCGCCCGCGTGCTGCCCTGCGCGGCGTCACGCGTGTGTGCATGCGCGCAGACGATGCTCGCCAAGGCGCTCGCGTCTGAGAGCGCCGCGACGTTCTTCAACATCAGCGCGTCCAGCCTGACCAGCAAGTGGGTGGGCGAGGGCGAAAAGCTCGTACGGGCGCTCTTTGCCATGGCCGTGGAGCGGCAGCCGAGCATCATTTTCATCGACGAGGCGCGGCGGCGGCGCGGCGCGGGCAGCGGGACGGAGGGCAAGGGCAGAGGGCGCAGCGCGGGAAGCGGGAAGGCGGAGGGGCAGGCGGCGCGGTGGTCGGGGCGGGACAGGGACGGCGCGGGGGCGGGGACGGGGCGCCGCGCAGCGCACGCAGCCCCCGAGCTGCCCCGACGCGCGCCGTGTGCGCCGGGGCGCGTCGCCGCGCCGCGCCGAGCCCGCCGCTGCCCGCCGCCCGCCGCCCGCCGCCGCGCAGATCGACTCGCTGCTGAGCGCGCGCAGCGCGGGCGAGCACGACGCGGCGCGGCGGCTGAAGACCGAGTTCCTCGTCCAGTTTGACGGCGTTGCCGGCGCCGGCGCGAGCGACGCGCGCGTGGTCGTCATCGGGGCCACCAACCGGTGCGGTCGTGCGCGCGTCTCGCTGCGCGGGCAGCTTGGGGCGGCGGCGACCAGGGGCCGCACGCCCGCCCGCGCACGCCCACACACACACGCATCGCCGCGCCACGCCGCGCCACAGGCCGGGCGAGCTGGACGACGCGGTGCGGCGGCGGCTGGTCAAGCGCATCTACATCCCCCTGCCGGACGCCGAGGGCCGCGCCGCGATACTCACGCACCTGCTCGACGGCGGGCCCGGCCGGCGCAGCAGCGGCTGCGGCGGCGGCGGCGGCGGCGGCGGCGCGCGCGCGGCGGCCGCGCGCCGGGCGTGCGGCACACGCTCTCGGCGCGCGACCTCGCGCGCGTCGTCGCGAGCACGGAGGGCTACAGCGCGAGCGACCTCACCGCGCTCTGCCGCGAGGCGGCGCTCGGCCCCGTGCGCGAGCTCGGCCCGTCCGCGCTCGCGCGCGTGTCGCTCGACCGCATCCGCCCCGTGGGCCTGCCGGACTTTGCCGACGCGCTCGGCGTCATCCGGCCGAGCCTGTCGCGGGAGCAGCTGCAGGCGTTTGAATCGTTCACGCGCGAGTTTGGCGCGCAGTGAGCGACGGCGCCGCGAGGTGCTGCTGGCTGCGGCTGCTCCGGGGCCCTCGCGGGGCGGCCGCAGTGGAACGAACACGGCCTGTTTCCTTCGTGAAGGGCTGATCGGCCCGCACCGACCGACGCGGGGCGGCGCTCGCAAGGCGGCGCTTGCGGCGCCGCGCCGCGTGGCAACTCTCCCAGCTGCCTGCGTCTCAGCAGCGCTGCGATGCTAGCATCGCGCGCGCCGCACGTCGGCCCGGCCGCTCCATGGCGAGCTCGGCCGCGGCGGCCGCGCGCTCTCTAGGCTAGTCTCGGCCCAGGCACCCCACCCCGCCCGGGCGCGCCTCGCGGCGCCTCGGCGGCGCATGCTGCACACGCTGACCACCCCTGGGCTGAATCCTACCGCGGCGCCGCAGCGATCACATGTGCTGCCCACCTGCTGGCGCCGCGGGCCGCCGCTGCCAGCGCACGCCCCGCCCACTGCCGCTGCCGCTGCCGCCGCCCCGCGCCCACGCGCCCGCGATCGACGCCAACGCCGGAGCGCACCTGGTCAGGAGGGAGCGGGCGCGTGGGCGGGAGCGGGCGTGCGTGCGTGGCCGCGTGGCAGCGATAGCTAGCTGCTGCTGCCTCGGGGCGGGGGCAACACGACTCGTTCCACTTGTGTACACAGCGGCGGACGAGGACCGACGCCGCGGGGCGGCGCTCGCAAAACGCGGCTTGCGGCGCTGCACCGCGCGACGACTCTGCGCCGCCACCTGCATCTCTCAGCAGCGGCGCCGCACCCCTCTGCCCCTAAACTACGGGGCTTCTGCCAACATGCTGTACGCGGCCAGCTCCTCATCGTCGCTGTCCATCTCGCTGCCGGCGTCGTCGTCCTCCGCCGCCGCCGCGCTGGAGATGGCCGCGTCCACGCTCAGCACCGCCTGCGCGTCGTCCACCACGCTCAGCGTCTGCGCGCGGCGCGGCGCGGAGCGGAGTGAGTCGCGGCGAGGGCGAGTCGCGGTGCCCATCCGCGGTGCGGGGGGGCCCGCACACCCAGCAGCCGCGCGCGAGCGCCCAGCGCGCCCAGCCGTCGTCGGCCCGCGCGCCCATGGGCGCTGGCCAGCGCGCCCGGCGCCAGCCAACGCGCCCCGCCCCTCAGCGCCGCGGTCTCTCTCGCCTTGACGCCCGCGTCGACGTCGTCCTGGCGGACCACAAAGTCCTTGAACGTGAGCTCAAGGAAGCGAACCAGGGCGTAGACGTCCTCAAACGTGCTCAGCGCGCCCAGCGAGGCGCGCACGCTGCCCAGCGGCAGCGGCACGGGCACGAGCTGCCGCGCCGCGCCGGCGCCGCCCGCGCCGCCGGGGCCGGGGCTGAGCGGGCGCGCCGCGCGGATGCCGCCCGCGGCGTCGCCGCCGGGCTCGCCCAGCGCGGGCGCCGCCTTGGCAGCGGCGTGCCCGTGCTCCGGCCACGGGCGCGCGGGGCCCGCGGCGGCGCCGCTGCTCGCGACGAGGCTGAGGCTCCCCGCGCCGCTCGACCGCGGCGCCGGCTTGACCGGGCTGGCCTCGGCGCTCGCGCCGCCGCCGAGGCCGCCGCCCGCGACGCTCGACATGCGCGGCCGCATGACGACGAGTACGGGGCCCTTGTGCCCGCGCGCGGCGCGCTCGCGCTCCTGCGACGCGCGCGGCGAGCAGCGGGGCGGTGCGCGGCGCGGTGAGCAGGGCGGCGCGGTCGCAGGGCCCGGCAAGCGCCGCAGCGCCCGGGCGGCCCGGCGCGCACACCCACCTCCTCAGGCGTGATGCCGAGGTTGGCCAGGCAGCGCCCGGGGTTGCAGTTGCAGCCCGCGCGGATGTGGAGGCCCGCCGCGGTCGCGGCGGCCTCCACGACGCTGCCGGGCAGGCGGTCGCCGTCCGCGGTCATGACCTGCGGCGCGGCGCGGCGCGGCGGAGAAGTCGGCGCGTGGCGCTCCAGCTCTGTGCGGGCGTCGGGCGGCGGCTGCGGGGGTCGCGGGGCTCGCAGCGCCCACGAGCCGTGTGCCCCGCGCCCTGAGCCCTGAGCCCTGAGCCCTGAGCCCTGAGCCCTGAGCCCTGAACCCTGCCGCACCACCCAGTGCCCCACCTGGAACTGAAAGATGCCACACTGCTGCCCCGGGCCCTCCGCGTGGCGCCCAAACAGGCGCAGCAGCGGGCGGCCGTTGCTGTGCGACAGGCGCGTCAGCTGCACGTGCGTCCACGCGCGCAGCGTCTCGACGTGCGCCGCGACGGCCTGCGGCGTGGTGACACAGTGCGGGTGCGCGGGTGCGCGCCGTGCCGCGCCGCGCCGCGCTGCGCCGCGCCGCGCCGCGGCGCGGGCGCCCCAGCTGCCGCCCTGGCTGCGGCGTCGGCGCGCACCCGCATGCCGCCGAGCGTGTCCAGCAGCGCAAAGCCGTGTTTGAGCGCAGCGATGCTCAGGTAGCCGAGCGTGCCGTCCTCCAGCCCTGTGCGCAGACGAGCGAGCACGCGCGGGTGTGAGCGCGCAGCCGTGGCGCGCGCCGCGCGGGGCGGCGCGCCGCGCGGCCGATTGCCGGCGCTGCGCGGCGGCGGCGGCGCACGCACCCGCGGGCGGCGCGGAGAGGATGTGCCACACGTCCTCCGCGGTCGCGTAATCCACGCTGCCGCCGCCAAAGTAGGTCTTGTTGAGCACGCGCGCCGCGGCCTTGCGCACGAGCAGTGCGCCGAGCCCCGTCGGGTATCTGCGGCAGCGGCGCGGCGGCGCGGCGGCAGGGCGGGCGGGGGTGGGCGCGCGCGGGACCGCCCATGATGAGTCTCTCGCCCGCTTGGGCCGTTTGCTTCACAGCAAGCAACACAAGCAAACCAAGCAAAACAAAAGGCAAACACTAAGCGGACCCAGGCGCACCCAAAGAGCTTGTAGAAGGAGACGGGCACAAAGTCGGGGTTGATCGCGCGCAGGTCGAGCGCGTGCGTCGCCGCGAACGCGGCGGCGTCGAGGACGGTCAGGAAGGTGTGCCGCTCGTCGCTCTTGGCCGCCGCGGCGCTGAGCCAGGCCAGCGGGTAGAGCTGGCCCTCGTAGTTGTCCTGCGAGCGTGTGTGTGTGCGTGTGTGCGCGCGCGTGAGGCAAGGCGGCGCGCCGGCGCACGGCGGCGCACGGCGCACGGCGGCTGCGGCGGCTGCGGCGGCGCAGCGGCGTGCGGCGCGCGGCGGCTGGCCGGCCGCCGGCGGTGTGCGGGTCGAGATGAGCCGCGCGAGCGCCGGCGCTGCGGTGCCTGCGCTGCTGCTGCTGCGGTCACCTTGGCTGGGAAGGCCACCAGGTGGAAGGTCGGCCCGCCGGCGTCGGAGCCGGTGCCGCCGCCGCCGGCAGAGCCCCCGGCGCCGCCGGCGGAGCCCCCGGCGCCGCTGCCGCTGCTGCTGCGCGCCGCCGCGAGCCGGCAGGCGCCGCAGCTGCTCACGCCGCCGTCGAGCGACACGATCAGCCCGCTGCTGCTGCGCGCGCTGCCGCCGCCGCTGCGCGCGACCTCCATCGCGGCGCACTCGATCGGCGCCGGCGCCGCGCGCGCGCGCGCGCCGCCCGGCACCGTGCACGCTAGCGCGGGCGGCCAGCGGCCGAAGCTGAAGCTCGTGCGCCCGCCCGCGCGCGGCGGGCCGGCCGCGGGCGGCGCCGGCCCGGGCGCGGCGAGCCACGCCGCCATCGCCTCGCGGCTGAGGCAGTGCAGCGCCGCGCCGGCGGCCTTGGCGTACCTGTGACGGGGGGGGGGGGGGAGCGGCGGCGCAGGATGAGCCTGCACTGCCTCAGCCAACCACAACGCCTGTGCCGAGCCGGCAGGCGCCGCAGCTGCTCACGCGCCGATGCCGAGGACGCTCTTGTGGTTGGCCTGCGTGTACACAAACGTGCTGCGCCCGCCGCCGCCCTGTGGTCCTCCGCTGCCCGAAGTGAAGGGGAAGAACTCGCCGACCATCTTGAGGCCCTCCGTGGCGCCCCTGCGCGCACGTGTCAGCGAGTGCGCGCGCGCGTGCGTGCGTGCGCGCGCGTGTGGGCGGCGCGTGCCGCGCCCGGCACCGAGTGCTGCTGCGGCTTAAGTCAACTCAGCCCTGAACTACAAAAAAAATGGCCAGGCTATCAAATATTAACGAAACTCACTTGGTCCAGATCACGTAGTACTCGTCCGGGTCGGCGTTGAAGTGGCGCAGCACCTGCAGGGCGTGGCCGGCGCCGGCCCGGCGCGGTGGTCGGCCGGCTGCCGGCGGGCGGGGGCGCGCGCGCAGCGGCGCGCGCTGGCGGGGGCGCACCAGCGCGCGCGCGGCGTCGACCTCGGCCGTCGCCCGGGCGCTGCTGGGGTTGCGGCTGCGCGCGTGCGCGGGCGGGCGGGGTCGGCGGCGGCGTGGGCGTGGCGCGGCGGGGGAGGCGGGCGTCGCGCACACCATCGCCCGCCCGCGCGCCGGGGCGCCGCGCGCGCCTGTGCGGGTTGCCGTAGGCGTTGGACCGCAGCTCCCGCGCCACGGCGTCGATCATGGAGGTGGTGTACTGCGCCGCGCCGGTGTAGTCGAGGTAGTGCTGCCCCGCGCCGAGGCGCGCGCCGACCTCTGCCTCGAAGTTGGCGTCGAGCCAGCCGCCGTAGCCGTAGCGGCCGCCGTGCTCGGCCAGGAAGGCCGCCCGCGCGTCGGCCAGGGCGCCGCAGGCGGGCAGGAACTGGCCCGGCTCTGCGAGGGGGCGGCGGCCGCGTCGGCGGCGGCGCCCGCGGGCGGCAGCGGCGCGGCGGCAGCGGTACGCGCCGCCGCCGGCCCCGCACGCCCTGCGCGCGCGGCGCATGGCTGGCGGGGCCTCACGCCGCCTGGAGCGCACCTGCGGACGGCGTGCCTGGCCGGGGCGGGGGGGCGTCGCGGCCGGCGTGGCTGCCAAGGGCGCCGAGGCCGCTCGGCGGGCCGCAGGCGACCGCGCCGCACGCCATGGCGCTCTCGACGCTGAAAGATAGCTGCTGACGGAGCGCCGGTCAGCAATTCGCCGGCGCGCGTTGGGGGTTGCCCGCCGCGCGGGAGCGGCCCGCGCCGCGCGCCTAGTGCCTCAGCCTGCTCGCAAGGCCGCAAACGAGCGGCACAACGACGTGACGCACACACGTTGAGGGGTCGCGGCGTCGCGGGGCCGTTCGCAGCCTGGCACGCGGCCTGGTTTGGAACGAGGCCTCGAACCAGTAACCCGCGCGGGGGCGGCGCGTGCTCCACAGCGCCAGACACGCGACGCTTTAGACGCGTGCGGCCACGCAGGCGGTCACGCTCGCCGGCGGCGGCGCGCGCGCTCGGCCTCACTCTCGCCGCCGCCGCCGCTGGCTTCGCAGCTGGCCGCGCCCTCGCCGCCGCCGCCCGCTGGCTGGCTCGGCAGCTCGGATCGGCTGCCCGGGAGCGACCCTACACGCGCCCGTGGCCGCGCACGCGCGGCGGCGGCGAGCGGTACGTTGCCAGGCCGCGCCGCTCAGCTGCGCGCGTGGAGCTGCTGCCAGCTGATGTCGATCGCCGCCAGCAGCCGCGCCGCCGCGGCGTCGGGCTCCGTCCCCGCGGCCGCGCACATCTCGCGCAGCGCCTGCTCCGCGTCCAGCGGGTGCGCGCCGCCGTAGTGGCACGCGCTGCGGCGGCGGCCGGGCCGCGCGGCGGCCGGGCGGCGGCGTCAGGTGCGTGCGCGCCTCCGTGCCGGCGCGCCGTGCGCTGGCAGTGCAGCCCCCCCCCCCCCGGCCTGCCCGCGCGGCGCGGGCCTCCTCACAGCAGGTACGAGGCGATCACGCGCCGGCTCGGCCGCACGCCGCCCGCCTGCATGCCGCCCCAGAGCGCCTGCACCGCCGCGAGGTCGGCCGCCTCGGCCGCCTGCGGGGCGGGGCGCGGGGCACGTCCGCGGCGCGCGGCGGGCGGGCTGCGGCGGCCGCGCGGGGCGGCCCAGCCGGGCGCCGCCGGCGCTGCCCCCGCCGCCGCTGCGCGCACCTCTGCGAGCTGCGCCTCGAACCACGGCAGCGACCCGGGCGCGCCGCCGTCGCGCGCGGCGCCCGCAGCCGCGCCGCGCGCGCGGCCCCGGCCCCAACCCCCCGCGCTGTCGCCCCGCTGCTGCCCGCTGCACGCGCCGCGGCCAGCCCCCTCGTCGTCCAACTCGCGCCAGGGCAGCCGCTGCAGCAGCGAGCCCTCGCCGTCATCCCAGCCGTCGTCGTCCCCGTCAACGCTGCAGCCCTGCCCCAGCCCCAGCGCGCTGCGCAGCTCAAAGCTGGCGCACGCGCCGCCGCCGGCCGCCGCGTCCAGGAGCAGGTCGAAGCTGCTCGTGGGCGCCGCGCTCGTGGCCGCCAGGCGGCTGGCGGCGACGCCGCCGGCCGCGTGCCTGCGCGCGGGCATTGGCAGCGGCGCCCGCTCGCACAGCCTGCTGCGCTGGCCGGCGTGCGGCGCCGGCCGCAGCGCGCCGCCGCGGGCTCACCTGCCACGCTCCTCGCCCGCCCAGCTGCTGCGCCGCGCCGCCACCAGGCCCCGCCGCCGGCCCAGCGCCGCGCCGGCGGCCTGCGCGTGCCCCGCCGCCGCGTGCGCGGGTCCCGGCGCCTGCCCCAGCGTGCTGCGTGTGGCCGGCTCGCCCTGGTCTGGCTGCTGCTGCTGCGCTGCGTCAAACCGCCCGAGCAGCACGTTGCTGGGGGCGCTGCTGCCGCCCTCAGCAACGCAGCTGCCGTGGCCTGCGGGCAGCAGGCAGGGGCAGGGGGGGGGGGCGTCAGCGGCGCCGGCGCAGCCTAGGCTATCGGGCGCGCGGGACGGCGCCGCCGCCGCACCCGCCGTCGCCGCTGCCTCGGCCTGTGGCGGCGCGCTGCCAAACCACATCGGCGAGCCCGGCTCGCCGGCCGCCGCGGCGGCGGCCGCAAACTTTGACAGCAGGCCAGGGCTGGCGGGCGCCTGCTGGTCGCTTCCGCCGGCGGCGCCGCGCGGCGCGTGCGGCGAGCCGCGCGGGCTCGCGCCGCCGCCGCGCGCCGCGCGGCCGCCCAGGCTGTACTCGGCCACCTCCAGGTGGCTGGCGTCGCCGCCAAAGGCGTCGCGCAGCGCGGCTGCGGCGCGCGGCGCGCGGCGGTTGGCGCGCGACCGCCGCGCCCGCTGGCGGCGCGCGCGCGCACTCGCGCTCACCCGGGGAGCCAGCGCAGCCGCCCGGCTGCTCCTGGGCGTCCAGGCAAGCGGCATCCGCGGCCGAGCGGGTCTTCTTTTTCTGCCGGGCCGCTGTCCAGGGGCTGTGCTTGCGCGCGGCGCAGCCCTCCGAGCCGTGCGGGCCGGGCGTCGGCGCGCCCGGCGAGGGCGTGCGGTTGGTGAGCTCTCCCAGCGGTGGCGCCGTTGCAGCGTGATGATGCACGGCGGGCGGCGGCGCGTGCTGCTGCATGGCGGGCGGCGCGTGCTGCTGCATTCAGCGCGCCGGCCCTGCCGCCGCGGCCGGCGCTGCTCTGCGGCCGCGCGTGGTCAGCCCAAAGCTAGAGACGCATTTGAGCGGTGCCAGGGGCGGCCGTGGGCGGAGGCGGAGGCGGTGCAGAGGCCGCGGCGTTCGAGTGCAGCGCGGACAGCTGTGGCGGCGTCGCTGCGAGCTCGCAGGCGAGGGCGACGCCTGCGCGCGGCGAGGGCAGCGCCTGCTCGCAGGACGGGCCCGGGGGGCAGCGGCGCGCCGCCGCGGGGCTTGGGCGCCGCAGGGCTCAAACCGCCCGGGCGCTGCGCACGGTCGTCGTGGCAAAGGCGGAAGAGGGTTGCCCCTGGTGACCCCTGGTCAGCCCCCCAACCCCGCGCCGCTGTGAGAGAGAAGCTCCCGCGTCAAAACCGACAGCCGCGCACGGCGCGACGCGCCGCAGCGCGCGCGCGCCCGGTGCCTGCGTGCGTGCGTCACCCACCGCCGCTGCCGCCGCAAACACAGAGAGAGACCCCGCCGCCGCCCGCTCAGTGCACGCACGCACGCTCTCACGATGCGCTCCACGCCCCTCCAGCCTGCCCTGTGCCCCCCCCCCCCCCGCCCGCACCCCTCAGCGCCGCGCCGCGCCGCGCCGCGCCGCGGCCCGCGCCTCGCGGCCCGCGCCTCACAGGCGCTCGTGCGCGGTGCGCGCGACCTCGAAGAAGTGCGCCACGCTCTCCTCGGGCGTGCCCGGCAGCACGCCGTGCCCGAGGTTCATGATGTGCCGCACGCCCTGCCCGCGCGCGCGGCGGATCGTGTCCATCACCCGCGCCTCGATCACGTCCCGGCTGCCAAACAGCACCCCGGGGTCCATGTTGCCCTGCGAGCGACAGCATCGCGCGCGCGCGGGCGCAGGCAGGGCGTCAGCACGGCGGCGCGCACCACGCCGCCGCACGCGCCGCGCCGCGCCGCGCCGGCGACCCAGCCCGCCGCCGCCGACCCGGTGACCCAGCCCCAGCGCGCCTGGATGGCGAAGCCGCTGCCGAGGCGCTTGATGCCGTCCACGATGTCGACGCTCTGGTCGATCGACACGATGTCCGGCCCCGCCGCGGCCATGCGCTCGAGCAGGCCGCCGCTGCCGCTGATGTAGAGAATGATGGGCAGGTCGGGGTGGGTCGCCTTGACGCTGTCGATGACCTTCTTGATGTACGGCCTGACGCGGCAGCGGCGGCGGCAGCGGCGGCGGCGACAGCGGGGGCGAGCGTTGGCTTTTTGATGGTGTGTGGTTTGGTTGCGGCGCTGGGTGCTGGATGCTTGGGTTTGAAAGGCCACTCGGCGCGGGCGCTCGGCGAAGGTGAGCCAGCGGCCCCCAGGCCCAGCTCGCCGCCCCGAAACCCCGCGGTGGCGGCGGCGGCGGCGCGCGGCGCGGCGCGGCGCGGCACTCGCCCGCTGAAGACGTCAAAGTCCTGCGGGCTCAGGTGGCTCGCCCAGGAGTCAAAGATCTGCACCACCTGCGCGCCCGCGTCGGCCTGGCGCGCGGCGGCGGCGCGGCGGGCGGCGGGGGACGGGCGGCGCGCGGCGGGGCGGGCGGGCGGGTGAGCCCCCCGGCAGCCGGCGCAGCGCGCCGCAGCGCGGCAGGGCCCGCGCCGCTGCAGCCCAGGGACCGGGCCCGCGCGCACGGCGCGCGGGGCCCGCGCACGCCTGCATCCCAGCGGCCCCGGCGGCCGCGCCCGCCGCCGCGGCAGGCAGCCCGGCAGCGAAGCTCTCGCCCCACGCACCTGGTAGCGCACGTAGTCGGCGACGTTGTCGGCGAGCTTGTCGAGCAGCGCGTGCAGCACGTCGGGCGAGCCAAAGGCCATGCGCTTGATGTGCGCAAAGCTCTTGCTGCTGCCGCCCTCCACGATGTAGGTCGCGAGCGTGAACGGCGCGCCGACGAAGCCTGGCCGGCAGCAGGGTTTAGGCAGGGCGTGCGGCGTGCGGCAGGGCTTAGGCACCGTCGCCGCGGGGGGAGCGACAAGGTTGGCAAAAAGGGGCGCGCCGCGCCGCACATGCTGCCGCGTGCTGCCGCAGCGCCGCGGCGGCTGCGTGCGCGCGCGGCGCGTCGCGGCCGCGCACCGAGCACGGCGGCCTGGTTGCCAACCTCCTTGCGGAGGATGCGGAGCGACTCGCCGACAAAGGGGCACGCGCCCTCGGCGTCGAGCTTGGTCACCTGCTTCACTTGCTGCGCGCATGGACGTGCGGCGGCGGCAGGGCCGCGTGAGCGCGGCGCGCTGCTGGCCGGGCGAGAGCCGGCCGACCGGCCTGCCGGCGCCGCCCGCCGTCCTCTGGCGACGGGCGCGGCGGCCGCGCGGCAGGGCGGCTGTGGCGGCGGCGCACCTCCATGGTGCGGATGGGGTCGGCGATGACGGGGCCCTTGCCGGCGGTAATGTCAAACGGAATGTTCATGCCGGTCAGGGGCGTGAGGATGTCGCTGCGATGCAGGGCGCGCGGCGCGGGGCGCGGCGGCGGCGGGGCGGTCTGTGTGTGGCCGCGGCGGCGGGGGGCGGAGGGGGCCGCGAGGCGCGCGGGCGCGGGGCTGCCGCGCTGCCGAGCTGCGCGGGCGCGTCTCGTCAGTCACCTGAAGAGGATCACGCCGTCCGGCTTGAACGCGAGCCAGGGCTGCAGGCTGATCTCGACCTGCGCCGCCGCGGGCGGGCAGGGTCGGCAGGCGGGCGGGCGAGGTCGGCGGCGCGGGCGGGGTCGGCGCCGCGCGGGGCGCCGCTGCGCGGGGCGCGCGCCCCTCGTGCCCCTCGCGCCCCCGCACCGCGAGGTCCACGTTCTCGGAGCGCTCCCTGAAGGTGGTGTGCTTCTTGCACAGGTCCTGGTACACCTGCGGGGGCCGGGCCCGGCGGGGCGCGGCGGTTGGGCGGCGCACGGCGCGGCGCAGCAAAGGCCAGGGGTGGGCCAGCGCCGGCCGCCGCGGTGCCGCGCAGCGGCGGCAGCACGCGCCTTCATGTAGCGCCCCGCCTGGCGCATCATCCACACCGGCGGCCGCTCCACCGCGTCGCCGCGCAGCGCGCGCAGCATGAGGGGGACGTCGGTCGCGGCGGGCGCGGTCACGGGCTCCGCGGCGGCCGCGCGCGCGGCGACGGCGGGCCGCACGGGCGCGCCAGTGCCGGCGCCGGCGCGGCGCGCGCCCTGCGGCGGCGGCGGTGACGCAGGGCCGGTGAGGCAGCCGCGGGGCCCAGCAGCCCGCCGGCCGGGGGCGGCCGGACGCGGCGCGCGCGGGCGCCCGGACGCGTGCTGCCGCCGCCGCCGGGCGGCGCGCCAGCGCGGCTGCCTGCATGGCGCGTCGTCAGATGTGCACCGCGCTGCGCCGTCTCGGCGGCCCGCCGGGCGCCCAGCTTGGTGCGCGCGCGAGGCCGGCAGCAGCAGGAATCGCGCCGGCGTCTGCCAGCGGAATTGGGCACGCCCGCGGCCCCGCGGCCTCACCGAGAGGCGCGCATTGGCGCCGATCTTCGCCTGAGCGAGCGCCATGGCGGCTTGGAGAGCGGGGCTGGGCGGGAGGGCGCGGCGCAGTCGACAAGATCCCGGCTCCCAGCGGCGAGGTGCGGGCAGAGAGGTGCGTTCGGCGGATGGGAGGGCAAGCTGAAGCCGCGGCGGGTGTCGCGGCCGCCGACCTGTTTTCTTGTTACTCTCACACCAGCTCGCAGGAGCCGCCCAGCAGCCGCCCGTCGCGCCCTGCAGTTCCCACGAGCAGCCACGGCTGCGCGGCGGCAGCGTGGCGAAGCGTCGGCGCGCCGCCGACGAGCCGCCGCGGGCGCGTGCGCGAGACACTCGGGCCCGCACGCAGGCGCGCGCAGCCAGCCAGCGCAGCGGCTGCAAGCTCCCCACAACATGCCCGGGCGGTCGGCGCCCGCTCGTGCTCGCTGCTCCGCCCCTCGCAAAAAGAGAGACCATCCGATCGCCCGGCGGTCAGCCGCCGGTCAAGGCCAGGCCCGCTTGTCAGTCGGTGGCGGTCGCCCGCGGCATCATCAAAAGGGGGCGCGCGCGTGCGCTCCCGTGCGCACAATTGCAGCTGCAGTGTTGCTGGTGTACACACGAGCCCGCGCGAGGCGAGGCGGCGCGTGGGGGGTCCCCCGCTACAACACACGCCCGTCGGCACAAAACAACACACACACGACCGAGAGCTGCTGTTGGCACACAGCGCCGCATGCGTCGTCGCGGCGCGGCGTCCCGCGGCGGCACCGCGCGCGCGCCTGGCCGGGCCTGCACCCAGGCGCGGGCGCCCGCGCGCCGCGGGCCGCCGCGCCGCGCAGCGGCGCGCGTCTGCACAGAAAACTGGCGCGCCGCCGCTCAGCGAGATGCGCAGCAAACCCGGCCCCAACGCCCCGGGCGAGCCCCCGAGTGCAGTGCGTCCCCCAAACCTAGGCCAACCCCCGGCGGCGCGCACGAGACGCAGGGGCGTCCGGCGCCGCCGCGCGGCGCGCCCGCCCGCTCAGGGGGCGCCGCCGCGCCGCGGCGTCCGCCCCGCGCCCGCGCCGCCGCCGTGTTCGCGCCCGCCGCCGCGCGCGCGCTCACGCCGCGCCCACACCACCGCGCGCGCGCTCACGTCGCGCCCGCGTCGCGCCCGCGCCGCGCCCGCGCCGCCGCGCTCACACCGCCGCGCCGGAGGGGAGGTACTCGTACCGCACGCTGCCCGCGGCGCCGCGCATGAGCGAGGTCAGCTCCCAGTCGCTCGCGAGGTCGTCGGGCGACGGCGGCGCGCGGCGCGTGAAGCGCGGCGCCGGCGCCGACCGCACGGCCGCCCAGTCGACGCCGGCGAAGAAGGGGTGGCACCGCACCTCGGCCAGGTCCCGGAAGCCTGGGTTAGGCGCGGCGCGGCGCAGCGCGGCGCGGCGCGTGAGGCGCGAGGCGCAGGGCGGGGCGGCGTCCGCGGCGCCCCAGCAGCGCCCCAGCAGCGCCCCAGCAGCGCCCCGGCGGCGCCCCGGCGGCGCACCGATGCGCTGCGCGGGGTCGAGCTGCAGCAGGCGGTCGACCAGGTCGCGGCCGGCCGGCGGGAAGTCGGGCGGCCACTCGAGCGAGCGCGAGGTGATGAGCTGGAATGTCAGGTACTCGCTGCCGCCCTTGAACGGCGGCCGGCCGGCGAGGAGCTGGAACACGATGCAGCCGAGCGCCCAGAGGTCGGCCGCGTGGGAGATGCCCGCGTTGGTCAGCACCTCGGGGCTCACGTACTCCGCGGTGCCCACGAACGACGTCGCCCTGCGCCGGCCGCGGCCGCGGCGGCGGCGGCGGCGGTCGGTCGGCGGCCCCGCCCGGCGTCGGCGGCCCGCGCCGGCGCGCCCGCCGGCGCGCCCGGGCGCGGCCGCGGTCCGGACCTGTGGTTGCCGCTGAGCCGCGCGGTCGGGGGCAGGAAGAGGGCCTTGGCCGACCCAAAGTCGATGAGCTTGAGGTGCCCTTCGCCATCGAGCAGCAGGTTCTCGGGCTTCAGGTCGCGGTGGATGACGTCCATGGACCTGGGCGGCAGAGGAACGGGACGGGATGGTGGGACGGAACGGAACGGAACAGGACGGAACGGGGCGGACCACGGGACGGGGTCGGCGGGCGGGGCGGGGGCAAGCGCGGGCCCGCGGCGCGGCCGCGCCGCGGCGGCCGCCCCCGCCGCCGCCGCGCGCCCGCCCGCCCGGCGCAGAGGGCCGCCGCCGCACCGGAGGTAGCCGAGCACGTCGACCACCTCCGCGGCGTACTGCACCGCGTCGCGCAGCGGCAGCGGGCCGCGCGCGCAGAGCTGCTCGTACAACTCCCCGCCCTCGCAGTGCTCCAGGCCGAGGTATAGCGACTCGTCGTCCTGCAAGCACGCGGCGCGGCGGCGCGCGCGCGCGGCGCGGCGGGGGCGCGCGTCAGCGGGGCGGGCTCCCCTCGCCGGTTGTGCGCCGCAGGCACCTGCGGCTGCGCCGGCGAGGGCCGCGCTGGCGGCGCGCCTGGAACGTGAACTGCAGCGCCGCGACGCCGGGGTGGTTGAGGCGGTCCAGGATGTTGCGCTCGTTGCGGATGTAGTCCACCATCTGCACCGTGTGTGTGTGTGTGTGCAGGCAGGAGCGGCGGCGCTGGTGGTGAGGGCGTGCGGCGCGCTGGCGGGCGTCGCGCGGGCGCGCCACGCGCGCCGCTGCCGTCGGCGGCAGAGCAGCAGCGGCGGCGGGAGCGGCAGCAGCGGCGGCGCGCCTTGTTTCGCAGGATGAGGGACTTGTTGACAATCTTGACCGCGTAGCAGCGCCCGTCGCCGCGGTAGCGCGCGAGCACGACCGTGCTGAAGCTGCCGTCGCCGAGGCGCTGCAGGATCTCAAAGTCGGCCACCGAGATCTGCAGCCTGCGCGCGGAGCGGGCACGGCGAGCGGCTCCGCGTGTGGGCGCGGGCGCGCTGCGGCGAGCGGGCGCGGCGCCGCCGCTGCTGCCCGCGTCCCCGCGGCGGCGCCACGGGCCGCATGGCCGCCGTGCGGCGCGTCCCCGGGCTTGGGGGCTCACTTGGGCGCGTTGTAGGCCTTGTCCCCGGCCGTGGCGGCGCCGCGCGCCTGCTCCACGGCCGCGGACATGTTGCACGGTGCTGCTGCCGCGGCTGCAGGCGCCGTCGAGCACCGCCAGCACCAGGTCCGGCTTCCGACGGGCCGTCGGCCGCTGGAAGCCGCTGGGCGTGGTCCTGGCGCGCCCCGGCGCGCGGGGCGGGCCTCGAATGCCCCCGGAGGTGCTCGCTCGCTGCGCAGCGCTCTGCGGCCGCGGCGAGCCACGCGGGGGGAGGGCGGACTTTGGACGGCCGCCGGGCGCGAGAGCCGGCCCTGATGGTGCGGCGGCAGCGGGGGCATCGTGCGGCGGCGCAGCCGCGCCCAGACCCCGGCGGCCGGGTCGCGGCGCCAGGCGGCTGGCGGCGGGGCCGCTGCCAGGCGCCGGGATGGGTGCAACTGCGCGCTGCCGCGGGCCCAGCGCTGCGACGCGTGAGCGCTGCGCGCGCGCGGTCCGAGAGCCCGGCGCGTGCCGCTCGCTGGCCGCCGCGCGTGTTGTTAAACGCAACACTCCCGCGCGGAGAAGGTGGTGGTGGTGCGGCACACCAGCACACAGACTAGCACTACCAGCCGCAGCACGCACTGCCCCGACCTCGCCTCGCCCCGACCCCGCCCCGCCCGCGCTCCCCGCCCCCGCCGGAGGAGGCGCGGGCGCGCGGCCGCCGGCGCGCGCGCCGCCGCCCGCCGCTGCGGGCGCCGCGGGCGCCGCGGGCGCCGCGGCGGGCGGCGCCGCCGCGCCGCGCTGCTCTCACACGTCCGCGCGGACCAAACACCGCACGGCCGCTGGGCCGCGCCGCGGCCGCCCCGCTCCTGCTCCCGCTCGCGCGCCGCGCCACGCGCGCGCGCGCGCCGCTCCGCCCGCGCGCCTCTGCGCGCGCGCGGGCGCCGCGCGCGCCGCAGGCGCGCCCGCCGTGCAGTGGGGTTTAGGGGCCCTGCTGCGCCCCCAAAACCCTGGCGGCGCTCAGTTCATGCCGTACATCTTGCCGAACGAGGCGAGGATGTTGTTGTTGACCGGGTCGGCCAGGTGGTCCAGCAGGTTCTCGTACGGGCCCTTGCCAGTCATCACGGCCTGTGTTGGTTTGGGCGTGAGGGCAGGGCGAGTTGCGAGTGTGAGCGTGCGCGCGGGGTGTGCGTGGGCGTGGGGTGCGCGGGGCGCGCGCGCCGGCCGCAGCGGGGCGAGGACCATCCAAGGCGGCGGGCAGGGGCGCGGGGCGCGTGGCGCGGCGCGGCGCGGCGCGGCGCGCGCCTGCGCGCCGTAGCCAAAGACGGCGAGCATCGCCAGGCGGCCGTTCTTGATCTCGTTCAGCTTGAGCTTCTTCATGTCCGCCTCGCTCTTGGCGCCGAGGTTGAACAGGTTGAACCACGGGCCGCCTGGGGGCGCGAGCGGGAGCGGGCGGCGCGGGCGGGTCAGCACGTCGGCGTGGGCCCCGCCGCCGCTGTCGCCGAGGGCCCTCGCGCAGGTGTGTGTGTTGAGTGCGCGCACAACGCACCGGGGTAGGCGGGGTCGCCGGAGCCGCCCATGACCTTCTCGAGGCCGACAAAGTACTGCTTGCCCATGGAGCCGGGGTTCCTGCGGGGTGCAGGGTGCAGGGGTTCAGGGGTTGTAGCAGGGTCAGGGCCGAGTCAGGGTTCAGCAAACACGCGCGCGCGGCCGAGCCTCTTGCCCCCGGGCGCGCGCCCCGCCGCCCGCCGCGCGAGCACGAGTACTCGGTGCACGCACTTGAAGTCCTGCCACCTGCGCAGCTCGGCGAACTGCATGGCGAGCACCTCGATGAAGAAGAGGGAGTAGGGGTCGGTCCAGTACTTGTCGTACGTGCCCGCGGGCGGGATGACGCCCGTCTCAAACCACCTGGGCGGAGGCGGGGACGCGGCCGGGCGGGAGGGGAGCGGCGGGTGCGCGGGCGGCGGCAGGGAGGGGAGGGCCGTGAGAGGGAGGTGAGCAGGAGGGAGGGCGAGCGGAGGGGGGAGGGCTGTGCGAGGGAGCGCGGGCGCGGGCGCGTGCAGGGCGCGGGCGGGCGCGTGCCTGATGTCGACGCCGATGCCGGCCTTGCCCAGGATCTCCGGGGCGATGCAGCCGGCCGCGCCGAGCATGGCCCAGCGGCAGTGGATGACCTGCGCGGCGCGCGGGGGTGTGGGCCGCCGCCCGACCGCGCGCAGCTGCTGCGGCCCCGCGGGCCCTCCCAGGGCGCGCCGGCGGGCGCCGCTCCCCCCGCTGCCGCCGCTGCCGCCGCTGCCGCCGGCGCCTGCTGCTTGACGGCGCCTGCTCGTCGCTGGCGCTGTCTGCTCCTCGCCGGCGCTGCCTGCCCCGCCTGAGCCCCGCCCGCCGCGGCCGCGTGCTCCGCCGCCGCTGCGTGCCGTCGCGCGCCCCTGGCCGCCGCGCCGCCAGCTCCAGGCGCTCGCCGCAGCCGCGTGCTCCGGCTGATCCCCCCGTCGCCGGCGCCGCCGGCCCGTGCTGCCGCCGCCGACGTTGCGCCGTGCCCAGGCCCCGCCCGCCCGGCCCCCGCCGCCCGCCGACCCGCCCAGCCAAGCAATCAACCAGTCACCTCGGAGTACTGCAGCCACTGCGGGGTGACGAAGCCGCCGCTGTTCACGGGGTCCATCAGGCCCAGGGGGTCGAAGCCAAAGTCGCTGCGCACGGGCCGCGGGTGCCGCGGGGCGAGGGTGGGCTCGGGGCGCGCGCGCGGCCGCGCGCTGCGCGGCCGCGGCCCGAGGTCCCCCGCCGCGCCGGGGCCGCCAGGGCCGGCCGTCGCCGCCGGCGGCGCAGCCGGCGGCGCCCGCGCCGCGCGGATCGCCGCCGATCTCGGCCGCGCCGCGCGGGCGCGCTGCTGCGCCCGCGGCGCGCCGCTGCGGCGCGCGCGCACCCCGGCAGGGTGCCGTCGAGGTACTGCAGGGTGCTCTCGCTCGAGAAGTAGAGCTGGTCCTTGCTGCGGTCCACCTGCGGGGGTGCACGGGCCCCAGGCCCGGGTCGGCCGGCATCCTGCTGCTCCCCGGCGCTGGCCGGCGCCGGCGCCCGCGCCGCGGCGCGTGGCGGTGCCTGACGCCCTCTTCACCCCTCCGCGGCCACCGCTGCGGCGGTCAGGGGCCCCAGCGCGCGCCCGCACCTTGGCGATGCTGCTGCCCTCCTCCGCGCGGCACACCAGGCTGCGCCTGGAGGTCGCCTTGGAGGCGATGGCCGACTTGGTGGCCTGCGTAACGCGATTGCAGCCTCAGAGGCGGGCCCCGAGCAGCGGGCGCGCCAGCGCGCCAGCCCACCCACCAGGCCGCTGGCCGCCCGCATGGTGAACGCCATTGTTACAGCTGTGGTCGGGTCGGGACACGCAAGCTGCTCGCGCCACGCCGCGCCGCGGCGCCGCGCGCGAGTATGGCCCGGCGATCCGAGATGCTGGACCCCCGCGCAGAACCCGCGCGCCCGCGAACTGGTGTGGCGAACGCGCCGCGCAGCTGGCGCCGCAGCCCGCGCCGACGCGCCACGGCGGCCGAGCCGCGCTCGAGCGGCGCGCGGCGCCCGCCCGCCGGGGCTGGGCGGCTGGCCGGGCGCCTCGGCAGATGCCGCAGGCGTGGTGGGGGAGCGCGGCGCGCCGGCCAGCTGCTGGGTCGGCGCGGGCCCAGCCCTCTGAAGCGGCGCCGCCGAGCCCACATCCCCCGGCGCGGCGTGGTGGTGCACGGCGGACGGCGGCGGGCACGAGCGACCGCCCGTGGCCGGCGCCCGCCGTCACACGAGCTTGCTCTCCACGCGCTTGATGCTGGGCCGCAGCTGCGCGCACGTGGGGCTTCTGGCGCCCCAGCGACGCGCCAGCCGCGACGCACCGGAGCCGCGAGCGGCGGGCGCTGCGCGCCCGCCGCTGCTCCGACTTGGCGGCTTTGAGCTGCGCAGCGCTGCCGGGCTGCGCCAGCGCGCAGACAGGCCGCACCAGCGGCCTGCGGTCGCCGCGGGGCTGTCAGCGCTTGCTGTAGTGGCGGCGGCAGCGCGCGTGGTCTTGTCGGGCGGCGCGGGGACTGCTCCGAGCGCTGCGTGCGCGTCACGGGCGTTCCATGCTTCCGTGCGCCGTGCGACGGCGCTCGGCGGCGCGGCAGGCCTCGCGCGCCCGTCCGCACAGGGCCTGCCCGGGGGCTCGCGGCATGCGCGCGACCCTCGCACGCGCGGGCTGCGCGCGTGCCGCGGCTGCCGCGCCGCCCGCGCGTCCCCGGCTCATCGCGCTGCGTCGCGCGCTGCGTGGAGCCGGCGGCCCGTGCGGAGGTGGCACGCCGCGCGGCTCAGAACCCTCGGCTTGGAACGTGCCAACCGGGAACGCCAATAAAGTGCGCCGCGCCCCCGCCGCCCGCACCACTGCGAGCCCGCCGTGCCACAGCGCCTGTCTCCGCGCTCCCCGCCCGTCCGGCCCCGCCCCCACACCAGCCGTCAGCCCCGCACGCGCCCCGCTCGCGCGCCGCGCTCGCCCGGCAGCCGCACCATGGTCGCCCTCTTGGCCCCCCGCGCCCCGCCCAACCCTCGTCCCGTGCCCGCGCGCAGCCATGGCGCCGCCGCGCGCTGGGGGCAGGGCCGCCCGCGCCACACGGCGGGCGGGCTCCCCGAGTACTGCATTTGTTGAGCCTCTCGAGCCCCCGCGCGCCGCCACGGCGTCCGAGGACCTTCTCTTCGGCCCGCCCGAGGGCCTGGAGGTGCGTTCCGGACTGGCGCGCCGGGCGCGGATCCGGGGCGTGCGCGGATGTGCGGGATGTGCGGCCCGCGTGCCTCACCCTTTCTGCCGCGCCCCGCGCAGGACGCCCCCGGCACCGAGGTCGTCGACACCCTCCTGGTGGACGCGCTCGTGGCCGAGGTCGAGGCCGGCAAGCAGGCCAGCGGCGGCGTGGGCGCGCCGGAGGTGCGCGGCGCGCACGCCCGCGCGGGCCGGCAGCTGCCCGGCAGCTCCCCGGCCAGCTGCAGTTGGGCGCCGCAGCTGCAGTTGTGCGCGCGCCTCACACCTCACCGCGCGCACGCGCGCCCGCCCGCAGGTCGCCAAGTTTGTGGACGCGTGGGCGCCGACCGCCGCCGACGCGCCCCCGGGCGCGGCGCTCGCGGCGCTCGCGGCGCAGCTGCACGAGCGCCGCCCCGTGCTCTACCTCGCCGGCGCCCCCGAGCCGCTGCCCGCGAGCGTGCTGCTGCGCACGGGCCGCAAGCCCGCGCCCGGCGCGCTCGGCGCGGGCGGGCCGGCGCGCCTGTTCAAGTCCCCGGCCGCCTCGTTCGTGGTGATCAAGTTCCCGCCCCAGTTCGGCTATGCAGGTGCGCCGCCGCCGCCGCAGCAGCCGCCGCGGCAGCCGCCGCGCCGCGCCGCCCGCACCGCGCCCGCACCACATCGCCGACGCCGCGCCGCTCACCGCCGCCCGCCCGCCCGCGCGCAGACATCCTGGTTGACCCTCACTTCAAGGATGCCTTCATCCAGCAGCCCTCCACGGCGACCTTCGACGCGCTGCTCGCCCGCCTGCCGCGCGCGTTCGTCGGCACCGCGGCGGAGCTGCGCCGCGTCGTCGCGCTGCTGAGCGCGCAGAGCGCACACGCCTACGCCGCGAAGGGCGCGACCTGCCCGCCGTGGCGCCGCTTCGACGCCATGCTCGCGCGCTGGCTGCCTGCCCAGTATGACGACGCGATCGTCGGCGGCGCCAGCTCGCCGGGCGGCAGCCCCGCCGCGGGCGGCGCGTGGAGCCCCGTCGGCGCGCGCTGGGGCAGCGCCAGCAGCGCCGGCAGCGCGCGGGGCAGCGCCGCCGACTCGTCGCCGCGCTCGGTGGTGACCGGCTTCACCGTGGCCGCCCCGGCGCCGCCCGCGGAGGCGGCGCCGGAGGCCGCGCCGGAGGCCGCGCCCGCGCCCGCTCCGGCGGCGCCGGCGGCCGAGGCGCCGCCGGCGCCCGCCGCCGGCGTGGCCCAGGCCAGCAAGGCCGACCTGGTGGCCGCCGGCGAGCTGGGCTCGCCCGCCGTGGGCAGCTGGGGCCTCGCGGCGGTGCGCGACGCGCCGCTCGGCTCCGACGACGGCGACGAGGACGACGGCGGCGGCAGCAGCAGCGACTTTGTCACTGCCAGCGAGGGCGAGGACGAGCCGCCAGAGGAGCCCGCGACGCCGCGCGGCGCGGCCGGCGCGGCCGGGGCGGCCGGCGCGGCCGGCGCGGCCGGGGCGGCGCGCGCCAAGCGCACGCCGTCTGGCCTGCTCGCCGCCGCGGTGGCGAGCGCGCCGCCGCTGGACCCCGCCGCCGCGCTGCTGGCGGCCAACGGCTACACGAGCCGCTCCGTGCGGCTCGCAGACCCCGCTGCGGCCGCCGCGGCGTCCGCGGCGATCGCGGCCGTCAGCGCCAAGCGCCGCCGCCTCGGCGCCCGCTCCGACGGCGGCGCCAGCGGCGGCGGCGGCGGCGGCGGTCGCGGGCTGGACCGCGGCCCGCGAGCGGCGGGCGGGCTGCGCCCCGGCAGCGCGGGCGGCCACGCGCCACACGGCCGCGGGCCGGGGCCCGGCACGCCCAGCCTCAAGACGCTCGCCGACGCCGCTGGCGGCGGCGGCCTGCCCGCGGCGCTGGCGCGCCTGCGCGAGGCGACGTGGCGCGCGGGCGCGCGTGGCGCGGTGCCCTGCGGCGGCCGCGCGGGCGCGCGGCGCCTGGTGCGGCTCGCCTCGAGCGAGGGCGGCGGGCACGCGCTGAGCGCGCGCGCGGCGTGATGACTGCTGCCGACTGCGCGGCGTGATTGAGTTTTGGAGCGCGAGGGGAAGGGTGGGGGGGTTCAGGGGCAGGCCCAGGCTCCGTGCTTCTGCTGGACGCGCGTGCTCCCGACGGCCCGCCGCGCCGCCCTGTGTCGCGCGCGCGCGGCTGCCACAGACTGCAGGAAGGAAGACTTAAGGGGATTGGGGCATAAAGGGTTGGGCGAAAAAGGTTCCCGTAACACTTCGGGGTTGACGATGCCGCTCGGTCAGCCGTCGTCGTGACCGGCCGCGTCGCGCTCTTGTGCCGCAGCTGCCAAGCCAGCCGTCACGGCCGCGTCCTCGGCTCAGACACAGTCCCCCTCCGCTGTGGCTCCATCTGCAGCATAGCCGCGCGCACGCGGCAGCAGCGGCGGCGGAACCGGCAGCAGCGGCACCGGAGCACCCCAGGCAAACGCGGGGGCTCGTCGCGGCCACCCGTGCAGAGCTCGCACTCCTGAGCTGACAGCGCGCCCGCCGCAGAAGCAGCAGCGCTGCTGGGCGAGCCGCGGCTGGCAGCGGCCCTGCCGGCAGCACCGAGGGCCCGGCTACTGGCCAGGTCCTGCAGGAGGGGTGCTCAGCGGGCGCCCAGCTCTCCGCACCCTGCGCCCGGCTGCGCGCCGTGGCCGCGCCGCGCCGCGCGGCGCACAGCAGCAGCGGCGGCCCGCCGGGCGGCGGGGAAGCGCGCCCGCCCGTGGGTTCATTGAGCACGGCGCCAACTGCAGCAGCGGCGGCCATGGTCCAGGGCGCGTGGTCCAGGGCGCTCTGGTTCGTGCGCGTGCCGTCGCTGATCTACGTGGGCTTCACCTATGGAGCGTTTCCAACGCAGGTGGGCGCCGCGCGCGGGCGGCGGCGCGTGCCTGGCAGCAGCACCCGCCGGCACGCACGCACGCCGCGGCGCCCACACGGCGGGCCCCACCGGCGCAGGTCAACGGGCCCAGCATGTTCCCCACCTTCACGGGGCGCGGCGAGTGGGTGCTCGCGGAGGCGCTGCCGGGCGTGGCGGACCGCGTCGCCATGGGTGCGCGCGCCGCGCGGCGCCGCCGTGCCGCCCGTGGCGCCCGCGCCGCGACGCCCGCCCGCGCCGCCCGCGCCAGGCGACGTGGTGATCAGCACGCGGCCCATATCGGCGGATGAGAACATCATCAAGCGCGTCACCGCGCTTGCAGGACAGACTGTGACCCTCTTCCGGCCGGGCGAGCTCGCGCCCACAGTGCTGACGGTGCGGCGCGCGGCAGCGGCGCGGCGGCCGCGCTGCCGCCCGCGATGCCGCCGCGCCGCGCGCGCTGCCGCCCGCGACGCCGCGACGGGCCGCGCCGCCGCGCGCAGGTGCCCAAGGGCCACGTCTGGCTGCAGGGCGACAACCTCACGCTCTCCCGCGACTCACGGGAGTACGGGCCGGTGCCCCTTGCTCTGATCAAGGGCCGCGTGGTGCTGCAGGTGCGGGGCGCGGGGGCGGGCGGGCCGCGGCCGGGCGCCGCGCCGTGCGGTGCGCCCGGCCTGAGCACCTGTTGCCCGCCCCGCCTGCCACGTGCGCGCAGCTGCGGCCCAGCATCAAGCGCGTGGAGAGCAAGCTCGTGTGACGGCGGGCGCCGGCCACGGGCGGTCGCTCGTGCCCGCCGCCGCCCGCTGCACCACCACGCCGCGCCGGGGGCTGCGGGCTCGGCAGCGCCGCGCCAGAGGGCTGGGCCCGCGCCGACCCAGCAGCTGGCCGGCGTGCCGCGCTCCCCCACCACGCCCGCGGCATCTGCCGAGGCGCCCGGCCAGCCGCCCAGCCCCCGGCGGGCGGGCGCCGCGCGCCGCTCGAGCGCGGCTCGGCCGCAATGGCGCGTCGGCGCGGGCTGCGGCGCCAGCTGCGCGGCGCGTTCGCCACACCAGTTCACGGGCGCGCGGGTTCTGCGCGGGGGTCCAGAATCTCGGATCGCCGGGTCATACTCGCGCGCGGCGCCGCGGCGCGGCGTGGCGCGAGCAGCTTGCGTGTCCCGACCCGACCACAGCTGTAACAATGGCGTTCACCATGCGGGCGGCCAGCGGCCTGGTGGCTGGCGTGCTGCGCGCTGCGCCGCCGGCACGCCGCCGCGCGCAGCGATCCGCCGCCAGCTGCAGCCGGCCGAGGCGCATGTGGCGTTGCTGACACGATCGCCAAGCTGCCTGGCGCAGGCCAGGCGCGGGCGGGGCTGACGGCTGGTGTGGGGTCGGGGCCGGACGGGCGCGCGGCGAGGCGACGGGCGCTGTGGCACGGCGGGCTCGCAGTGGTGCGGGCGGCGGGGGCGCGGCGCACTTTATTGGCGTTCCCGGTTGGCACGTTCCAAGCCGAGGGTTCTGAGCCGCGCGGCGTCCCACCTCCCGCCGGGCCGCCGGCTCCGCCACGCAGCGCGCGACGCAGCGCGATGAGCCGGGGACGCGCGGGCGGCGCGGCAGCCGCGGCACGCGCGCAGCCCGCGCGTGCGAGGGTCGCGCGCATGCCGCGAGCCCCCGGGCAGGCCCTGTGCGGACGGGCGCGCGAGGCCTGCCGCGCCGCCGAGCGCCGTCGCACGGCGCACGGAAGCATGGAACGCCCGTGACGCGCACGCAGCGCTCGGAGCAGTCCCCGCGCCGCCCGACAAGACCACGCGCGCTGCCGCCGCCGCTACAGCAAGCGCTGACAGCCCCGCGGCGACCGCAGGCCGCTGCAGCGCGCCGCGGGCCGCGCGCCGCCGCCGCGGCGCCTAGGCCAGGCCGAGGCGCTGGCGCTCGGCGTTCAGCACCTTGCGCACGCGCTCCAGCGCGCCCGGGTGGTCGCTCGTGGTGGTCACCGCCTCGGGCGTGTACGGCGGCTGCACCGTGACCTGCGGCGGCGGCGGGCGGCGGGGACGGCGTGGGCTTTCGTGCGCGCGCGCGCCTGCCCGGCGCTCCGCCCCGCGTGGCGCGATCAGCCCGCCCGCCCGCGCGCGCCCCGGCGGCGCGCGCGCCCCTAGTTCGCCTGCCGGCCCCGCCCGCCCGCCCGGCGCGGCGCGCGCGGCGCCCTCCCCGCCGCGCGCGCACCACGTCCATGACGCTGATGGCGCGGCCGACCCAGACGCAGGGCATGGTCTTGCAGAGCGCGTCAAAGAGGCTCTGCGCCTCGCGCGTCACGCCCTCGCCGACCTTGGCGCGGTCGGCCTCGGCCTGCGCGAGCGCCTTGGCCTCGCGCTGCGCCGCGCGCTCGCGGTCGACGTGCGGCAGGCGCAGCTCCGCGGCCGCCCGCTCCGCGCTGCAGCGCTCCGCGCTGAGGACCTGCAGCTGCGCGGCCTTGTAGAGGCGGAGGTTGACCACGCCGCCGTGCGTGCCGGGCTCCCGGATCATCACCACGTCCGTCGCCGCGTCGTAGCCAAACACTATGCCCCCGATCTCCTGCGCAGCGCGGCGGCGGCGGCCGGGCGGAGGCAGGGCGCGTTGCGGCGGCGCGCCCGCCGCGTGCGCTGGCGGCCGCCCGGGCGCCCGGTCGCCAGGCGCCTGCTGCTGCCGCTGCTGCTGCTGCCGCTGCGCGCGCGCTGCCGCCGCTGCCGCGCTGCTGCTGCGGTGACGGGCCCGCGGCGGGCCCGTCACATAGAGCCCCGCACCTCCTTGGTGTGCGCCGTGAGCACGCGCACGCTGCAGCCCACCACCCAGTCCAGCGAGCTCGCGGCCTCGCCGGCCATGCCCGCTGCTCCCAGCCGCGAGGGGGCCCGTTCCTCGCCCGGCTCAGGCGGCTGCGGGCCCGGAGACGCGGGCGCTGGGCATGTCCCTCGGGCGCTGATGGCCCACCCGCGCGCTGCTGTCGCGGCGTGCGCTGGGCCGCTGCCACCTGGCACGAGGAGGGAGGGTGCGGGCTGCGGGGTCGAGCCAGCAGCGGCGGCCGGGGGCGCCGCGCGACAGCAGCGGCGGCCGCGCACGCGCAGCAGCAGCGCTCGGCGCTCGTCGCGCGTCCGACGCAGCGGTGGTGGGGGTGGTTGTGTGCACGAGGCGCCGGGTGCACGAGAAGCAACGCCGGGCGGTCGGCGTCACAACCGTCAGCGGTCGGTCGTCACAACTCCACGCGTGCTGCGCCGCCCGAAACGCGCGGCCGCCGCGGCCGCCGCCGCGCTCGCCGCCCCCCCTCGCCCCTGCCCTCACTCGACGTCCGGGAAGACGAGCAGGCGCGTGTTGTCGGGGCGCGCCTCCATGGGGCAGTAGGGGCACTTGAACACGCGGCTCCGCCCGCGCGCGATCTTTGCGATGCTCGCCTCGCAGAGCACGTGGTTGCACGGCAGCAGCTTCGGCGGGTTGTCGGGCGTGCTCTGGTCGCGGCTGACGGGGCAGGCAAAGATACTGCGGTAAACAAACTCCGGCCCGAGCTCGAGCTCGATCGGCAGCTGCCCGCACCCCGCCAGCGACTGCCCGTTGCGCTCCATGAGCGCGGCGAGCTTCAGCAGCGGCGGCAGCGCCGCGCCGCCCGCCGCGACCGCGACGGCGAGCGGGCTGTCGTACGCCTGCGGCCGCGCGGCGGCGCGGCGGGGCAGGGTTTAGGCCTAGGCCCTGCGCGCCGCGCCGCCGCTGGCGCCGCGTGCGCGGCGCGCCACACGATCGTCCACAACGCCGCGCCGCCGCGCGTGCCCGCACCTGGCCCATGAGGCTGCACGCCTGGCGGCCAAACTCGGCCGCGACGTCGTCCCACGCCGTCGGGGCGAGCAGGTCTGCGTAGGGCGTCTCCCGGGGCGGCCGCCCCGCAAAGAGCAGGCAGCACATGAGGCGCTGGATCTCACGCATGTGCCGGCCCTTTATAAAAACCACGAGGCGTGTGACGGTGCGAGGTGACGGTGTGAGCGGGCGGGCGGGCGGCGTGTGAGCGTGCGTGCACACACGAGAGCGCGCGCAGGCGTACGAGGGCGCGCAGCGCGCGCAGCGTGCGCGCGCGCGTGAGTCTCGAGAGACTGCGCGCACCCGGAACGCGCCAAAGTGCGCCTGCGCGTACGCGAGCGCCGCGGCCTGGCCCTGCGCCGCGAGCGCGTTGGTGAAGGCGAGCGCGTGCAGGCGGAACTCAAACGCGCACGCGCCGCCGTCGCCGCCGCCGGCGCCGGTCGCGGCGTCGTGCGCGGCGAGCGCCGCGCGGTGCTCCTGCGCCCACGCGAGCGCGGGCGCGAGGTTGCGCTGCTTGATCTGCGCGGCGCCCGGGCGGGTGCGGGCGGGCGCGGGCGCGTGGGCCGGACGCGCGGCGGCCCCTTCGTGTGTACGCTCAGGGCGCTGCAGCGCACACCCCGCGCGTGCGCGTGCCCGCACCTGCTGCAGCACCGCGTGCAGCGCGACGTACGGCTGGCGCAGCTCGTCGCCGCCGGGCAGGCCCGCCTCGGCGACAAAGGCGTCCGCCAGCGCGAAGCGGCCCTCGCGGTACAGGTGCTCCGCGATGACCTGGGCGGGGTTGAGGCGCGGGGCGGGCCGCGGGTCGTCGGAGCGGCGGCGTGCGTGCGTGGGTGCGAGAGCGGCCGCGGCCCGCGCGCGAAAACAGTGCGGCGCCGCGCGGCGCACCCGGTTGAGCGTCGCCGCGTCGAAGCTCACGCCGCGCATGGCCTTGCAGACGTCGGTGCCGCTGTCAAAGGCCCGGTCCAGCGCCTGGCGCGGGCACGCGGGGCGGCGGCGGGGGGGGCGCGTCGCACGGCCGCGCGGCGCGCGGCGCGCCCCGCGCCCGGCCCCCGACGCTGCCCGCGCCCGCGCGCGCAGCGCGCCTTGCTGAGCTTGGCGACGGCGCCGTGCAGCTCCTTGGTGGCGCCGCTCATGTCGCGCACGCAGCCCGCGGCCTCCGCCGCGGCCACGAGCTCCGCCGCGGCGCCGGGCTGCCCCGCCGCGGCGCGGTCGCGCGCGGCCACCGCCAGGGCGATGAGCCGGTCCAGGGACTCGTCCACCTTGGCGGCGGAGAGCTTCTGGCGCTTGACGACCTTGCCCGCCTCCTCGCAGGCCGCCGCGACGGGCGTCGCCATGGCGCAGCGGCGCCGCCGCTGCCGCGCCCCCCGCCGCTCGCACGGCGCGGCGGGCGTGTGCCACCGGCGGAGGAGCGCTCTGGGATCGCTACGGGACCGCTGGGCGGCTGCCCCCGGGCTCGCCTGGGCCGGGAGGGCGGTGCTGCTGCTGCCGGGATGCCTCTGCCTCTGCTCGCGGGCAGCGCGCCCGCTGGCTGTTCAGGGGCGAAAGCGTGGAGGGGACGGGCGGTTGGGCACGAGCAGGCAAGATTCGCTGCTGCTTGCGCGCCGCCGCTCCTGCGCGCAAGCGCCGCTGCTGCTGCTGCTGCGCTGCCGACCGCCGCTCGCCAGCGCACGCGCGTGCCGCCACGACTGCTGCCGCCTCGCTGTGCCCACCGGGCAGCTGGTCACACGACGCGCGCGTCACGAGCGGGGCGCGGCAGGGTTCAGCTCGCGCCGCCGGCCGCCGCGCACGCCGCGGCGACCTCCTCACGACCCCGCCGCGGCGTACGGCACCGCCTGCGCGATGAGGTGGCGCTCGTGCGCGTCCCACATCGCAAACGCGTCGGTCAGCCCCCGCAGCTTGCCCATGACGCGCCGCAGCAGCCCGTTCTGCGCCGCCAGCGCGGCCTTGAGCTCCGACGCGCGCGCCTTGAGCGCCGCGACGGCCTCGGGGTCGCCGTCGTCGTCGGGCGGCGCCGCCGCGCCTGGCACGGGGCGTGCACGGCGGCGCGGGCGGCTGGGCCGGGCGCTCGCGGCGCGGTCGCGGCGGCGCCGGGCGCAGCGGCTCGCGGCGGCGCGGCGCGGCCTCGCCCCGGGTCCCGCACCTGCTTCCCGCTGCTCCAGCGCCGCGCAGGCCTGCAGCACCGCGCCGACCTCCCGCGACGCCGCGAGGTAGGCCGCCTGCACCTCGCGCAGCGCGTCGGGCGCGGCCGGCGCCGCCGGCTGCAGGCCGCGATACGCCTCCAGCAGCGCCCCGCTCGACGCGAGCAGGCGGCCGAGCGCCGCCTGCCCCCGCTCCGCCAGGGCCTGCCGGTCGAGGTCGCCCAGGTCGGGCGGCTGCGGCGGCTGCTCCTGCTCCATGGTGGGCGCGGCGCCGCGCGGCGACAGCAGCGGCAGCAGCGGCGGCGGCGGCGTTTGCGCTTGTGGGGGGCGGGCTTGGCGTGGTGCGTGCGCTTGGATCGAGGGGACTGCGGTCGGCGGGGCAAATGGCAGAGAGATTGGTGCGCCTCGGGTGCAAGGCAGCGGCGGCGGCGCAGCATCTAACGCTGCGCCGCGCCCCGAGCAAGGCGCCCTGGCGCTGCCGCTCAGCCGCACAACACGGCGCCGGGGCAGCTGCATCGCTGAGTCACGCACGTGCCGATCAAACGACTGCCCCTCCGCCGAGCGAAGCGCGTGCCGGCCGCTGCTGCGCTGCCGACGGTCTAATCCCGCCGCCGCAGCGACCGCCCCCGCCGCCGCGCGGCCGGGGCGCCATGTTCCAGCGCCCCGGCAGCCGCGGCGGCGCCGCGTTCGGCGTGCGCCTCGGCCGCGACGGGCAGCAGCAGCAGGAGCAGCGGGCGCTGCCGGCGGCGGCGGCCGAGCCGCCGGCCAAGCGCGCGCGCGGCGCGGGCGCGCTGCCCGTGGAGTGCGTGCGGCGGGAGCTGCTGTTCCTGGTGGAGACGCACGCGACGCTGATCGTGGTCGGCGAGACGGGCTGCGGCAAGACAACGCAGATCCCGCGCTTCCTCCACGACGCCGGCTGGACCGCCGGCGGCCACCAGGCGCGGCGGCGGCAGCGGCGGCGGCGGCGGCGGTGGAGGGCGCAGGCCGACGGGCCGACGGCGGGCCGGCACCCGCAGGCGTGCCGCGCGCCCACACGCCCCGCCGCCCGCGCGCGCCGCGTGCCGCGCAGGTCGTGTGCACGCAGCCGCGGCGCGTCGCCGCGGTGACGATCGCGCAGCGCGTCGCGGAGGAGATGGGCGTGCCTCTGGGCGGCCTGGTGGGGTACGGCGTGCGCTTCGAGGACGCGACCAACCAGGTGCGCCGCGGCGGCGGCCGGGCGGCGGCGGCGGCGGCGGCGGCGGCGGCGGCGACGGCAGCAGCGAGGCTGCTGCCGCAGCGACCCGACCCCGCCCCTGCACTGCCGCCGCCGCCACCTGCCGCGCCTTGCCCATCGCTGCAGGCGGTGACGCGCATCAAGTACGTCACTGACGGCCTGCTGCTGCGGGAGATGATGGACGACCCGCTGCTCACGCGCTACAGGTGCGCGATGGGGGCTGTGTTGAGGTTTAGGGTTTTCTTTTTTAGATCTGAGTATTGGGCGGGCCAGGCCAGGCATCAGGTCAGGGGTTTGGACCACCGACCTGCCCGCTGAGCCCGCCGCCGCCTGCCCGCCCGCCCGCCCCGCCCCCCAGCGTGGTCATGGTTGACGAGGCCCACGAGCGCAGCCTCGCGACCGACACGCTGCTGGGCCTGCTCAAAAAGGTGCCGCGCCGCGCCGCGCTCGGCGCCGCGAGGCTCGGCGGCGCGGCCGCCGGCCCTCCTTGGCGCCCGCCGAGCGCCGCTCGCCACCGCCTTTGCTTGTGCGCGCGCAGGTGCAGCGGCGGCGGCCCGAGCTGCGGCTCGTCATCAGCAGCGCAACGCTGGAGGTCGACCGCCTGGTCAGCTTCTTCGAGGCCGGCGGCGCGCGGGCCGCGGCGGCAGCGGCGCCGGGCGGCGCCGGCGGCGCGCCCGCGTCGCGGCGGCCCGCGGTGCTGAGCATCTCGGGGCGGACATACCCGGTGCAGGTGGGGCGCAGGGGGCCGGCCGCACCAGACGGCTGCGGCGGGGCGCCACGCGCCACGCCGCGCTGACCCGCACCCGTGCCCGCGCCGGTCGCCGGTCGCCAGGTTCACTACGCGCTGCAGCCGTGCGCCGACTACGTCCGCGCCGCGGTGACGGCCGCGGTCGACATCCACCGCGAGGATGTGCCGGGGGACGTGCTGGTCTTCCTCACAGGTGCGCCGCCGGTGTTATCGCTGCCATCGCTGCCGCCGCCGGCGACCCGCCTGTCAGCGCTGCCATCGGCCGCCGCCGCTGTGCGTTGATTGATTGATACCCGGACTGTGCACGTGCCGACCGCCGCCGCCGCGCCCGCGGCGTCCGCCGCCGCGCAGGCCAGGAGGAGGTGGAGCAGGCGGTGCGGCTGCTGCAGGAGGAGGGGCAGCGCCTGGCGCGCAGCCGGCTCAAGTACCGCCTCGTGCCGGCGCCGCTCTACGCCGGTGCGCCCCCGCCGCCCCGTGCTCGCCGCGCCACGCACGCCCTGCGTGCGCTGCGCAGCCCCGCAGCCCCCCTCACACACACGCGACCGCGTGTCGCTGTGCACGGCCGTGCGCCGCAGGCCTGCCCGGCGCGGCGCAGCGGCTCGCGCTCGAGCCGTCGGCGCGGGGGTGCCGCAAGGTCGTGGTCGCGACCAACATCGCGGAGACGAGCCTCACCATCGAGGTGAGGTGGGGGTGTGGACACACGGACGCACACCCTTGTTTTTTTTTGCCGCTGGCCGGCCGCAAGCGCTCGCCGCGCATCCGCGCCGCCGCCGCTCACGCGTCCGTCGGCCTGCTGTTGCCCCACGTCCCGCCCCGCTCCGCGCCGCTGCCCTCCCATTCCCTCCCCGCCCGTCGCTCGCGGCGCAGGGCGTGGTGTACGTGGTGGACAGCTGCTACGTCAAGCAGCGCGCCTACAACCCCCTCACCGGCCTCGAGTCGCTGCTCGTCGCGCCGACGTCCAAGGCGCGCGCGCGCGCTGCGTCCAAGGCTGCGCGCGCCGCGCGCGACGCGCGCGCCCAGCGCGCCTCACCCGGGGCCCCACCTCCGCCCGCGCAGGCGTCGTGCGCGCAGCGCGCGGGTCGGGCGGGCCGCGTGCGCCCGGGGCACGCGTTCCGGCTGTGCACCGAGGAGGCGTGGGCGGCGCTGCTGCCCGACGCGACGGTGCCCGAGATGCAGCGCAGCGACCTGGCGGGCCTGCTGCTGCAGCTCAAGGCGCGTGCGCTGGGCTGGGCTCGGCCGCTGAGGGGGGAGGGGGAGGGGCACAGTGTGCCCGCGCTGCTAGCTGCTGAGCAACAACATAGCCTTAGCCCATTGTTGTTGTTATAACGCCTGTTGAACGCCTGTTGAGTTGTTATTAACGCCTCGCCCCGCAGGCGCTGGGCATCGACAACATCATGCGATTCGACTGGCTCGCGCCGCCGCCGGCAGAGGCGGTCGTGCGCGCGCTGGAGCTGCTGCACGCGCTCGGCGCGCTCGACGGCGACGCGCGGTGCGCCGGCGGCCGCCGCGCGCCGCGCCGGCAGCGGCCGCGGCTCGGCGGCTGACAACTGCTGACCACACCGCCGCTGACCGCCCGCCGGCTGACCCCGCCCCGCCCCGCGCCGCGTGCAGGCTGACGCCCTCGCTCGGCATCCCGCTCGCGGAGCTGCCGCTGCCGCCGCAGCTCGGCGCCGCGCTGCTGTCGGCGACGACCGAGCACGGCTGCTGCCAGGAGCTGCTCACGCTCGCGGGGATGCTCAGCGTGCCCGCGGTCTGGGCGTCGCCGGGCGCGGTCGGCGGGCGGCGCAAGCTCGAGGAGGTGCGGCGGGGGGCCACCGGGGCCTGGCCGAGCCTGGCCGCTGTGCGCCGCGTGGCTGCCGCGAGAAAGCGCGCGCCGCCGCCGTTGCCCACACCCGTCAGGCCAAGGCCAAGTTTGCCGCCGCCGAGGGTGACCTGATCACCTTCCTTAACGTCCACCGCGCCTGGCTCGCGCACGGCAAGTCGCACCGCTGGTGAGGCCCCGCGCGGCGCCGGCCGGCCGCCGCGGGCTGGTCGCCGCTGCGGGGGGCTGGCCGCGACGCAGCTGAGCCCTCGCGCCGCGCCGCGCCGCGCGGCAGGGCGACCCGCAACGGCATCCACCAGCACGGCATGCTGCGCGCGGCCGAGGTGTCGCAGCAGATCTGCCGCAAGCTGAAGCGCCTCGGCCTCAACACCAACAGCAGCGCCGAGGGCGAGGTCGACAAGGCGCGCACACTCACACCACCACCGGCAGCGGCGGCGCTGCTGTGGCCCTGCGGCAACGCCCAGCCCGCGCGCCGGCCGCCGCGCCGCCGCCACGTGCTTACAGATCCGCCCCCGCCGCGTCCGCGTCTTCGCAGGTGCTCAAGGCCGTCACGGTCGGCCTGGCGCTGAACGCGGCGCAGTTCGCAACCACACAGTACGACCCGACCGCGCCGGCGGACGCCGGCAGCAACGTGTACCGCCTGCTGCGCCACGTGACTCCCGGTGCGCGGCGTGCGCGCGGGCGCAGCGCGGCACGCGCGCTCCTCCGCCTGCCTCCACGGCCTGCAGCTCGCCCCCACCCACCCACCCAACACACACACACGCAACCGCACGCACCCGCAACCGCAGGCGTGCCGCTGAAGCTGCGCATCCACGCGTCGTCGGTGCTCTGCCGCACGCGGCCGGGCCTGGTGCTCTTCCTGTCGTGCCAGCAGAACGAGGAGGGCTGGCACGAGATGCAGGGCGTGAGCGCGGTGCCGCCGGAGTGGCTGCCCCAGCTCGCGCCGGGCGTGTGGTCGAGCCGATGACGACAGAGCCGCTGCGCGCTGCGCGGCGGCGGCTGCCGCAGCTCGCGGCACGTGGCTCACTGGTGCTGTGGTGACCGCTGCCAGACACGCGCACTGCCTCGGATGCTCGTGGTTCGAGCGGCTCCGCGCGAGTCGGTTCAGCGGGACACCGCCGCGGCGGCCGCCGCCGCCGCCGCCGCGGCGCGCTGCGCCAGGTCCGCGCGGCCCATCTGCGCCAGCGCGCACGCGAGCTGCGCGCTGGCCGTGGATCCCAGCGCGCCCGGCGCGTCTTGCAGCGCCGGCGCCCCGCCCTCGCCGCCCTGCCCGCCGCGCCGCGCCGCGCCACGCCCCCTCCCCCCGCGCCGCCGTGCCGCCGCAGCGGCGCGCTCCGCGGCCGCCGTGGCCGCTTCGGCCAGCAGCTCGTCGGGGCGGCCGAGGCTCACGCACGCCCACAGCACGCCGGCCAGCACCTGCGGCCCGCTCGCCTCGGCGCTGGCCAGCGCCGCCGCGCCCAGCACCGCTGCCGCGTCGGCAAAGGCAGGCGCCCGCTGCTCCACCTGCTGCTGCTGCTGCTGATCCCGCAGGTCCATCAGTGCCGCCGCCGCTGCCTGGAGCTCCGCCGGCTCAAACGCGTCCACGCCGCTGCCTGCCACGGCGGCGCACGCCCAGCGGGCGAGCGGGCGCGCCTGCGCGCCGCCGCCGGCGAGCGGCAGCAGCTGCAGCAGCTGCACCAGCGCCCCCGCCGGCAGCGCGCCGCTCGCCCTGCCGCCCAGCAGCGCGTCCTGCAGCGCCGCCAGCAGCTGCGCGTCCGCGTGGCCGAGCTGCGCCAGCGCGTGCACGCCGCGCACGAGCGCTGGCCGCTCGTCGCCGGCCGCCGCGCCCTCGCCGGCCGCGCGGCGCGCGAGGGCGCGCAGCTGCCGTGCCAGCGCCGGCAGCAGCTCCGCGTGCGGCAGCCCCAGCTGCACGTACGCGGCGGCCAGCTCAGCGCAGTCTCCCGCCGACATCAGCGGCGCGGCACGCGCCGCCTCATCACCGAGCAGCTGCATCAGCGCCGCGTCCTCCAGCCCCACGGCGGCCAGGGCCGCAGCGAGGCGGGGATAGCACACCGAGACCCAGGCAGGCGCCGCGGGCCTGCCGCCGCCGAGCACGGCGCCGCCGCCGGCGCCGGGCGGCGGCCCGGCCGCCAGCTCGCCGGCGACGACCACCGCCTCGTGAGCCGCGCCGGCGCGGCTGCTGGCGGCCCCTGGCGGCGGCGCGCCCAGGGCGTCCAGGGCGGCGCGGTCACTGTCGCCGGCGGCGGCGTCGAGAGGCTCGCCATCATCCCATGAGGCTCCCTCGGGCGAGTCAGGCTGCGCCGCACGCGGCCAGCCGGGCTCGTCCGTTGCTTCCCAGGTCGCGCCGAGCTGCTGGTGCTGCAGCAGGGGCCCCGCGTCGGACAGCTCCTCTCCTTGCTGCTCCTGCCAGTCCAGCTGCCACAGCTCGTCCTCCCACTCGCCCTCTGCCTCAGGCTCCAGCCAGCCCTCGCCCTCGACCCGCGCCGCCTCCTCCTCCAGCTGCTGCTGCGGCTGCTCCGGTGGCTGCTGCTGCTCCTGCGGCTGCTGCTGCTGCTGTTGCTGCTGCTGGTGCTGGTGCGGCGCCGGCGCCCACGCGACCTCCAGCTGCAGCCGCGCCGCGCGCTGCGCCTGCAGCGAGCGCGTGGCGCCCGACGCGAGCGCCAGCCACGCCGCGCGCTCGCGCCAGCCGAGGCGCGCGAGCGCCGCCGCGAGCTCGCACAGCAGGTCTGGCTTGACCGGGAGCTTCTTGCCGCCCTCGCGGAGCAGCTCGCGCATCAGCGGGTCCACCAGCTCCGGGCCCGGCGCCGGGCGCAGCGCCGACAGCACGACCAGCAGCTCCGCGAGGCGCTCCGGGTTGAGCGCGCGCAGCACGCGCGCGTCGCGCAGCTCAGGGCCGACCAGGCACAGCAGCCCGAGCGCGTCGCCCGACGCACGCGGGCCCGCCTCGTGCGGCGGCAGCACCACCCTGCGGGCGGCGGCGGCGGCGGCAGCGGGGTCGCGCGAGAGCTGCGCCCGCAGCTGCTGCCGCCGCCGCCGCCGCCGCCGCCGCCGCTGCCACAGCCCGCTCCCTGCGCGGCGCTCGCCTGAAATAGAGCAGCGCCCCGACCCGCATCAGCAGCGCGGCGGTGTGCACGGGGCGCCACACGGCCGACTTGTGGCGCGCCGACGCAAAGATGCGCGCAAGGCCTGCCGCAGCAGCGGCGGCGGCGGGGTGGGCGCGCGCCGCGCGGGCTGGGGCCGCCGCCGGCGCCCCCTGCCGCAGCGCCGCTCACCCGGCAGGCTGACGCACTGCTGGATGCTCAGCAGCAGCCGGCGCCAGGGCGTGTTGGGCTTGCCGCCCGGCAGCGCGTCGCGCTGCACCTCAGCGTACGCGTCACGCCGGCCGGCCGCCGCCACGACCGCCGCCCGGCGTCTTGCGCTGCTGGAGCTGCTGCTGCTGGTGGTGCTCCTGCTGCCTCCGCCACTGCGGCTGGGGCTGGGCGGCCCCCCTGCGGCGCGCGGGCAGCGGCAGCGGCGCGGCGTGTGCGCGGGGGCAGGGGGCGGAGCTGCGGCTGCTTGAGCGCTCTCAGAAGACTGCCACGCACCAACACATGCTCTGTGAAGCCGCGCCCCCGGCCCAGCGCGGCTGTGGAGCCTGGCGCCGGGCGGCGGGCGCGTCACTGCGCCGCCCGCCGCTCGGCCGGCCGCCGCGCCAGCCGCTGCGCCAGCGCCTGCGGCGGCATGGACCCGCGGCATGCACCCGCCGGCTGCAACAGCTCTGGCGCGCCGCGCGGCGGCGGCGAGCACAGCGGCAGCAGCGGCGGCAGCGCTCGCGCCCCCGCACGGCGCTTGCAGGGGCTGTGCGTGGTGTGCGCCGATGCGAGAACCACCTGGAGCGATCCCTGTGCGCCGGCGCGCGGCGCCTCGCTGAGCCCTGGGCACAACGAACGGTTACACGACGCGGGCGCGGCGCCCGCCGCCCGCGCTCAGCCGCAGAGTGCCTCCTGCACGCCGAGCGTGCCGGGCGCGAACGGCGCAAACGGCAGCGGGTACCAGTGCGTGGGCGTGACCGCGACGAAGAGCGCCCAGACGCTGAACAGCGCCCACGCGAGCCGCCGCACGGGCGGAAAGAGGCGCGCGAGCCCCGCGTCGAGCAGCTTGGCGCCCTGGAAGCCCCAGTAGAGCCAGAGGCGCCCCTGGCCCGCGAGCGCGAGCAGCAGGACCCACTTGGCGAGCGAGAGCCGCCCGAGCGCCCAGTTCAGGCCGGCCGCGAGCGAGAGCGGCGGGCTGAAGCTCCAGAGCCAGCCGAAGAGCGCGAGGTGCACGCCTGCGGGGCGCGGGCGGGCGAGGAGCACGCGCGCGGCGCGGTGGTGGGTGAGGGGGGACGCCGGCGGCGAGCGCGCGCGGCGGCGGCCGGCTGCGGCGCCGGGCGGGGGCGGCGGCGCGCGCGCCGCACCTCCGTACACCGCGGCAAAGAGCGCCTGCGCGGCGCGGTCGCTCCAGCTGTACGTCAGCTGCTCGAGGCCCCTGCGGCCGCGGTCGCGGCGGCAGCAGCGGTTAGCAGCGCACGTGGCAGCCGGTGAGTGCCCCTGCTGCTGCGTCTGCTGGTGGCGCGTCTGCTGGCGCCTCTACAGCTGGCGGCGGCGGCATCAACGCCGCCGGCGGAGGGCTGGGAAATAAATAATAAAAACAAACGCACCGGTAGAAGAAGAATGGCACGACCTTTGGGTCGTCCACCGGCGCCAGCCAGCCCCAGCTCCAGCGCCAGCGCCCCTCGCCGTCGCGGCGCGGGCCCGGCCAGTCGGCGCTGTAGTCACGCAGAGCCTCGACCTGCCAGAACTCACTCCCCGGCGCGCTCGCGGACACCGGCAGCGGGACCTGCGCGGCGGGCAGGTGCGCGGGGGTGCGCGCGGGGGGTGCGCACGTGGCACGTGGCGGCAGCGTGGGCGCGGGCGGGTGGCCGGCGCAGCGGGCTGCCGCGCCGCGGGGCGCCGCTGCCGGGCGCAGCAGGCCCTGCTGGCCGCCGCCGTGTGGCGGCCGGTCGGCGCGCGCACCTTGGTGGCCCGGAAGCGCTGCACAAAGGGGTTGCCGAGCTCGATGCTGCCCGGGCGGCCGGCCGGGTCCCACAGCTCGCCCGGGCTCAGGCGCGCCTGCTCGCCCGCGACCGACACGCGCGCGCCCGGCGCGCCGCCGGCCAGCGGCGTGCCGAGCCACGCGTCCGCCGGCGCGCCGCTGTCGCTGGGGCGGTAGTGGTGCCGGAAGCGGTAGACCTGTGCGCTGCTGCTGCTGTCGCCGCCGCCGCCGCTGCTGCTGCTGCTGCTGCTGCTGCTGCTGCCGCCGCCCGCCGCGGCCGCGCCGCGCCGCCGCGCGCCGCCGGCGCACCCGCGCCGGGCCAGGGCGTGGCCCAGGGAGCCGGGCAGGCGCGGGCGGCAAACGGCTCCTGCTGCCGGGGCTGCGCCGGGCTGCTGCATTGCGGCCGCCGGCGCGCCTGACGCGCCGGGGCTGCGCCTGTGGGACGGCTAGATCGCCTGGCGCACTCCGGTGCGAGCCCGCGATCGCTCGGCGCTCCCAGCGGCCGGGGCGGGCGCGCGATTGATGGGGCGTCCGCTGCTGCTGCTGCCGTTCGCGTCTGGCTCCTCCGCTGTCGCCGAGACCAATGGCTGTGCGAGTACCGCTGTGGCGTGCAGAGTGGACGCGCGAGGCTGTCAATCCTGCGCTTCAGCAGCAGAGCCCACGCGCCTCCCGCCACCTCTAGGGCCGCTCGGCCCGTGCGGCGTGCGCAGATCGACGATCCTCGTCGCCCGCGCGCGCCCGGGACCGGCCTTGCGCGCGAAGCAGCAGCCCCAGCTCCAGCAGAGGCCCAAGTCGGCCTCAAGGCCGCGCCCAGGCGCTGCCGGGGCTCCGCCAGGTGCGGGGCGTGCACTGGAGCGTGCAGGGGAGCGCGGGCGGCCGCACTGACGGCGGCGGGGGCACGGCGCGGCGCCGGCGGTGCCGCAGCAGCGGCGCGCGCGCCCCCGGCGCGCCCGCGCGATCGCGCCCGCCGCGCCGCCCCCGCCCAGCAGCAGGAGCGGCGCCCGCCGCAGGGAGGCCCCCCGCCTGCAGCGCCGCCGCCATGGGTGAGCCGCGCCGCGCGCGCGGCCTGGCTGGCGGGTGGCAGCAGCGCGCGGAGGGAGCCCTCTCGGCGCCCCGGGCGAGCGAGGCGAGCGCGCGCCCGCGCCGCCGGCGCGCCGCAGAGGGCGTGCGCAAGGTCGTGCGGCAGCGGCTGCTGGTGGAGATGCTCGGCGGCGTCGCGTCGGCGGGCGGCGGCGCGGACGGGGGCGGCTGGGTGGTGCTTGTGCTCGACGCGTTCACCACACGCATCATCAGCGCCGCCGCGCGCATGAGTGACCTGCTCGACGCCGGTGCGCTGGGCTGGCCGCGGCAGCGGCAGCAAGCGCGGCGGCGCGGCAGCACCGGCAGCAGCGGCAGCGCGGCAGCAAGCGCAGCGGCGCGGCGGCGCGGCAGCAACGGCAGCAGCGGCAGCGCGGCAGCAAGCGCAGCGGCGCGGCGGCGCGGCGGCGCGGCCCCGGCACTCGCCCAGCACGCGCCGCGCGCGTGTTCTCACGCGCCTCGTACCGCTTGCTCGTGCACGCGCGCGCGCCAGGCGTGTCTGTCGTGGAGGACCTGGACAAGCGCCGCGAGCCGCTGCCGCTGCCGGCGGTGTATTTCATCACGCCCTCGCCCGCGAGCGTCGCGCGGCTGACGGCCGACTTTGCGGCGCCGCCGGGGCTCTACCCCGCGGCGCACGTGTTTTTCACCAACGCCGCGCCGCCGGGCGTCGTCGACTCGATCCGGCGCTGCCGCGTGCGTGCGGGGGCGCCGCGCCGCCCGCCCGAGCAGCTGGACGGACCGCCGCCGCTCAATCTCAACCTGGCACCGCTGCTGCTGACGCCGCCGCCGCCTGCTTGGGCGCCGCGCGCGCAGGGGCTGCTGCCGGTGCTGCGCAGCCTGAAGGAGGTCAACCTGGAGTTTGTGGTCGTCGACGGCCGCACCTGGGTCACGCAGCACCCGCACGCGCTCGTGCGGTGAGCGCGGCGCTGGCGCCCGCGCGGCCGGTCGTGCCGCGGCGGCGCGGGGCGCGGTGCCGCGGCGCCGCAGCCACTCACACTGCCGCCGCTGCCGCCGCCGCCGCCGCGCGCGGCGCGCAGGCTCATGGGCGAGCGCGGCGAGGCGGTGCGGGCGGAGTATGAGGGGGAGATCGACTCCATCGCCTCCCGCATCGCCACGCTGCTCGCAAGCCTGCAGGCGCGCTCAGTCAGCGCGGCGGCGGGCGCGCCGCCCCGGCCCGAGCCCGCGGCCGCCGCTGACACAGTCACACCCTCGCCGCGTGACACCCGCAGGACTTCCCGGCGATTCGGTACCGCGCCGGCAAGCCGCCCGAGCCGCACGACGCGGCGGGCGCGGGCGCGCGCGCAGAGCTGACGCAGCGGCTGGCGGCCAAGGTGCGGCCGGCGGCCCGCCGCAGCGCGCGCCCCTCGCGCCCCTCGTGCTCGCCCGAGTTGCCGCGCTCGTCGTCCCACCACACCTCCGACCGCCGCGCACGCAGGTTGCGGAGCGCGCGCGCGCGCTGCAGCGGAGCGGCGTGCTGCCGCCGCGCGAGTCGTGCGACCTGCTGCTGCTCGACCGCAGCGTCGACCCGCTCGCGCCGGTCGTGCACGACTGGGGCTACGAGAGCCTCGTGCACGACCTGCTGCCTGTCAGTGACGACGTCATACGGTGCGCGCCCCGCGGCCGCAGCGCCGCCTGGGCTGCAGCGCTGCCGCCGCCGGCCGCGGCTGCGGCGCGGCGCCCGCGCGCGCGCACGCGCCTCCCTAGGCGCGCGGCCCGCCCGCGAGCGCCGCGCGTGTGACTGACTGCCGCCCCCGCGCCGCCGCGCGGCCGCAGCTACACGGCCGAGACGGGCGCGGGCAGCGGCGAGGCGCGCGAGCACCGCCTCGACGACGCGGCGGACGAGCTCTGGGGCGAGCTGCGCCACGCGCACATCGCCGACGTCTACGCGAGCCTCGCCAAGCGCATGGCAGAGTTCCAGGGCCGCAACAAGGCCGCGCAGTACTCGGCCGCGGCCAAGGGTGCGCGGGGGCCCCTGCGCACGCCACTCCACGCCGCGGATTGTGCCGTCGCCCGCACTCCACGCTCCGCGTGCTGTGCCGGCGCAGCCGCTCCACGCCCCGCGCGCTGCCGCCGCCGCCGCCGCTCCATGCTCCCCGCGCGCAGGCGGCGCGTCGCTGTCGACGAGCGGCATCCGGGGCCTCATCGCGGCGCTGCCGCAGTTCCGGGAGGTGCTCGGCCGCCTCGGCGTGCACATCCACGTGAGCAGCCAGGTCAAGGCCGCGCTGGCGGAGCGCCGCCTCACCGAGCTGGGCGAGGTCGAGGCCGGCCTGCTCTACGGCGAGGCGGGCAGCCAGGAGCTCATCAAGTTCCTCCAGGGTGCGCCGCGCCGCGGCGCGCGGCGTCACCGGGCCGCGCCGGGGCCCTCGGCGGGAGCTCGCCCAGGGGCTGGGGGGAGTGCCAGGGGCGGCGCCGCGCGGCGCACGAGCTGAACCCGCCGCGCTGCGCCCGTGGTCACGGCGGCGCGCAGACAACGGCGGGTCGCTCGCGCCGGGCGACAAGGTGCGGCTGCTGATGTCGTACGTCGCGACGCACCCGGAGCGCCTCGAGCCGGCCAAGGCGGCGCAGTGGGCCAAGCTCGCGCGCCTGGACGCGGCCGACATGGCCACCGTGCACGCGCTGGCATTCCTCAACGTCGCGGTGCTGCCGCGCCCCGCCGGACAGGTGCTGCGCGGCGTGACCGCGCCGTGTGACTGCACCTCTGCGGCGGCGGCGCGCCGCGGCGGCGGCGTGCTGCAGCGGGCGCCGCGCGCCCCACGCCGCCGCCGCGGCCGCCGCGCCCGCCGCCCGCCGCAGTCCAAGGGCCTCGCCGGCTTTGCGCTGCGGCCCAAGAAGGCCAAGAAGGCCCTGCTGCGCCGCCGCGACAGCCGCGGCGGCGGCGGCGGCGGGCCGGGCGGCGAGGAGGGCGGCGGCTATGCGCTCGCGCGCTACGACCCGGCGCTGGGCGACGTCGTGGACGAGGCCCTGGCCGGGCGGCTGAGCGCGGAGGAGTACCCTTACGCCAGGTGGGCAGGGGCGTGGGGGGGGGGGGGGGGGCGAGCTGGCCTCAACCCTGCTGTGCGGCGCTGGCGATGTGCGCGTGGCGCCTGGCAGGTGCCGCCTCCTGCAGCAACGCGTGCGGCCTGCGCTTGTGCGCTGACGGCGCCCGCTGCGCGCGCGCAGGGGCGCCGACGACGGCGGCGGCGACGACTTTGCGGCCGGCGGCGGCGAGGCGCTGCGCGTGGCGAGCGCGCGCACCAACCGCTCCGCCATCAGCTGGGCGCGCCGCGACGGCGCCAGCGGCGGCAGCGCGGTCGGCGGCATGGGCAGCGCGGTCGGCGGGATGCTGGCGGGGCTCGGCCTCGGCGCCGGCAGCGTCAACGCGGGCCCCGGCGGCGGGCGGCGGCTGGTGGTGTTTGTCGTGGGCGGCGTCACGCGCGCGGAGATGCGCGCGGTGCACGAGGCGGCGCGGCGCGCGGGGCGCGAGGTGCTGCTGGGCTCCACGAGCGTGCTGCGGCCGGACACGTTCCTGGGCCAGCTGCGCGGCATGGGCGCGCCGCCGCAGTGAGGCGGAGGAGGGCCGGGCCGGCAGCAGCGCTGCGTGCCGCGCGGCGGCCTTGCAACAACTGATCGCGCGCTGAGGTGCTCGAGCCACCTGACCCTTGCGCTGCCAGTGGTGGTCAGTCACAACTTGATCAGCCCGGCTGCCGCCCACCGCTAATGAGCCCCCTCCCCCCCGGTGGGTGACCGCTCCAGGCCTGGCCCCGATCGGGCGGCAGCCCGCGTCAGTGCTGCCAAGGAACGGGGGGCCTTGCGCGCGCCCGCGACGGCAGCCAGGGGAGCTGCCGCACCGGCAGCGGCGCCGGCATCTCGCATGCGTGCGTGTTGGCCAGGCTCACGGGACGGTGGTGACGACGATGCGCACAATTGCGCGGGGTTGTGCCAGGGTGAGGTTGCCACCCAAGTCAAGTGCAAGAAGGACTACAGCGGACGGGACGCGTGAGCTTATGGGTCATGATGGAACGTGAGGCGTGGCGCGGGTGCAGCCGTCAAGACCCCCCCCCTCCCACCGTTCAGGCCTCAAGAGCGGGCGCAAGCTGTTCGACGCGCGGCCAACTGCAATGTGCACACTAGTTGGTCGGGCCACGAGTTGGTCGGGCCACCGACTTGGCCTCAAAGAGCGGGCGCAACAAGTTCATCGGTGCTGTCAAGGCATGGGGAGGCTTGCGCGCGCCAGCGACGGCAGCCGGGGGAGCTGTCGCACCAGCGGCGTCAGCATCCCACATGCGTGCGTTTGGCCAGGATGACATGACGGAGGTGCATGATGTGCACAATCGGGTGGGTTGCCGCACCTGGGTGGGGCTGCCGCCCGAGTCAAGTGCAAGAAAGGCTTCAGCGGACGGAGCGCATGAGAGCTTGTGGGTCATGATGAGACATGAGGCGTGGCGCGGTGCAGCCGTCCCCCCCCCCTCCCACCGTTCAGGCCTCAAGAGCGGGCGCAAGCTGTTCGACGCGCGGCCAACTGCAATGTGCACACCAGTTGGTCGGGCCACCAGTTGGTCGGGCCACCGACTTGGCCTCAAAGAGCGGGCGCAACATGTTTGTCGGTTCTGTCAAGGCATGGGGGGCCTGCGCGCGCCAACGCCGGCAGCCGGGGAGCTGCCGCACCAGCAGCGGCGCCAGGATCCCGCATGCGTGCGTTGGCCAGGCTCACATGACGGAGGTGCATGACGCGCGCAATTGGGTGGGGGTTGCCTCAGGTGGGGTTCCCTCCCAAGTCAAGTGCAAGAAAGCCGAGCGTCAAGCAAACCGCACGATTCCGGGCGTTGGGTTGGGATTTGAAATGATGCTGCCCAGCTGGCCATAGTTGTTGTTCCCAAAGCACGCCACCGCGCCACCCGCCCACCAGGCGCACGTGTGGTAGCTGCCAGTAGCCACACCCGCCACGCCACTCAGGCCGGGCACCGTCAGCGGGGTGGGGTTTGGGTTGAAGGAGCCCGCGGTGTCAGTGACGCCTAGCTGACCGTTGTAATTGTTTCCAAAGCACGCGACCTTGCCGCTTGCGATGATGCAGGTGTGGTACAGCCCACCAGCGATGAGCGTCACGCCGGTGCGGCCCGAAACAATCACGGGGCTGGCCTGGTTGTTGCTGATGACGCCGCTGCCTAGCATGCCATAACCGTTCCAGCCCCAACACGCGGCCGTGCCATTGACCAGCGTCGCGCAGGTGTGATGAACGCCAGCGGCGATGCTCGCCACGCCGGTCAGCGGCGCGCCGCCCGGCCACTTGACAGGCACGGGCACCGAGCTATCCCCTGTGCTGCCGTCGCCCAGCTGGCCGGCCCAGTTGGAGCCCCAGCACAGTGCAGTGCCGTCGTTCAGCCGCGCGCAGGTATGGGCCTCGCCGGCAGCAAGCCCAGCAACGCCGGTCAGCGGCGCGCCGCCCAACATGACCGTCGCGGGGCTGGGCCGAGCGTTGCCGCTGGTGCCGTCGCCCAGCTGGCCGGCCCAGCTGCCGCCCCAGCACAGTGCAGTGCCGTCGTTCAGCCGCGCGCATGTGTGGAACCCGCCAGCGGCAAGCCCAGCCACACCGGTCAGCGGCGGGCCGCCCTGTGCGAGCGTGACGGCCGCGGGGCTTGGCTTGTAATCATAGTTGCCGCCGCCCAGCTGGCCATATTCGCTGCGACCCCAGCACGCCACAGTGCCATTGGCCAGCCGCGCGCACGTGTAAGAGTCGCCGGCACTGATGCTCGCCACGCCGGTCAGCAGCGCGCCGCCCGGCCACTTGACAGGCACAGGTGCGGGGCTGCTCGTGGCGGTCCCGTCGCCTAGCTGGCCGTCAATACCATATCCAAAGCAGCGCACCGAGGTGTCCCTCAGCAGCGCGCAGGTGTGAGCCCTGCCGGCATTGACGGCCACAACTGGCACCGGCGCGGTGCAGCAGGCTGCTGCAGCTGCTGCGGCGCTGAGCCCGGCGATAGTGGTGTTGGCGGCGTTGGCGGTTGCGACCAAGTTCCCGCCTGCGGGGCATGGGAGCAGCAGAGATGGTGAGCGCCCGCTCCCCCCCACGAGCAGCGCATCATCACGCGCACACCAGCACTGCTCAGCCCTGACACCCTGGGCTGCACCCCCTCCCTGCAGCAGACTCACATGACAGCGCCTCTGCGCCCGGGGTCAGGTTGCCGTCGCGGTCGGCGCACGTCGCGTCCGCGGGGTACGCCTGGCGGCGGGGCGGCACAAAGCGGGCACTCTCACACGACGCGGCACACCCGCGCGCCACGCGCGGGTGCCTTGGCCCTCCACGCCCCGCCCTGCCCGTGCCGCCGCTGGCGCCCCTCACCGTGCAGCACGCTGCCTTGGCGGCGGCAGTGCCCAGATCGGCAATCGACGTGGCGGCGTTGCCCGGGTTGGCCATGTCTGTGCCCTCGCCTGCGCACACGCGCAGCAGCCGCGGGCAAGCGGGGCGCGCGAGCAGCCAGCAGTCAGCAGCGCGCGCACAGCTGCGCTGTGGTGTGCGTGCCGCGTGCGGCGCGCTGGGCGCGGGCGGGCCGCCTGCGCGCATGCAGCGCTGGCAGCCTCCTGCCAGGCCCCCCGGCCGCCGTCCACTGCCGCCCAGCCCGGCACTCACACGACAGCGCCTCTGCGCCCGGGGTCAGGTTGCCGTCGCGGTCGGCGCACGTCGCGTCCGCGGGGTACACCTGGCGGCGGGGCGGCACAAAAGTGGCAATCGCACAGCGTGCGGCACACGCGCGCGCCACACGCGGGTGCCTTGGCCCGCCACACCCCGCCCCGCCTCCGCCGCCGCCGCCGCCGCCCCTCACCGTGCAGCATGCTGCCTTGGCGGCGGCAGCGCCTAAGTTGGAGATCGGCGTCGTGCGGCTGCCCGAGTTGGCCATGCCCGTGCCGTCGCCTGCGCGCACGTGCAACAGCAGCCGGTGTGGGCGGGGGCGCCAGCAGTCGCAGAGCGGGAGGCAAGGTTAGCGCCGCACGCTTGGGCCTTCCTAATGCAAGCAGGCGCACGCGGCAGCGCGCGGCGCTCACACGGCAGCAGGTCGCCCTCAGCGCCGTCGCCGTTCTCGTTCGTGCAGGTGGCACCCGCAGGATAGGCCTGCACGCGACCAGGGCAGTGCAAGGCGGGCGGCTTGCAGGCGTGGGCGGTGTGTGTGTGTGTGTGCTGAGGACAAGGCGCCGGAGCAGGGGAGCCCCCTGGCTGCAGCGCCCGCTCACCGTGCAGCACACGCTGTCGGCCTGCGCCCACGTCATGTCGGTGATGTTGCCGGCCGGGTCGAGAGCGTTGGGGAAGGGTTGCGTTGAACCCGCACAGTTGAACTCAGGCGCGCCGTCGGCAGCGCCGTTGGTGTCGCCGCAGGTCGCGCCGGCGGGGAACGCCGGCAAGGCATCAAAGCGCACGGCCTCGGGGGTGGGGTTGGCAAGCGTGTTGGTAGAGCCCCGGCCCAGCTGGCCGTTGTAATTGTACCCAAAGCACGCCACCGCGCCGCCCGCCCACCAGGCGCACGTGTGATAGCTGCCAGTAGCCACACCCGCCACGCCGCTCAAGCCGGGCACCGTCAGCGGGGTGGGGTTTGGGTTGAAGGAGCCCGCGGTGTCAGTGACGCCCAGCTGACCGTAGTAGTTTAATCCAAAGCACGCCACCTCGCCGCTTGCCATGATGCAAGTGTGAGACCCGCTGCCCGCGACGAGCGTCACGCCGGTGCGGCCGAAAACGGCCACGGGGCTGGTCTGGCTGCTGCCGCTGGCGTCGTTGTTGCCTAGCATGCCATAACCGTTCCAGCCCCAACACGCGGCCGTGCCATTGACCAGCGTCGCGCAGGTGTAGGCCCCGCCGGCGGCGATGCTCGCCACGCCGGTCAGCGGCGCACCGCCCGGCCACTTGACAGGCACGGGCACGGAGCTATCCCCTGTGCTGCCGTCGCCCAGCTGGCCGGCCCAGTTGGAGCCCCAGCACAGTGCAGTGCCGTCGTTCAGCCGCGCGCAGGTGTGGGCCCCGCCGGCGGCGATGCTCGCCACGCCGGTCAGCGGCGCGCCGCCTGGCCACTTGACAGGCACGGGCACGGAGCTATCCCTTGTGCTGCCGTCGCCCAGCTGGCCGGCCCAGTTGGAGCCCCAGCACAGTGCAGTGCCGTCATTCAGCCGCGCGCAGGTATGGGCCTCGCCGGCAGCAAGCCCAGCCACACCGGTCAGCGGCGGGCCGCCCTGTGTGAGCGTGACGGCCGCGAGACTGAGCCTGTTTGTGCCGCTGGTGCCGTCGCCCAGCTGGCCGGCCCAGCTGGGGCCCCAACATAGTGCAGTGCCGTCGTTCAGCCGCGCGCACGTGTGAGAGTCGCCGGCACTGATGCTCGCCACGCCGGTCAGCAGCGCGCCGCCCGGCCACGTGACGGGCACAGGCACAGGGCTGCTCGTGGCGGTCCCGTCGCCTAGCTGGCCGTCAATACCATATCCAAAGCAGCGCACCGAGGTGTCCCTCAGCAGCGCGCAGGTGTGAGCCATGCCGGCCGCAACGGCAGCAACCGCCGGCTGCGTGGTGCAACAGACAGCCTTGGCCTGGGTGGCATTGAGACCGGCAACGTCAGTGGCTGCGACGGTTGTGACAACGTCTCCGCCTGCGCAACGGGCGATCAGAGTTGGTGAGTGCCCGCCTCTCCCTCCCCCCTGCCCTCCCTCGAGCTCCCAGCGCTGCTGCACCGTCCACAGCACCCCCCTCCCCACGGCACCTCCCACCCAACTCTACACTCACATGAAAGCGGTCGCGCATCTGCTGTAAGGCTGCCGTCGCGGTCGGCGCACGTTGCGTCCGCGGGGTACACCTGGCGGCGGGGCGGCACGAAGCGGGCACTCTCACACGACGCGGCACACCCGCGCGCCACGCGCGGGTGCCTTGGCCCGCCACGCCCCCGCCCCCGCCCCCGCCTCCACCCCCGTCGCCGCCGCCGCCGCCGCTGGCAACTCACCGTGCAGCATGCCTTGAGGGCGGCGGTGGCGTCCAGACCGGCGATTGACGTGGCGGCATTGCCCGAGTTGGCCATGGCTGTGCCCTCGCCTGCGCACACGCGCAGCAGCCGCGGGCAAGCGGGGCGTGCGAGCAGCCAGCAGTCAGCAGCGCACGCAGCTGTGGTGTGCGTGCCGCGTGCGGCGCGCCGGGCCCGGGCGGGCCGCCTGCGCTCATGCAGCGCTGGCAGCCTCCCGCTGTCCCTCCCCCCACGACCGCCGCCTCCCGCCCAGCCCGGCACTCACACGACAGCGCCTCCGCGCCCGAGGCCAGGTTGCCGTCGACGTCGGCGCACGTCGCGTCCGCGGGGTACGCCTGGCGGCAGGGAAGCAGAGCGCAGCGGCGTCAGCAAGCGCAGCGCCCAAGGCCGGCTCGTTGCCGCCGGCGGGCGGCGCACCGTGCAGCAGACCGCTTCCGCGGTCGCCGGCGTGAGGCCGGCGATGTCGGCCGGCGCGTAGAGGGCGTTGGGGAGTGGCTGGCTGGTGCCGGAGCAGTTGAACGGCAGCGCGGGCAAGCTGCCAGTCGTGTTGCCACATGTTGCGCCGGCCGCGTACACCTGCGACGGGCAGCAGCAGGTTGGCTGCAGACCGCGCGCCTGGCAGGCACCGCGCGCGCCGCCAGAGCAGCATGCTGCTATGCAGAAGGCCTCCGCCCACGTGCGCGCCTCTCACCGTGCAGCACGTGGCCTGCGCTTGGCCGGGGCTCTGCCCCGCAATGCTGGTGCTGGAGCCTGCGTTGACCCAGCGCGTGCCAGTGCCTGCGCGGGAGAGCGCGCGCACAGCAGTCAAACGTGCCGCGCCCGGGCGCGGGCTGGCCCCGCGCTGCTGTGCTGGCCCTTGGGCGCTGCCTGCTGCAGCCGCACACAGCCCGGCACTCACACGACAGCGCCTCTGCGCCCGGGGTCACGTTGCCGTCGACGTCGGCGCACGTCGCGTCCGCGGGATACGCCTGGCGGCGGGGCGGGGCAGACGCGTGCGTGCAGCAGCGTCAGGTCGCAGCCTCCCCAACACAGGCCCTTCATTTCGGGCCAGCCGCATCACTCACGCAGCAGCGCGCGTCGGTGGGGCCATCGCCCTGACCGAGCGCAGGGACGGGCGCCGCCAGCACCAGGCCGCTGGAGCAGGCAAAGTTGGTGCCGCAGGTGCGCTGCGGGCGAGGAGCAGATGGCAGGTGGTTTGCGCGTGGGCTGCAGCCAATCCGCAGCGAGCGCCGGGCTGCGATCCCGCGCGTCAGCAGCACCCGCGGCCCCAGCACTCACGCAGCAGGCCTCTGCACCCGCGCCGAGGGTTGCTGGCGGCATGGGCTCGCCGGTGTTGCAGGCCACCGACGCGCAGGTGGAGGGGAGAGGGTTGGGAATTGGGTTCGGGGTTGGGTTGGCGGGAGGGGTGGGAGGAGGGGTGGGGTCAGGGTTGGGGGCTGGAGCTGGGCTGGAGCCGGGGCTTGGGTGGGGGCTGACAACGGGGTCGGGGCTCGGGCCAGGGCTTGCGGCCGGGCCAGGGTTTGGGCTGGGGCTTGAGTCCGGGCTGGGGCTTGGGGTGGGGCTTGGGGTGGGGCTCGGGCTCGGGATCACGGGGCTTGGGCTGGAGCTTGTGCTGGGGCCGGGGCTCGAGGGAGAGCTTGGGCTGGGGCTCGCCTCCGGCTCCGGCTCCGGCTCCGGCAGGGGGTTGGGCGTCTGCGTCGCGTCAGGGGCTCACGAGCTCGCGCAGCCGCTCCGCCGCCTGGGGTGAGGCGGGCGGCGCTCACACCCACCCAACGCGCACCGCCACTGCCGCCGCCACGGCCGCTGTGGCGGCGGCCGCACCCGGGCGGCCGCGTGACGGCGCGTGGCCGTCAGTCGCGCGCGGACCGCGCGCCGGCAAAGCCGGGAGCCTCGTGATTTGGACTGGCCCGCACCCCCAGCGCCCCGCACCCGCTGCGCTCCCCACGCCCGGCCCGCCACCGCCGCCGCCGCCGCTGCTGCCGCAGCCGCCGCCGGCCGCCCGCAGCCCGGGGCCCCCGCTAGGCCGCGCCCATTGGAACGCCCCGTCCCGCACCATGCTTCTCTCGCCGTGCCGCCCGCTGCAGCGCGCGGGGCCCGCAGCAGCGCGGGGCGGCAGCAGCAGATGGCCGGCAGCCGCGCCGCGCCCGCGCGGGCGGGCGGCGCTGGCGGTGCGGGCGGCCAAGCAGCCGAAGCAGCAGATGCTGGTGGGCCGCGCGCCTCGGCTCGAACGCGCACAGGCGCCGCCGCCGCCGCCGCCGCCGCCGCCCGGCAGCGGCAGCCGCGCCCTCCGACCCTGCGTGTCCCTGCGTCTTCACGCGCAGGTGTACGTGCCGCCGCACCCGCTGGTGGCGCACTGGCTCGCCGTCGCGCGCAACGCGGCGACGCCGACGCCGATCTTCCGCAGCGCGCTGTCTGAGCTCGGCCGCATCCTCATCTACGAGGCGGTGCGCGAGTTCCTGCCCACGCTGGAGGGCACGATCGACACGCCGATGGGCCCCGCCGACGTGACGTGCGTCGACCCGACGCGCCCCGTCAAGGTGCGCGCCGCGCGCGGCGGCCACGCCGCCGCCGCCGCCGCCGTCGCCGCGCGGCACGCCCCGCGTCGCGCCCCGCTGTCGCTGACGTGCGGGCGCGAGGCGCCGCGCAGGTCGTGCCGATCCTGCGCGCGGGGCTGGTGCTGCTGGAGCAGGCGGCGACGCTGCTGCCGGCGAGCGAAACGTACCACCTGGGCTATGTGCGCGACGACGCGACGCTGCAGGTGCGTCGCCGGCAGCCGGCGGCCGCCGCGCGTGCACGGCTCCGCGCAGGCGGCCGCAGCAGTTCGCCGCGCCGCGCCGCGCGGCGCACCTGGCCGCTGCCGGAGCTGCGCGGCGCTCCCGCCACCACCGCCACCGCCGCGCCGCGCCTGTGCCCGCGCCCCGGCAGGCAAGCAGCTACCTGAACAAGCTGCCCGCCCAGTTTGCGGCGGACGACCTCGTCCTGGTGGCCGACCCCATGCTCGCCACGGGCGGCACCATGATGCAGGCGCGGCGCGCCCGCGCCCGCGGCGGCCGCGTCTCGTCCGAGCGCGGCCCGCCCGCCCGCTCAAACAACGCCTGCCGACGCGCGCTGCGCCGGCCCCGCCCTGTCACATGCGCGCAGGCGCTGTCGGAGATTGTGTCGCGCGGCGCCGACCCCGCCAACATCCGCATCGTGTCGGTCGTCGCGGCGCCGCCGGCGCTGAAGCTCATGGCCGACGCCTACCCCGGTGCGCGCGTGCCGTCAAGTTGTCTCTGTGTCTGTGTCTGTGTGCGTGTCTGTGTGTGGGCACGCGTGTGGGTGTGCGGCCGAGGGCGTGCCGCTCTCCCCGCACCCTCCGTGCTCACCCCCCGCTGTGCTCAGTCCCCACTGACTGTGCTGCCTCGCCCCCGCCGCCTGCCTGTCCCGCTTAACCCCCGCAGGGCTCAAGGTCTACACCGCCATCATCGACAGCGAGGTCAACGAGCGGGGCTACATCATACCGGGCCTCGGCGACGCCGGCGACCGCGCGTTTGGCACGGCGTGAGCGCGGCGCGCCCCGGCGGCGTGTTTTAAGACCTGAGCCCTGACCTGAGCCCTGACCGACTGCGCCGTGTAGCGCCTATAGTCGCAGCCGTGGCACAACAGTGGAACTGCCGTCTGCGCCGCGCGCCGCCGCCCGCACAGCAGCCGCCGCGCCGCCTCTCGCCTCGCCGCACGCACGGCTCGAACCTGATCCAGCCTGCACGGACAGCAGCACCCGCCGGATTTCCACCCGCTCGCCGCGCAGCCGGCGCACGCACGGTCTGGGCTGCAGCGGCGGCGGCGATGAGCGATGCTGCCGGCAGCAGCGCTGCTGCCGGCGCGCCAGCCCCTCGCCGCCGGAGCGCTGGCGGCCGTGAGGGTGGCGGCCGCTGCGACGGGTCTGCTGGCGCGCCGTGGCTGCGCATCGGAGGCCGGCGGCGGCGCGCAGGAGCGGGCGAGCAGCGGTGCGGCGCAGCAGCGGCGCCGCCGCCCATGCGCCGCCCCCACGCCGCCGCTCGCGCTCACAACATCGTCAGCGTGCCGCGCTGCACGCGTCCGAGCCCCGCCCGCGCCGCCCGCCGCCGACCGCGGCGCCCGCCCGCCACCGCCGCCGCGCGCGCCGCGCAGCGCGCCGCCCCGGGCAGGCGCCGCCGGCGCTGGTGCCCTTTGAGCTGGGCCCGGACGAGGCGCTGGATGCCTTCCGCGCCCACCAGCGCGTCGCGTGCTTCGGCCTGCATGCGGGCAACCTGCTCAAGGCGCACTTCGCGCTGCGCCCCGCCTTTCTGCCCTTCTACACCTTTGAGGCCACCGTCACCGCGCAGGCGGCCGCCACGCTCGGCCGGCGCGCCGACAGGCGCGCAGCGGCGGCGGCGGCGCCAGCGCGGCGCGGCGCCCCAGCGCGGCGCGGCTGGCGCCCGAGCCCGAGCCTCGGCCGCCGCCGCCGCCGCGTCCGCGCAGGTCCAGCAGCAGCTCGCCGCTGGTGTGGAGTCGCATGCCGGACTGGGTCACGACCGCGGAGCGCGTGACGCTGGGGCGCGAGGAGCCGTGCATGCAGGTGGGGGCGCGCAGCCAGCGGCGGCTCGCGGGGCGAGGAGGCGTCAGGGACGAGCCGCGCGGCGCCCCCGGTGACATGGGCGCCCCTGACCGAGCGCCGCCGCCGCCGCGGCGGCGCAGGTCTACGCCTCGTACCGCCTGCGGCGTGACCTCGCGGACGCGGCCAAGCCCGCCGCGTCCACGCTGGCCAAGGCCCGGCAGCTGGCCGACGCCGACCTGCGCGCACAGGCGTGGCCCGACCCGCTGGCGGGGTCGCGCGAGCAGGGGCGGCCGCCGGCGGGCGCGAGCGGCGGCGAGCACGGCGGCGGCGGCGAGAGCAGCGGGCAGGGCAGCAGCAGCAGTAGCCAGGCGAGCGAGAGCGAGGGCAGCAGCAGCAGCAGCAGTGCGAGCAGCGGTCAGGCTGACGTTGGCCGCAGCGGCGGCGAGGCGGGCGCGGGCGCGGGCGGGGCGGCGCCGGGCGGCGGCGTGCCCCTGGACGCGCCAGACATGCGGCAGGCGATCGCGTGGGCGCTGTGCCACCGTGCGATCATGCATGCGCAGAGCGCGGCCGCGGCAGAGGCGCTCAAGGCGCGCTTTGCCGCGGACGAGGTCCGCGACCTGCAGGTGCGGCGGCGGCAGCGCGTGCGCGAGCGCTCGGCAGCAGGTCGCCGGCGTGCGTCTGGCAGCGTCACAGGGGGTGCCGCCGCCGCCGCCGCCGCCGCGCGGCGGCCGTCCGTGCGCGCGACACCGCCGCGCGCGCCGCCCGCGCGCGCAGCTGCGGCTCACGGTGCACGCGCGGCGCGCGGCCCTGGCCTATTTCCCCGCCTACCACCTGCGCTACGTGCACGGCGAGCGCTACACGCCGTCGCGCGCCGACATCGTGCCCGCGGGTGCGCAGCTAGCTGCCTCCTGGGCAGCAGCGGGCGGCGGCGCGCGCGCGCGCCAGCCCCCTCGCGCACGGGCCGACCCGGCCGCGCCGGCTCACGAAGACCCGCCCGCCCGCCGCCCGCCGGTCGCACGCACAACAGAGTACGACGCGCTGATCGGCGGCGCGTCGTGCGGCCGCGTCGCGGCGGAGCTGCACCCGTCGCCGCTCAAGTCGCAGGCCGCCGCCGCGTCGGCGGTCGCGGGCGTGGGCCTGGGCGTGATGCCACTCACCGGCGTGGCGCTGGGGCTGGACCCCAGCCTCGGCGCGGGGCTGGGCGGCGCCGACGCGGCGCTGCTCGCCGTGCTGGCGGCGAGCGGCGCGGGCGCGCTCGCGGCGCGGCTGCCGCTCATCGCCCGCAACCGCCACGCCGCGGAGCAGGCCGCGGCGGAGCGCACCTTTTACAGGCGCGCGGGGGCGCGCACACGCCGGGGCGCGGGCGGGCGGGTGGGGTGTCTCTGCGCTGGCTGAGCCCTCCTCAACTTCGGACCCTGCCTGCGACCGCCGTGCAGGCAGTACGACCGGCGCGAGACGGCGCACGGCGCGCCGCCAGACGCGCACACACTGTGGCTGTGGCGTGACGCGGACTGGCGCAAGTGGGAGCAGGTGCGGCGGCGGCCGCCCCTCCGCGCACGCGCGCGTGCGCAGCGCAGCCGGCTGTCCGGCGGCCGCGCCTGACCGCCGCGTGCGCGTGTGTGCGCGCCGCACCCCGCAGGACGAGCGCTGGGCGTGGGCGGCGGGCAAGCGGCGCAAGTGGGCGGAGGAGCTGTTCCGGCAGCACGCGCAGCGCGACCTGGACCGCCTCGCCGCGCAGCGCGCGCAGGAGCGGCAGCAGTGAGCGCGCGCGGCCGCGCGGGCGGCGCCGCGCGCCGCCTGACCACCACCACTCGCGCTGAGCCGCCGCCGCCGCCACCGCTGCCGCCGCCGCGCGCGCTCTGCAGCCAGCAGCGCGAGGAGGAGGCGGCGCGCGAGGCCAAGCGCGAGGCGCGCTTCGGGCGCAGCCGCCGCGCGGCGCCGGGCGGCGCGGGGCACCACTCCGAGTCGGGCGCGCGCGTGCACCACGGCGGCCCCGCGCCGCAGCGGCGGCGGCGGGATTTTTTAGGGTACTACAAGGCCCTGGGCATCAGCCTGGACGACGGCGGTGCGGCGCGCGGCGCGGCGTGCGGCGCGGCGCGGCGGGGCGCGGCCGGCGCCAGCACCCCGCTATGGCTGCCGGCCGTCGGGGCGCGGAGCTGCGGCGCGCGCGCGCGCGGCGCCCACAGCAGCAGCGCCCCACGCGCGCCCGCCCGCTGGCCGCCGGCCCCAGGCGTGGCCATCAGCGCCGAGTCGATCAAGGCCGCCTACAAGGCCTCCGCGCTGCGCCTGCACCCCGACCGCCACGTGACCGCCGACGCCGCGGCGCAGCGCCGCGCGGCGGAGCGCTTCCGGCGCCTGCAGCTCGCGTACGAGACGCTGCGCGACGCGGAGCGCCGCCGTGCGTACGACCAGGGGCGCCTGGTGCAGTAGGGTTAAGTCGGCGGGCGGGGGCGTGTCACACGCGCTGGCTGGCGTGGAACGCACCCTCGGACCACCAGCGAGCCGCCCGTTACAGGCGCGTCAGCGTTACAGGCGCGCCGCGTCAGCGGTACGTGCGCGCGAGCGGCAGCTTCTCGCACGGCGGCGTCCAGCAGCCCACGGGCGGCGCCCAGGACGTCGGCCGCGGCGCGGGGCGCGGCGGCAGCGCGGTCAGGTCAACGTAGCTCACAAAGTGCGCGACCAGCGCGCCCAGCCACAACCGGCCGCCGTGCTCGTGCGCGGAGGAGATGCGATACGCGACCGGCTTGTCCGCGGGGTCGGGGCGCTGCGGGGCCTCCAGGAACTCCAGCACCTCGCCCTCCCCCGACACCTGCAAGGGGACAGCGGCGCGCGGCGAGCCGCGCCACGGGGCGAGCAAGGTTGGGGGGCGGCAGCGGCGCGGCGGGCGGGCGCGCGGGTGCGCAGCTGCAAGCCAGCCGTCAGAGTCACCTTGACCGCCGCGCCCCACTCCTTGACGAGCGGGCGCCACGTTTCAGGCACGACCGGCAACAGCATGCGCACGATGGGCGAGTCAAACACCTGCGGCGCGCGCGGCGCACGGTTGACCGCCGGTTGGCCAGCGGCCGACCCCCGTACGGCCGGAAGGACCCCCACAGCGCACCCGCTTCCCACCCAGCATGCGTGCCCCCCCCCCCACCTTGGTCGCCGGCGGCGGCAGCGCGAGCAGCGCCGCCCAGAAGCCGCCGTCGGGCGCGCGCGACACGCCGTCGGGCGTGCCGGGCAGGTGGTCGATCATCACCTGCATCTGCCCCGCCTGCGCAGCACGCACAGCGCGGCGCGGCCGGGCGCAGCGGGCGCGTGCAGCTCTGTTAGTTGGGTGGCGTGCGCGCCCGGCCAATGATGCTCGGGAGCCAGCGGCGGCCCGGGCGACGTGCGCGCGGCGAGGCAGGGAGAGGGCGGCGCGGTAGGGGTGGAGGGGGGGGGCGCACCAGGGGCCCTTTGAGCCAGTACTTGACCAGGCGCAGCCGGTCGGTCTCGCTGATGACCTGCGGCAGTTGTAGCGGCGGCAGGGTGGACGGTCGCGGCGGCGGCGGGGTGGGCGGTCGCGGCCGGAGGGACGGCAGGCTGCTCAGCCGCCGGCGTGTGCGGGGGGCGCCCATGAGGGCCCCGCTGGCCAGCGCGCCGCGCGCACCAGGTAGTCGTCGTCCTTGCTCACTGCCACGCCGTTGCTGTACCAGAGGCCCTTAGCCAGCAGGTGCGTCTCACGCGTCGCGGGGTCGTAGCGGTACAGGCGCCCCTCAGGCAGGCCCTGCGGGGCGGCGGGCAGGCGCGGCAACGGGGTGGGCGTGGCGGCGGCGGAGGGCGCAGACTTGGGGGACCTCACGCACGAGCGTGCGGCAGCGGCAGCCCCCGCGCGCACCTGGCACATGCCGAGGCCCCAGCCCTTGACCGTGTCCCAGTGCCCCGCGCGGCCCTCGAGCGATGGCACGTGCGTGTAGCGGCTCGTGTGCGGCGCGTTCCTGCGGCGACGGCGGAGGCCGGGCCCGCCAGGGTCGGCCCGTCGCGGTGCTGCGCTCGAGCTCGTCCGCCGCGCTGTGCTCTGCGCGTGCGCACGCGGCCGCGTGCTGCTTTTATGCCGCCTCGCCTGTGCAGGTGGATGTTAATGGATGAGGTGAAGTAGACCCGGCCGTTGCTCGCCACGTCGAGGTCGTTCGCGTAGATGATCGGCGTGTCTGCGTGCGGCCGGGGATTTAGGGCCGCGGTTGGGAGGGTGGTTCAGGGGTTAGGGTGTAAGGTCAAATTTCTGACCCGATTCGGGCCAGACACACAGGGCGGGGCGGGGCGGTCAGGCGGCGAGCCAGCGGCGGTCAGGCGGCGGGCCGTGGCGGCGCACCCGGCTCGAGCGGGCTGGAGCGGCTGACGCGGTTGGTCAGTATGACGACGCGCCCGCTGTCGCGCTCGACCTTCACGATGCCCTGCGCGCCGCGGTGCGGGAGGCAGCGAGGCGGAGGGTGGGAGGGGGGGGGGGGGTTGGCGGCGGCTGCATCCGCCCCGTGCCGCCGCCGTCGCCGGCCCGCGTGCCCGCGTGCCCGACCTCCCGCGCGCCCTGCGCTGGTTGTTGGCCCACGCCGCCGCCGCCGCGCCTTGAGCGCGTCGCAGACGACGATGTCGCCCGCCGCGTCAAACGCCGCGCCGAGCGGGCGCCCCGGCCCGAGCCAGGCCTTGGGCGTGGCGTTGAACGCGAACGTGCCGTCTGGGGTTTCGACCGCCTCGTGCACGGCGCCAAACTTGCTGAACATCACCGCGCGGCCGTCGGGCGAGACGATGACCGACTCTGCACGCGCGCGCGTGCGCAGGGTTTGACCGGTCAAACTAACTGGCAGCCCAGTGTGGCGGCGCCGCCGCAGGTTAGGAAGGCTCGGCGCGGCGGGGCTCCAGCGCCGGCTAGCCTCGAGGCTCGGTCGCGGTCGCTCACCCGAGCCGTCGATCTGGCCCTCGAACAGCCGCACCGCCGACTCGAGGCGCGTGTTGGACGTGAAGTCGCCCTGCCGCGGCGGCGTTGCGGCGTTGCGGCCCGAGCGGCCTGGCCAGCGCGCGCCGGCGGCCGGCGCCGTCGCGCAGGCACCTCGAGCGGGCGCAGGTGCCAGGGGAAGACGTCCGCCGGGTACACGTGGACCCACTGGTTCACCGCCGGGTAGGGGATGCCCGGCTGGATCAGCCCTGCGAGCGGCGGTGTGGCGCCGCCGGTCAGCCGAGCGCGCTCCCGCGCGGCGCTGCTGCCGCCGCTGCCGGGCCGCCGCAAGCCACGCGCGCCGCGCTGGAGATCAGGCGTAGCTCGGAATCAACGAAAGAGTGCCTCGCGAGGCATTTCGTTGTGTGTGCGAACTGTCGTGCCCCTGGTCGCTGCTGTTACAGCAGGCTCTCCGCGCCTGGCGCTCCGCTTGCCCCCCGCACCTAGGTGGACGCATGTCAGACCTCCTAAGCCTAGTGAGAGCAGCGCAGCCGCTGCTAGGGCTCCAGTCCGCCAGCTCGGCGCCGCGGCGGCGCCCATCGCTGTCGAGCCCCCCGGCGCCTGGCCGCTGCGAGCCTGGCTGCTGCTGTGCCTCACACGAGCCCTACGGAGCGCCCTGGTCGAAAGGGGCGCCGCTGCAGGTTGTGCAGCGCGCCGGCGGCGCGCGTGGGGTTCACCGCGGCGGCCCCACACGACGCCCACGCCCGGCGCCGCGTGCTCGGAGCGCACCGCTCACGTCCCTCCTCCACCCTCTCCTCCAGCGCTACCTCTCTCACTCCGTCGCGGCGCGCGGCACGATCTCAAAATCGGCGACGAGGCACACGTGGTCGCTGCCGAGCCAGCGGCTCGGCAGGCCCTTTGGCAGGCGCAGCCCGTCGGGCGGCACCAGCACCGCGACCGGGCGCAGCTCGTAGCCCCCCGGCGCGCCGGCACTGCTGCCGTCGGCGCCGGCGCTGGCGGCCGTGGCCGTGGCCGGGTGCGGCGTATAAAACATGTAGTCGCAGGTGTTCATGAACTGGCTGTGACTGCTCGTGTAGTCCGGCTCGCAGCCTGGGGGGGGGGGGGGGGCGTCAGGCGAGGCGGCGGCGTCAGGGCACGTCGGCGGCGCAGCGCAGCGGCGGGGGCACGGCGCGGCGCGGCGCCGCGCGGCGCACCCAGCACGCTCTCGTAGCAGCTCCGCAGGCGCAGGCCGTGGCGCAGCAGCAGCGGCCCTTCCGCGGCCTCCGCCGCCGCGCCGCCGCTGGCGCTGCGGAAGAGGCCGCTGGCGCTGCTGCTGCTGCTGGCGGCGGCGGCGGCTGCCGCCGCGGCAGGCGGCGCCGCGCTGCCGGCCGCGCCCCCGCCGTCTGCGCCGGCCGCGGCGGCGGCGGCGCGCGACGCGGCCGCCGCGCCCGCGCCGGCCGCGGCGCGCTCGCCAAACGCCGCAGCCGCGCGTGCGATGCGCGTGTTGGGGCTGTGCGGCTGCGCGGCGGCCGCGCCCTGCGGCCGCGCCGGCGGGGCGGCCGCGCCGGACGCGCTCGCTGCGAGCAGGTCATCGTGGCTCATGCCCGCCGCCCGCCAGATGTCTTTGTCAGACCAGCGGTGCGCCCTGGCCACGAGAGCGCCGCCGCCCTCCGCGGAGCCCCAGGGGCTGCCCGCCGCGGCGCCCGGGCTCGCGGCAGCGCCCGGCTGCGGCCGCGCCGCGCCGCGGCCGCCGCCCGGCACGTCGCGCGGCGCGCTCGCGGCGGGCGCGCTGCTCGCGTCGGCGGCGAGCGCGAGAGCGAGCGCGGCGCCGCTCGCGCTGGCGGCGCTGCTGCCCGCGCTGGGGCTGCCGCCGGAGACGCCGGGGCTGCCGCCCGCCGCCTGCGCCTGCGCCTCGCCCGAGCGCCGCTGCGCCTCGAGCGAGCGCCGCGCGGCGCGCCGGAACCCGCGGTGCCCCTTTGCAAAGGGGCTGCCGCCGGCGGCGCCCGCGACGCCGCGCTTGCTGACGCGCGACAGGTCGAGCGCGCCGCTGGCCAGGAAGGCGTAGAGGGGGCTGCCGGGCACGGCGTTGAAGTCGCCGGCAACGACCGTGGCGACGCCGAGCGGCGCCTGCGTCCGCTCCTCCTCCCCTTGCGGCGCCTGCTGCGCCTGCGCCTGCGCCTGCGCCTGCGCCTGCGCCTGCGCCTGCGCCTGCGCCTGCGCCTGCGCCTGGTGCTGCGTCTGCGGCTCCTGTCGCGGCCCCTGCTGCGCCTGCTGCGCCTGCTGCGCCTGCTGCGCCTGCTGCTGCAGGTACCACGCCGCCATCGCCTCCGCCTCCTGCAGCAGCAGCCGAGCCTGGCCGAGCTTCACCTCGCCGCGCTCGGGCGTGAAGATGACGTGCGTGTTGGCCACGAGCAGCCCGCACCGCTGCCACGCCGGCGCGGGCGCGGGCGCGGGCGCGTCCCGCTGCTGCTGCGCCGCCGCCGCCGCCGCCGCCGCCGCGTCGGCGCCGGCGTCGCCGCTGCGACGCCGGCCCATCACCTCGTGCGGCAGCTCGTACAGGGGCGCCGGCCTGGAGCTCGTGCTGCTGCTGCCCCCGCCGCCGCCGCGCGCCCAGCCCAGGCCGCCGCGGGGGCTGTGCGACTGCTGCTTCTGCTGGCCGCCCGCCAGCCAGCTGCGCGGCAGCCACTGACTCAGCAGGTCCTGCACGCCACCGCGCGACGGCTGCGACGGCTGCTGCTGCTGCTGCGCCTGCTGCTGCTGCTGCGCCTGCTGCGCCTGCTGCGCCTGCTGCGCCACCGCCTGCGCCTGCGCCTGTGCCTGCTGGGGCTGCTCCGCGGCCGCGCCCCGGTCGCCGCTGCCGCCGCCGTCGCCGTCGCGCCGCGGCTCAAAGAGCACCAGCAGGGCCACATTGTCCTTCAGGTTGTGTTCGCTGAACCGCAGCCGCCGCACGAGCGCCGGCCGCAGCAGCGACGCGCGCCAGAACGTCGCGCAGCCGTCGCGGCGGCCGCCGTCGCGCTGCAGGAAGATGCTGTCATACCTGGCGGGGCCGCGGCGGGCCGGGGCGGGGCAGGCGGCGGTCGGGCGGCGGCCGACCCCGGCTCTCCGCGCCGCTGGCTGCCCGCCGCCGCGCCGCGCCGCCGCCGCCGCCCGGTGCCGCACGGCTGCCGTCCCGCAGCGCCCTAAGGCGTGCGGGCTCACCCCAGGGCGGTCAGCTCTGCGTCGAGGTCGTCAAAGCGGTCGACCTCCTGCAGGCAGATGACATCGGGCCGCACGTGCGCAAGCTCCGCCAGGATCGCGCCGCGGCGGTGGCCCCAGTCCAGGTAGGTGCTCGGGACGTCGTGGTAGAGGTAGGAGCGATAGGTCTTGGCCTGCCAGGGCAGCGCGGCGGCGGGCAGCGGCGGGCGGCGCCGGCGGGTCGCGTGGCGCGGCGCAGCGCGGCGAGCAGGCCGGCTGCGCGCGGCGGCGGCAGGCCGCCACACGCACGTATTTGTCGGCGAGCACGTTGTAGGTGGCGACGGAGAAGCGCCAGGACGGCGCGCCGTCGCTGTCCTCCTCCTGCAGCAGCGCGGCGGGCAGCGGCGGTTGCCCGGCGCCGCGCGGGGGTTGCCCGGCGCTGCGCATTCTGCCGTTGCTCGAACTGCCCGCGGCACTGCGCGGTGTACGAGAGCGCCGGCGGCGGCAGCAGCAGCAGCAGCAGCAGCGGCAGCAGATTGATGCGGGCCGCCCGCGCCGCCGCCCGGCCGCGGTTGGCCGCCTGCCTGCACCAGCGCAGCGCAGAGCACGCAGTACCCCACTTCCACCCACACTCACGCTGCTGCTGAGCGCCCAGCTGCGCTCCGCGGGGCTGGGCAGGCTGTCCCCAGCGTCTGGGCCAACCGCTCGAGTGTGCTGCGCGCTGCATCGCCGAAAGCGACAGCTGCCACTGGCGGCGTAGAACCGGCACACCGAGCCGGGCAGCGCCGGCACCGGCAGCGGGCCGCGCATCGGCTCGGGCGGCGGCGGCGCGTGCTCGGGCGGCGGTGCGGCGGCGCTCATGGGTGCGCCCGGCGGCGGGCCCGCCGCCCCGTGTGGCAGCGGCGGCGGCCGCGGCGCTGGCGGGCCGGGCGCGGCGAGGCGGCGACCGGGCGGGTGCGTCAGTTGCGCTTCAGCGTGCTTCAGCGTGTTACAGGCGGCGAAGCGCCGCCGCCGGCGCCGCACGGGGCGTTACACAGGCTGCACACATATTTACAGGGGGCGCCGCCGCCGCTCCGCTCCGCCTCCGTCTCCGCCTCCGCGCGCCGCCGCCGCGCCCTCTCAGCGCGCCGCCGTGTCCTCGGGGACCGCGTCGGCGCGGCGCGCGAAGAGGTGCGCCCCGAGGCGGTACTTGCTGCACAGCGCGGCCTCGAGCAGCGGCGCGGGGACGAGGAAGCTCGCGAGGTACGCGACCCAGCCGTCGCGCACGCTGTTGAGCCACACGCGCGGCGGGCGCGCGCTGAGCGCCATCGCGCAGAACCCCTCGGCGAAGGCCTCGGCGCTGACCGCGTGGCCCGCCTCGACGGCGTAGAGGTCCCCCGTGATGAACGGCGCGCAGGGCGCCCAGGGGCCGCGCGCGTTGAGGCAGTTGGCGCCGCTCGCGGCCATGGTGTCGATGATGTTGGTCCGCACCCACCCCGGCGCGCAGTACACCACGCTCACGCCCGACCCCGCCAGCTCCATGCGCAGGCTGTCGGTCATGCTCTGCAGCGCTTTCTTGCTCGCGCAGTAAACGCTCGCAAAGGGCACCGTGAGCAGGCCGAGCGCGGAGCCGACGTTGATGATCACGCCGCGCCGCGCGGCGACCATGCCCGGCAGCACCGCCTGCACCATCGCCATCGCGCCGAAGACGTTGACCTCGAACTGCCGCCGCGCCTCGGCCAGGTCGTACTCCGCGAGCGCGCCGCGGCCGCTGAGGCCGGCGTTGTTCACAAGCACGTCGACGCGGCCCGCCGCCTTCATCACGCGGTCGACGCACGCGCGCACGCTGCCCGCGTCCGTCACGTCCAGCGGCAGCACGCGGCAGCCCAGCTCCTCCAGCCCCGCCATGGCCTCCACCTTGCGCGCGGTCGCGAACACGGTGCAGCCGAGCGCAGCGAAGCGGGCGCAGAGCGCGTGCCCGATGCCGCCGCGCGTGCAGCCCGTGACCAGCACGACCTTGCCCGCGTGCGGCGACGCCATGGCGCGCCTCACGCCGCGAGGCGCGGGCTGGCGGGGCGGCTGGCCGGCCTGCTGGCGCGCCGCCGCAGTACGGGCAGCGGCGCGCTGCGAGCGGCGGGCTGCAGGCGCGCCCTTCGGCAGCCGGAGCGTTGTGAAACTGCGCGATGCGGGCTCGGGTGCAATGCTGGAGGCGCGCAGACGCCGGAGCGCGATGGGGAGGGGAGGGCAGCGGTCTCGCCGCCCGCCTGCCTTCTCGTCGTCCTGCGCCCGTCCCAGCGCGCCTGCTCGCCCGAACGACTGGGACGATCTCCTCGTCGGCTAGGGCGCTCGTAATCCCCGGACGGCCGCCCTCAATTCGCGCGGTCTGTTACCTGGACTGCTGCCGAGAGGCGGGCAACAGGGGCTCATCCCAACAGCAGAGGGCTGTCGTCCGCGCGGCGGGCACGCCGCCGCCGCGCGTCTTGCAGCCCGGCGCGGCGCTCGAGCCTGGCGCGCAGCGCCTGCGCCCCAGCCATCATCATCCCCCCGCCCGGACACCACCGGCACAGCCCGTCAGAGCCTCGGCAGCCGGTGTGTGCGCCAGGGAGCAGAGGGCCCCCCGAAGCGGATGCGGGCGCGCCGGGGCCCCCAGGAGGGCGCGGCGGCCGGGGAGAGGCCGCCGGCCGCCGACCGCCTGCGCTGGCGGCGCGGCCGCGGCCGCCGCCGATGCCGACGGCGGCCGCGGCGGGCCTGCCGTCCCGGCGCGCGCTGCTGGCGACGAAGACCGCCGGTGCGGGGCCGGCCGCAGCAGGCCCGGGCCGCCCGCGCTGGCCTGCAACATGCACATTAGTTCAGGCAACATCGCGAGGATGGAAACCCCCCAGCCAGCCGAGCCAAAGCACCTATGCACGGTCCTGCGCCCCACTCCTGGCAACTCTCAAGGCCGGCGCCCGCCCGCAGCGCCAAGGCGGCGCGCACGCGTGCGTTCAGTGCGGCGCAAACCACCCGCACCGGCCGGCCGCGGCTGCGGCCGGCGCGGCGGGGTCCGAGCTCGGCGCCCCAGCGCAGCGGCGGGCGAGCGGCCGGAGCGGCGCAGCTGCTGCTGCGCCCGCCCCGGCGCGGCGGGCGGGCCCGCGCTGGGCGCCGCCGCTGCCGCGCCGCCGCCGCCGCCGCGCCAGGCGGCGCCTCACTGCGCCGCGACGGGCGCCGCCGCCGCGTCCGCGCGCGCCGCCTCGGCGTGCAGCCGGATCGTCTCCGCCGCGTCCTCCTTCGCGCGCGCCGCCGCCGGCGCCGCGAGCGTCACGCGCGGCGCCGCGCTCGCCGCGGCGAGCACCTTTGCATGCTCCTCCGGCGCGCGCGTGCTGGGGAGGTCAAAGATCGACTTGTAGTCGTTGCTGATCGGCCGCGGCAGGTCATACTCCTTGAGCGGGATGCCGTTGAGGTGCGCCCAGCAGGGGTGCACGTCCTTGATCGCCCGCAGCGCGCGCCAGTACGCGACGCCGCTCTTCATGCCGCCGCCGACGCCGACCTGCAGGATCGTCTCGCCCTTGGCCACGCCCATGGTCGACTCGATGTACGACCACGTGTACCTGGGGGGCGAGGGTTGAGGTTTTGAGTTGAGGTTGTGAGCGAGTTGAGGTTTAGTTTAGGCAGGGCCCAAGGGCTCGGCAGCTGAGCATGGACACGCGGCGGGCGCGGGGGCAAGCAGGCGCGGGGGCAAGCAGGCGCGCGCGCGCCGCACCAGGTGCTGGCGCTGCTGGTGTTGCCAAAGTCGCGCAGGCTCGCAAAGCTCGGCATCATCTTCTCCGCCGGCAGGCGCAGGCCCTTCTGGATGCCGCGCAGGATCGCGTAGCCGCCCGCGTGCAGCAGGAAGTGGTCGGCGCACCTGGCAGGGTGTAGGTTTGTTTTTTAGCGCCGCGCGGCGGCGGGGCGGGCGCGTGAGCTCGGGGCGGCGGCGGCTCGCGCCGCCCGCTGCTGCCACCGGCCGGCGTGCGCGTCTGCCGGGCGGGGCGGCGCTGGCGTTGCGGCGATGCGCACCGCGTGTAGTCCGGCATGTAGGGCCCCGGCGCCTTGGTGAGGCCGGTGAGGCTGCTGATGCCGGCCTGGATGTAGTGCACGCTCGCCTCGAGGTACTGCCCCCAGCTCATGATGCGCGGCGTCATCTTGCGCACGCCCTTCTCCAGCACGTTGGCCGCCTCGCTGCGGGGGGGACAGGGCGCCGCCGGGGTCAGCGTGGCGCGGCGGCGAGGCGCGCGCGCGCGCGCGCGCGGCCGTCCTGCGAGCCGCGCCGCCGGCAGCCCCGACGCCGCCGCCGGGGCGCGCGCGCACCTGGGCAGGGTCTTGGTGATGACCATGCCGTTGATGCCCTCCTCATCGGGCTCCCAGTTGAGCGCGCTGCGCGGCGCGGGGCCGGGCGGGGCCGGCCGGGGTGAGGCGCACGGGCGCGGGCGGCGAGCGCGCCCGGGCGCCGCGCGCGCCGCGCTCTGCTCCGCGCCGCCGCCGGGCGCGCGCGCGCGCAAGCAAGCTCACTTGAACGCGCGGTCGCTCGCGCCGGTGTGCACGCGGAGGCAGTGCGAGAGCACGTACTTGCTGCGCTTGCGCCACGCGGGGTTGTTGGTGAGGATGGAGGCCGTGCCGCCCATGCGGAAGAGCGCGTTGGTCACGAGCGCCTCCTTGCGCTGCCCCGGGTAGAACGCGCTGGTCACAATCTCGCTCGACACAAAGAGGCAGATCTTGCCCGGGTGCGCCTGCAGGATGGCGCGGCGGGGACCGGCGCGGCGCGCGCGCGCGCGCGGCGTGAGGCGGCGGCCGCCCCGGCGCGCGCGACGCCGCCCAGCAGGCGGCCCAGCAGACCGCCCGGCCCTCCCTGTGGAGCCGGCGCGGCGCAGCGCCAGCGTCGCGCCTTGAGCATGTCGCGCACGAGGTTGAGCCCGACCACGCCCATCGCGCAGCCCATGCCTCCCATGTGGTAGCACTGCACGTCCTCGCGCATCTTAAACATGTTGACCACCATCGACGCGATGGAGGGCGTGGGGCAGTAGATGGACGAGTTGGTGATGAGGATGTCGACGTCGGTGGCCTTCAGGCCTGCGGGAGGGGCGGAGCGGCGGCGGCGCGTGAGCGCACGTGCGGCGCGCGGGCGCGTGACAGCGTGAGAGCGTGAGCGCGGCCGCTGCGCCCCCCCGTGGCGGCTGGGCCTGAGGGCTTCCAGCTGCTGGGCGCGCTGGCAACACCGGCAGTGCCGCCGCCGCTGCTCGAGAGCCGCAACTGGCAGGTCGGCCGCCTGACCGCCAGCGCCGCCCGGCGGCGCGCGCGTGCGCCGCGCCCGGCCCGCATCCCGCGCGTCCGGCGGTCGCGCGCACCCGTCTTCTCCAGCACGCGGCTGATGACCTGGCCGTAGACCATCTTGGCCTCCGCCTGGGCGTTGAGGAGGTCGGTCTTGGGCTCATCGGACACCGTCGGCTGCAGGCACGCCGGCAGCGCCGTGCGCGTCACGCTGATGCCCGAGGCCAGGAAGATCTTGGACACAAAGTCGTGCTTGTCCTTGGTGCAGCACTGCGGGGGCGGGTGCGCATCGCGGTGCGGGAGCGGCCGGCGCGGGCGCGGGGGTCGTGAGCGCGGCGCTCCAGGTGGCGCGGTCTGCGACATATCAGTGCGCCTAGCTGTGGGCGCCGCGCCAGTGGCTGCGGCGCCGCGCTCGGCCGCCAGGGCGGGCGCGACTGCGGCCCCGGCGCGACTGCGGCCCCCGCGCCGCCACGCCAGGGCCCGTCCGGGCTCCCTGAGCTGCTGGTCGCGGTCTGGCGGCTCCCCAGGCTCCGGCCGTGCGCTGCTGCTCGCGCGCGCGGCGCGTGCAACTGCAGACGTGACCCCGATGGCTGGCCCCCAGCCTGGCGCGCCCCGCTGTCCACATGCCACGCAGGCAGCGCGGACACTTGCCTTCCACTTCCACGCCTGCGGGGGCGCGGCCGCCCGGAGTCAGGGCGGGCCGGGCAGCGCGCGGGCGGGGCAGCAGCTGGGCATTGGCGCCAGCTCCCGCGCCGCGCCGCGGCGGGGCGCGCACCTCGTCCTGGGCCTTGAAGAAGTCTATCTTGAGCTCATCGGGCGACTCGAAGCACGTGTAGTCCGCCAGGTAGACCGGAAGATGCGCCATGGCGCCGGGGGAGGGATGGATGGCCCGCGAGCGCGGTGTGGGGAGCGTGGCGGGGCAAGGCGGGCCCCCGGGAGCGTGGCTGGGACCGGAGGCGAGGGAGGGGAGGTGGGGAGGGCTGGCGAGCGGGGCGGGGCGCCGGCTTTTCAGGCCAACTCCGCCCGCGGGAGTCGCACAGGCGCGCGCCCCACATGCCACGCACAGGGTTCTCTCACAGCGTTCACGGAGCTTCGCGAATGCGTTGACTGACAGCGGCGCGCTCGGCGACGGGCGCGCGCGCGGGGGGCCGAGGGGCGCCGGGCAAAAATGGCGCGAAATCCTCGCACGGCCGCGTGTCGCGCGCACGAGCGACTGCCAGCTGCGCGGAGCTCGCCAGAGCTGGGAAACACGCAGACACAGCCCCACGTAGCGGCGCGGCGAGCTTTGGCGGGCACACGCGGCCGGCGGCGCCGCAGCGCCCCAGCCGCCCGCTGCTGCTCGTTGCTGCGCGCACCGCCCAGCTCCCCTGCACGCGACCAGCCAGCCGCTGCTGCCAGCAGCACGCGCACTGCCCACGCTGTCCTGCCGCACGCCGGGCGCCGGCAGCGCAGTGTTGTTACCCGCACACGGCACACCCCGGCGGCGCCCGGGGGGAGAGGAGGTCAGCGATCCCCCGCCGCGGCCCGGCGCATGGCGCGCCTCGGCCGCGCTTAGGCCCCAGGCCCAGGTCTAGAAAGCCCCGCGCACATCCTGCAGCAGACAGGGGCGGCATCCTGCAATCCCGGCGGCCGCCTGCGCGCGCACTTGCGCACGCGCACCCCACGGCGGCCGAGAAGACTCCACAAGCGCAGTGACGGACGACACAGATCGGGCGGCCGCGAGCGGGCCGGACGCCGCCAACACCGCTCGCGGCCGTTCCCCCAGGGTCCCGCAGCGAAGCACGCGGCGTGGCACCGCCCAGCGGCGCCGCCCGCCGCCGCCCGCAGCGCCTGCGCCGCGATCGCGGCGGCGGCGGCGGCGGCGGCGGCGGCGGCGGCGGCGGCGGCGGCGACCCGTCCCCCCAGGGTTTGCCGCGCGCTCGGCGCGGCTCACATGCTGGCGCCGATGGCCTCGTCGCCCACGGCCCCGACCGGGCTCTCTGGCATGACTGCACTGAGGTCCAAGCTCTTGAACCCCGCTAGCGCCGTGCTGCTGCTCGTGCGCAGCTGCACCGCCGGTGACGCGCCGGTGGCGGGGCTCGGCCGCCAGGCCGCCGCCGCCTTGGGCCCGCCCGCCTCGCCGCCGTGCTCGCCGGCGCCGGCCGCCAGCGCCGCCGCTGCGGCGGCAGCCATCCCACGCAGGTGCGCGCCGGCGCGCGCGGCCGGCTCCGCGGCCGGCGCCGCGGCCGGCGCCGCGGCCTGCTCCGCGGCCGCGCCCGCCGCGCCAGCAGCCTCGGGCGCCGCGGCCGCGCGGCACCCAAGCGCGCCGGGGCCCACCCGGATCTCGGCCACGCACGCGCCGCGCCGCCGGCGGCCGCCGAGCGCCCAGCGCCCGCGCCGCGCGCCCCCGCCGCCGCCACCCGCCACGTCGCCCGCGCCGTCGCCCGCGCCCGCACCGGCCGCCAGCGGCGGCGCGAGGCACGCGAGCGGCCGCGGCGCCGCGAGGCCCATGGCCACGACCGAGTCGGCCGCCGCCCTGACCGAGTCGGCTAGCGGAATGTAGGTGAAGCCGGGCAGCACACGGCCGAGCTTGGACGCGTCCACGGTGTAGGGCTTGTTGTGCACCGCCCTGCGGGCGCGGACCGCGCGGCGGGTGCTGCCGTCGTGCTGCCGCGGCGGCGCCGCTGCCGGTGCTGCCAGCGCTGGCGGCGGCCGGCGCGCGGGCGACAGGGCGCGGGCGGGGCGGGGCGCGGGCGCGCTGGTAAACCCTGCCGCCGCCGCACCTGAACTTGGCGAGGTCGAAGCCGAGCGCCTCGGGGCGGTGGCGCGCGAGGAACGCGACGCCCCAGCCCGGCGCGGTGAGGCGCGGCACGCGCGCGCCGGGGTAGGCCTGCGCCAGCAGGCGGGCGATGTCGACCATGGACGGCGGCCGGGGGCTCGACATCATGAGGTGCCTGGCGCACCGCGGCGCGGTGCAGCGGCGGGGGCGGTCAGACGCCACTCGCCGGCCCCGCGGCCCTGCCCCTCCCTGCCGCCCCCTCTGGCCGCTGCGGCGCAGCCCAGCATGGCGCGGCGCCGCACCGTCCGCCCGCGCCGGGCGTGGCGAGCAGGCCGCACGTCGCGGCGGCGACGTCGTCGAGGTCGACGTGGCTCAGGTACATGTTGGAGGTGAAGGGGTACCTGAACGGATTGATTGGTTGATTGATGTATCCAGGTGAGGTGAGATAAGATGATGAGGCGGACGGGGAGGGGAGTGGAGGGGGCCGGCAGGCGGTGCAGCGTGTGCGGGGGGACGGGCGCGGCGGGGACGGCCGCGCGCGGCGCGGCGCGGCGCGGCGCGCACTTGGTGCCGTCCATGTGCTGCACGATCGGCGCCGCGACGCTGAGGCTCTGCGCGAGCTTGCGGTGCGCGACGGGGCCAAACACGATGCCGGGGTTGATCGTCACCAGGCTCCACCTGCGCCGGCGCGGCGGCGGCGGCGACGTTGCGCAGGGCAGCGCGGCGCAGGGATGCGCACCGCGGCGCAGTGCGGTGCGCGGCCGGCGCGTGCGGGTCCGCTGCCTGCGCCGCACCGCGCGCCGGCGGCCATCTCAAAGGCGAGGCGCTCGCTGTCGCGCTTGCAGAGCGCGTAGGTGTTGACCGCGACGCTCGCGTCGGCCGTCCAGTTGGCCTCGCTGTACACGTGGTCCCGCCCCCGCTCCCACCAGTCCCACACCACCGCGACGACGCTCGAGGCGAGGAGCACCTTGGTGATGCTCCCCGCCGCGGTCGCGGCCTCTGCGGCGGCGGCGCGGCGGCGCGTGGGCGGCGCCGCAGGTGGGCGTGGGCGGCGCTGTCAGCGGCGCGCGCCCGCCCGCCCGCCCGCCCGCCCGCCCCGGCGGCGGCAGCGCTGCTGCCGGGCGCGCGCACCGAGCACCAGCCGAGTGCCCTGCAGCGCCGTGTCGAGCATGGCCTGGCGCTCGCGGCCGTCCTTGGGCGTGAGCAGGTCCACCACCGCCGCCAGGTGCACGAGCTGCTCGCAGCCCGCCATCGCCGCCGACAGCGCGCCTGCGCGGCCGGTCGCGGGCAGCGCCGTCAGGGCTGCGCGCCAGCTGCGGGCGCGCCAGCTGCCGGCCGCCGGCGCCGCCTCTCGGCCTTGGAGCAACAGCTGCGAGCCGCCGGCGCCGCGCGCGCCGCACCAGGGTCCGTGACGTCGCCCAGCGCCACCGACATGCGCTCCGACGCGCCCGGCAGGCGCTGCGTCGCGACGCGGCGGCGGGGCGTCGGCACTCGCGCCCCGCGCGCACGCCGCGGCGGCCGCGCGCAGCGTGCTTGAGGTCCGCGCGCGCCAGCAGCAGCCCTTGGCAACCGCCCGCCGCGCAGCGCCGGCGCGCACCTGGAGGTATGCCAGCATGTCAGCCGGGTCGTGGCGGGGGCGGGGCCGGGCGAGCACCACGACCGTGTGCCCCGCCGCGAGCAGGCGCTCAACCACGCGGCTGCCTGCGCGGCCAGCGGCGGCGGCGGCGCGGCGTGCGGTGAGCCAGCGCCCGGTCCTGCCGACGCGACGCCGCCGGGGCGGGCGCGTTGCGCGCACCGATGTAGCCGGTGGCGCCCGTCACCAGCACGCGGCGCGCCGCCGCCGCCGCCTCGGCCGGCAGCAGCGGCTTGCGCTCCACGCTGGGCGCAGCGAAGCCGCCCATGGCTGAGGAGCTCTCACGCGGCGCCCGCGGCCGCGCTGGGCAGCGCTGGGCTGCCCGGCAGCCGCGCAGTACGGGGCAGGGCGGGCCGGCGCGCCGGGCAACGGGGGGCCACGTCGAGCTGGCCAGGCGGATAAATGACCGAGCCATGCCTCCACGCGCGCGCGGGGAGCCTCCGCAGCGCGGTGCGCGCCGGGCGCCCCTCCTAAAACGCCGCGCGGCATCGCCCGCCCGCGTCGTCCTGTGCCGGTGGGCCGTCCGGCACCGCACACCACGCCCGCGAAACGCGCGGCAAATCGCAGGCCGCCAGCCGGCGCCTGCTGCTGTCGCACGAGCGCGAGCCTGCTCACGCTCTCGCCCTCACCGGAGCACCGCACCGCGCTTGGACGCGCGCCCGGCATGGCCTGCGCCCTGGGGCGCCCCTGCCGTGGCGCGGCGGCGGCCGCCGCGATCGCGCTGCTGCTGCCGCTGCTCGCGCCGCTGGCGAGCTGGGTTGAGGTGGGCCCGCCGGAGCGCACCAACCTCCAGGTGCGGGCCGGCGCGGCGCCCCACGCAGCAGGCCGGCTGCGCCGCCGCGTCGCCGCCGCCGCCAACCGCCCAAACCGTCCGGCGCGGCGCTGCTGCCAGACGCCGGCGACGCTGCCGATCGACGCGCCGGGCTACGCGCGCACCACGCTGGAGTGGCCCTGCCACGGCGACACGTGCGAGGCGTGGCTGTACCTGCCCAAGGGCCTGCCGCCGGGGGAGCGGCCGCCCGTCGTGCTCATGGCGCACGGCATGGGCGGACAGAAGGTCAGCCGGCGGCGGCGGCGCCCGCCCGCCAAGCGGCGAGCCTGCCTGCACGCGGGCGCCGCGTGCGCGCGCGGCGTCAGCACCCCGCTGCCGCGCGCCGCACACCGGCCGCCGCCGCCCTGCGCGTGCCTGCTCGCTTGCAGGACTTTGGCCTACACAAGTACGCGTCCAAGTTTGCCGAGGCCGGGCTGGCGGCGTTTGTTTTCGACTACCGTGGCTGGGGCGGCAGCGGCGGCGCGCCGCGCCACTGGCTCTCCGCAAAGCGCCACATGGCCGGTGCGCGCGCGCGCCGGGCGCGGCGGGCCGCGCGGGGCAGCGCGCCGCGCCGAGCGCCGCGTCGCGGCGCCGACGCCCGCGCGGCGCCCGCGCGCCCGCAGACTGGCGCGCCGCGATCGCGCACGTGCGCGGCAACCTGTCGGCGGCCGTCGACACGGAGCGGCTGTGCCTCTGGGGGACGAGCTTTGCCGGCGGGCACGTGATCGTCGTCGCGAGCGAGCCGGGCATCGCCGAGCACATCACCTGCGTCGTCGCCCAGGCGCGGCGGCCGACGGGCGCCGCGCACGCCGCGCACGCCCGCGCCCGCGCGCCCGCGTCCGACGCACGCGTCCGACGCCCGCGTCTGCGGTCCGCGCCGTCCACCCAGCCGCCCACCCCGCCGCGCGCCGCTCCGCCGCAGGTGCCCAACCTCGACGCCGTCGCGTCGACCAAGGCGTCGCTCGCGCTGCGGGGCCCCGCCAAGTCGCTCGGCATGCTCGCCACCGGCCTCGCCGACCTCGCGCGCGGCGCGCTGGGCCTCGCGCCGCTGTACGTCCCCCTCGCGGGCCTCCCCGGGAGCATGGCGTTCATGCAGGCGCGTGGCGCGGGGGTTTTGGGGTTCAGGGGCCCATCAACGGGAGCGCAAGGGGTTCAAGGAGGGCTCAAAGGGGTCCAGGGGCGCTCAGCCGTCGTGGGCCTGTGGCTCGCCCGCGCCCGCCGCCGCCGACCGCGCCGCCGCCGCCGCCACCGCAGATGGGGCCGGGCGAGCTGCAGCGCTATCACGCCGGCCACCCCGCCGTCCCCCAGGTGCGTGCGGGTGTGTGCGCCGTGCGGGCGCGGCGGTCGGCGCGGGCGGTCGGGCGGCGGCAGTCGGGTGCAGTCGGCCAGCGCCCGCCGGGCGCCTCCTGGCGGCGCTGGCGCCCCGCCGCTCACCTCCGCGCCGCCGCCCTGCGCGCGCCGCCGCCGGCGGGCTGCAGGGCGGGTGGCGCAACATGGCGCGCGCGGCGTACGCGGCGGAGCACGCGCTCGCGCGCACCAGCCCCATCGCGCACGTCGGCGGCGTGGCCGCGCCGCTGCTGCTCGCGGGCGCGACGCACGACAGCCTCTGCCCCATGGCCATCGTGCGGCGCGCCGCGGCGCTCGCGCCGCGCGCCGAGCTGTACGAGGCGGACTGCGACCACTTCGAGCTCTTCACGCCCCAGCACTTCCCCGGCCTCCAGGCCGCGCAGCTCGCCTTCATCGCGCGCCACGTCGGCCTCACGCCGCGCGGCGGCGGCGCGCAGGGCGCTGCGGACGTCGCGGCGGTGTGAGCCCGCTCGGGGCGGTTTTGCTGGCCGGCCGCCCCAGCGGTTCGGGCGCCGTGCAACTGCCCAGCCCGGCCCCGACCGCTCGCCCCTGCTAGTTCCCGGCCGCACGCGCTCGCACGCGCCGCAAACGCGCGCGGCCGCCGCTCGCGCCGCGTCGTCGCCGCCGCTCGCCGTCACCCCCGCGCGCATCGGCAGCGGCGCCAGCGTGCCTGGCGCGCGCCATGGCAGGCGACGAGCGTGCAGCCGCGGAGCTGGCGAACGTGCAGCTCTTCCGGCAGCAGCACGCGAGCGACGGTGGCCTCGAGCTCGGCGCCGGGGCGCCGGGCGCGGCCAACACGGACGGCCTGGGCCTCTCTGCGGACCCCCGCGCCATGGGGCACGGCCTCCGCGCCTCCGACGCGCCGCCGCCGGGCGCCGCCGAGCGCGCGCCGCCGGGCGGACTGCAGCGCGTCGCGCCGCCCGCGCGGCAGCGGCCGTGGTACGCGTCCGCGTGGAGCTGGTTCCTGGCCGTCGTGTGGGGCCGCCCGCCCGACCTGCTCGGCCTGGGGCCCCCCTGGATCAAGCAGCCAGGTGCGCGCGCGACGGCCGGCCCCGCCGACGCAGCCCGCTCCGCACGCGTGCAGCGCTGCGCGCCCGCTCCCTTACACTGACGGCCTCCGCCGTGACTGCCCGCCGCCGCCGCCGTGGCCTGCGCGGCGCGCCAGACTTCGAGCGCCTCAACAACGTCAACGCGGTGCTGCAGGGCCTCTGGCCCAGCGTGTCGGCCGCGGTCGCGAGCGAGCTCGAGGCGGCCGCGTCGCCGCGGCGCTCGCCGCGGCCGGGCGCGCCTACGGCGGCGGCGTGGTCACGGGGCTGCGCCTGGTGGACCTGGACCTCGGTCCGGTGCGCCGCCGCCGCCCGCGCTCCGCCCGCGCGCCGCCCGCGCGCCGCCCGCGCTCCGCCCGCGCGCCGCCCGCGCGCCGCCCGCGCGCCGCCCGCGCGCCGCCCGCGCGCCGCCCGCGCGCCGCCCGCGCGCCGCCTGCGCGCGTGACGCTGGGCGAGGCCTCGGCATCAGTCGGCCGCGCCCACGCGCGCCCGCCGCACGCGCGCGCGTGGCCGCGCTGCCCTGCCGCAGGTCCCGCCGCGCCTGGACGGGCTGAAGGTCTACGCTGACCGCGGGGGCCTGCCGGGGGAGGCGATCACGCTCGAGGCCGCCCTGGCCTGGGGCAGCGAGGCGCAGGTGGGCGCCCGCACGCGCGCGCGCGCGGCGCTCGCAGCGGGTCGCAGGAGGGGAGCTGCCGCCGCCGCCGCCGCTGGCGCGTCGACGCGCGCGGGCCGCCCGGCACGCGCGCGCCGCGCAGGTGACGGTCGCGGTGACGCTGACGCTGCTCGGGCGCACGCTGGAGCTGCCGCTGCGCGCGCGCGCGCCGCAGCTGCAGGCGCTCGCGCGGCTGTCGGTGCGGCCGCTGCTCCCGCACTGGCCCTTTGCGGGCTCGGTCTCGGCCTGCCTGCTGGAGCCGCCCCACTTTGACATCGAGCTGCCCCTCGCCGTGCCGCCCGGCGGGCTCGCGGAGCGGCTCGGCCTGTCGGGGCTCGACCTGCTCTGCCTTCCCGGGGCGCGCGGCGCGCTGCGCCTCGGCACGCGCCTCGCCGCGCGCGCGCTCGCCGTGTTTCCCAGGCGAGTGCGCGGCGGCGGGCGGCGGGCGCGCGTGCGTCGCGGGCCGCCCGGGAGCTGCCACCGCGCCCGCTGAGCGGCCGCTTAGCGGCGGGCCCCGCGCCGCGCAGGGGCATCAACGTCCCGCTTGTCCCTGGTGGCGGGTCGGCGGCGCCGTGCGGCATGCTGCAGGTCCGCCTCGTGCGCCTGTCGGGGCTGCGCAGCGAGGACCTGATCGGGCACAGCGACCCCTACGTGGTGCTGCGGGTGCGTGCGCGGCGCCGCGGCGGCGACCCGCCGCCGCGACTGCCGGCAGCGCGGCTCGCTTGCAGCTGCCAGCCAGCGTGCGCGGCCGCCGACGCTGATCGCTGCGCCCGCCCGCCCGCCCGCCGCCTCGCGGCGCCAGGTGCGCGAGGGCCGCACGCTGCGCAGCCGCACGGTGCAGAACAACAACCAGCCCGAGTACGACGAGACGTTCCGCATGCTGGTTGACGACGTGGAGACCCAGGTGGGGCCCCATGCCACCGGGCTGGGGCTGGTGCCGCTGCTGGCAAGCGCCGCCAAGCGCGCGCCGTCGACCGCCGCGCCGCGCCGCACGACGCCGCGACAACGACGCTTAAACCGCGGCTGCGCCCGATGCCTGCCTGGTCGCCTGGCCCAGGTGCTGCAGGTCATCGTGATGGACGAGGACCTCTTCTCCTTCACGAGCAAGGTGGGGCAGGGCTCAGGGCTCAGGGTACATCAGGGCTCAGGGCTCAGGGCTCGGGGCTCAGGGCTCAGGGCTCAGGGCTCAGGGCTCAGGGCTCAGGGCTCAGGGCTCAGGGCTCAGGGCTCAGGGCTCAGGGCTCAGGGCTCAGGGCTCAGGGCTCTGACCCCCCTCCCCTGCCAGCGGCTGAGCAGTTTGCCGAGCGCGCGCCGTCGCCGCCGCCGCCGCGCTCGCAGGTCATCGGCGTCGCGCAGATGCCGCTCAAGACGTCTGCCGCGGTCGCCATGCCGCGCACGCCCGTCCCGCTCGCCCTCAGCCTGCACAAGCTCATGGCCCCGACGCAGGGCGGCGTCGGCAGCGTACTCGAGCTGCCCGTGCGCGTTGCGGGCCTGCCCATCACCGCCGGTGAGCCGCCCGCCCGCGGCGGGGCGGGCGGCGCGCGGGGGCCGCCGTCGCCCGCGCGCGCGCGCGCGCCTCCCGCACGCGGCGCGGGGGCTCGGCGGGCTGACGCGCCGCCTCGCGCGCGCACCGCCGCTGCCGCAGCCGCGGCCGGCGGGCGCTGGCTGTACCAGAACCTGGCGGGCGCACTCGGCGACGGGCCGCGCGGCCCCGGCGACGAGGTCGGCGCCGGCGGCGGCCGCTACGAGCGGGTGCGCGCGGCGCGCCGGCGCGAGGGGGGGCCACTGCAGAGGTAGCACCGCTGGCGTCAACACGCGCCGCAGCGGTGACGCAGCAGTCACGCCCCGCCACCCCGCTGGGCGGCCGCGCCCACCGCAGGTGCTGGACGCCACGGGCTGGCTGGGGCCCAGCGAGGAGTACCTGGCAGAGGGCGGCGAGGCGCCAGGCGCGGGCACCGGCGACGACGAGGCACCGCCCGCGCGCCCGGCGCCCTCGCCCGCGGGGCCCGAGCCCACGGCGCCCGCGCCCGAGCGCCGCGCGTCGCCCCTGCCGGCGGCGCCCGCGCCGGTGGTGCTCGTGACGCCGCCGTCGCCCTTTGCCGGCGGCGCAGCCATCGCCGCCGCGCCCGCCGCGCGGCCGCGGCGGCCGAGCAACGGCGGCGCGGCGACGGCCGCGTGGTTTGCCGACGACGAGGACGACGGCGCCGGCGCCGGCGCCGCGCCCCGGCCCGGCCTGCCGCGCCTGGCCAGCCGCAGCGCCCCGCTCGGCGGCTTCCCGGCGGGCGCGGGCGAGCCGCCGCCGCGCGGCGATGCGCCGCGCCCGGCCGCGCCGGCAGCGCGGCAGGGCGCGGCCGCGCCGCAGGGCGCGGAGCAGGAGGGCGGCGGCGGCGGCGGCGAGGGGGCGGCGGGCGTCAAGGCCGCGCAGGCGGGCGCGCCCGCGGGCGCCGAGGGCGGCGGCTCAAAGTTTCTGGAGGGCGACCAGGTGGGCGCTGGGGCCGTGGGCGGCCGTGCGACGGCCCGTGCGCCCGCGGCCAGAGTGGCGGGCGCCGAGGTCGCGCGGCCCCGGCCCCCGCCTGCCCCTGCCGCCGACCAGGTCAAGCCGGTCTATCGGGGCACCGCCTTCCTGGAGGTGACGTACACGCCCTTCCGGCAGCCCGACGTGCCCGCCACGGGCGCGGGCGCGAGCCCCGCCGCGCCGGCGCAGGCGGCCGCGACCGCCGCGGGCCAGCGGGGCCCGGTGCGGCCGGACGACAAGGGCATCCTGGCCGTCACGCTCGTGCGCGCAAAGGGGCTGACCGGCTGGCAGGGCCAGGCGGGTGCGCACGGCCGCCCGGTGCCGCCGCGCGGCGCTGGTGCCCCGCCTGTGCCGCGCGCCGCCTGGACGGCTGCCAGCGCGAGCTCCCCAGCCCTCGCCCAGGCGCCGCGCCGCCTGCGCCACCGCGCCGCGCCCGCAGACCCCTTCTGCACCCTCACGCTGCTCGACCCCGTCGGCAGCCCCAGCGGCGGCGGCGGCAGCGGCGGCGCGCAGCAGCAGCGCGGCGGCGCGGTGACGGCGCGGGAGGAGCAGCGCAGCAGCACAATCTACAACGAGGACAGCCCGCGGTGCGCGCTGCGGGCAGCGCGCCCTCGCCTCGACTCATCCTGCTCGCGCGCGCGCGCGCCGCGCTCGCGCCGCCGCCTGCCGCGCAGCAGCACACCGCGCCCCGCCCCCGCCCGCCTGCTGTCCAGGTGGGGCGAGAAGTTTGACTTCATAATGGTCCCCGCCGCGAGCGTGCTGCTGGTCACGGTACGGCGCAGGCTGCACAGACGATGTCTGTGCAGCGGCGGCCGCCGCCGCCGCGCCCGCCCGGCGCGGCCTGCGCCGCCGCCGCGGGCGGCGCGGACACGGCGCGCCGCCCCGCCCCCCGCGCCCCGCGCCACGCGCACGTGCGCGCCAGGTGTGGGACCGCACGAGCGTGCTGGAGGGCGTCGCGAGCCTCAGCGTCAGCCGGGTGCGCGCGGGGCCAGTGGCGGCACGCGTGGCCGCAGCCGGTCGGCCGGCCGCGGCCGGCCGCGCGTGCCCCGCCCGCTGAGCGCGCCGCCCGGCGCCCAGCGCGCGCGAGTTGAGGGGCGACGGGCCGCCTGCCCGCCGCCGCTTGCAGGAGCGCTTCCGCAACCACGTGCTCGGACGCGTCAAGGTGCCGGTGCTGGACGTCGCCTCGGCGGGCCGCATCGCGGCGTCGTGGCCGCTGCAGGGCGCGCTGCTGGGCGAGCTGGAGCTGGTCCTGCAGTGGCTGCCCGCGGCGCTCGTGGCGTGAGCAAGCGGCGCGCGCGCGGTCGCGGACCGGCCGCGACGAGGGCGCGGCGGGCCGGCTGCGCAGAGAACAAAAGGGAGGCTGGCGACGGGGGCGGCGGGCGGCAAGTTGACGCGTTGACGCGCGGTGCCGGCCTCGAGGCCGGTCGAGCGGTGCGGCGGGTAATTCAGGGAATTGCAATCGCCGGCTCGCCGCGCTGCCAGCAGCTGGAGCTCGGTGCCGCCCGCCCGCCGCGCGCACCAACCAACCTGGCGCGGCCGCCCGCCCCTCACATCACGCATCCATCATACATCATGCAGAACGGAGAGGCGCGGGAGCAGTCGAGCGAGAAAGGGATGATGGGGGTTCGAAGAATGCAGTGCGGTCAATCGATCGGCCGTTCGCCCAAGCTTTGGAGGCCCCGTGCATGCACTGGCGCCCGCGGCGCGCCGCATCGCGGTGCCCGGCGGCGGATTAATCTGCTGCCGCGGCGCCGAGCTTGGCGCTCCGAGCGCCGCGGCACCATCCACGAGTCTTCCACCCTATTGGCCACCAAACGGGTCGCGGCGCGTGCTCGGATTAGCAGGGCAGCGCGATCACGCACACAGTGCTCGCAGGACAAGGGTAGCAAGTGCAGCTCCCAGCCAGTGTGCTCGGACCGACATGCAACCAGGCGCGCGCTTCCGCCCAAGCGGCACGGCCGGCCTCGCCCTTGGGCAGACCGAGCGTTTCACCCACAGCTTCTGCCGTGCTGAGCAAACAATCTGCAAGCGTGCAGACGCGGCGCCGACGGCCCATTGGGGCCAGTCGCCGCCGTCCTCGCCCCCTGCCACCCCCTCCGTCCATTTATTTCAGCCCCGCCTGCGCGCGCCGGGCGCCGCCGACTGCGCCGCGTCAGCGGTGTCTGAGCTCCGTCGTCTGCTCCGACGCCCGCAGGATGACCGTCGCCGCGGCCAGGCGCCCCGACTGGACGTCGCTCAGCATCTCATCGACGTCTGACATGCCCAGCAACTCGTCGTCCTCGCCGTCACCGCCGTCGTCCTCCTCCTCGGACGCCGCGCCACCCGAGCCGGCGCCCGCGCCGCGCCCGCGCTGCGCCAGCCCGCCCGCGCTGCCGAGCACCTGCACCGCCGACGCGCGGCGCGCGGCGGCGCGCAGGCTGCTGTGCCGCCCCCCGGCCTGCTCGGGCGCGCCGGCGCTGCCGCCGCTTGTGCCCGCGGCGTCGCTGCCGCTCGGCCCCGGGGGCGAGCCCCCCGAGGCCGCGCCGGCGGCGCTGCTGGGCACGCGCGTGAGGCTGCCGCGCGTGCGGCTCTTGGGCCGCCAGCCGCGCGCCTTGGCGAGCGCCTGCGCCAGGGCCATCGCGTTGGGGAGCAGCGGATACGACATGACCTGCACGCGCGCGAGCTGCGGCACACACACGCACGCGCGCGCGGCGGGTGAGAGGTGGGCGGGGCGGCGCTCTGCGCTCGGCGCGGGCGGGCGGCGCGCCGAGGGGGGCCGGCGGGCGCGGCGGCGCGGACCTGCACCGGCTCCAGTATGATGTCGTAGAGGCTCGAGTGCAGCGTGATGGACGCTTGCACCTCCCGCTGCACCGACGCCTGCACCGCTGCCATCACCTCCATGAGGCGCGTCGCCGCCGTCTCGGGGAGGTGCTCCGCGGAGAGCAGGTCGCCGAGCCGCGCGCGCGCGGCAGGGCCGCCCGCCGCGAGCAGGCGGCGCAGCTGCGCCGCCGCGGCGGGCGACGGCGCGCCGACGGCGCCGCCGCCGGCGCCGGCGCCGGGCGCGTCGGCGCCGGCCGCGTCGCCAGGCGCGAGCCGGCGCAGCGCGGCCTCCACGGCCGCGTCGCCGCCGCCGCCGCCGCCGCCGCCGCGGCCGGCCTCCTGCTTGGCCAGCAGCATCGCCGCGAGCAGCGCCTTGCGCTGGCGGCTGATGGCGAGCATGTCGCGCGCGGTGAGCTCGAAAATTACCATGAAGCGGTCGAACTGGGCGGCGGGCGGGCAGCGGGCGGGCGGGCGGGCGTCAGCGTGGCGGGCCAGCGTGGCGGGCGTCAGCGAGGCGGGGGCGTCAGCGTGTGTTTGCGTGCGCGCGTGCGCCCGCTCCCCGGCCGCCCGCACCTGCTCGGGCGTGAGCTGCAGCGCCTCCGCGATGGGCCGCCAGTGGTCGTCGAGCGCGTGCGGGTTGACGTCCGCCCACGTCTCCAGGTCGGTCGAGCCGAGGCTGATCGTGACAGAGGGGGAGAGCACCACGAGGGAGAGCAGCGAAAAGCTCTCGCCCTCCACGAGCGCCTCCACCGCGAACGCCGCGGCCGCCGCGGCGCTGGGCGTGGCCGCGGCCTCGAGCGCGCGCAGCGCGCACGCCAGCCGCCACACGCTGTGCTTGTAGTAGGGCGCCACCTCCTCCGCGGTCATGCGCCGCACCTGCTCCACGGTCACGGGCGGCAGGCGGGCCGCAAACGGCGCGAGCTGCGCGACGAGCCGATCCAGCGCCGCTGCGCCGAGGCCGCACCGCGGCGCAGCGGCGGCGGCGGCGGCGGCGGCGCCGGCACCGCGCCGCGCGGGGCGCGCGGCCGCCGCCGCGGCGCCGCCGTCGGCGCCGCCGAAGTCAGAGTCGAGCCGCAGCCCCTGGCTGCAGCGGCCGCACATCAGGACGCAGCCGGCGCCCGCGCCATGCCCGCCGGCCGCTGCGGCCGGCTGCGGCCCGCCATGTGGGCCGGCCGGCTGCCCGAAGCCGCTGCCGGCGCCGAGCGAGGGCGAGCTGCCGCCGTCGCCAGCGCCGCCGCCCTGCTCGCCGCCGAACGCCGTGCTGCCGCTGGCGGCGCTGGCGTCCCCGCCGCTGCTGCCGCCGGCGTTCCTGCCGGGCGCCGACACGCTGCGATCCTGCCGTGGCGGCGCGCTGAACGCGCGCAGCACGCGGAGGTGCCGGTCGCGTGCCGCGAGCACCAGCTCCAGCGCCTGGACGCGAGCGGGCGGGCGGGCAGGCGCGCGGCAGAGCGCCAGCGTCAGCGTCAGCAACTAACAGCGGCTGCGCGGCCGCGCGGCGTCCGCAGCGCGGCGCTGCCGCCGCGCGCCGCCCGCGTGCGCACCTGCGACCTGACGCGGAGGGAGTCATTCTCCACTGACAGCAGCTCCATCTCGCGCAGCTTACGCGTGAGATCGAGCTCCAGCTGGAGCATGTTGGCCCTCGCGCGCAGCCGGCTGCGCTTGAACCTGGACATCGGCTCCGCCATCGCGGCGTCCACCTCGGCCACCGCCGCTGCCGCCGCCTGCAGCGCGACCTCGCTCGCCGGCTCCACGCCGCCCTCTGCCGGGGCGGGGCGCGCGCTGGAGGCGCCGCTGCCCCCACGCCTGATGTGAGCGGGCGGCCCCGCAGACGCGGCGCTGCTGCCCCGCTGCGCTAGGTTGCCGCTGTCGGTCGCAACTGCAGCGGCGGCCGCAGCGGCCGCTGCCAGGGCCTGCTGCGCCTGCTCCTGCGCCTGCTGCTGCGCCTGCTGCTGCGCCTGCTGCTGCGCCAGCTGCTGCGCCAGCTGCTGCGCCTGCTGCTGCGCGCGTTGCTGCTGGCTCAGCAGCTGCTGCTGCGCCTGCTGCACCCGCTTCTGCTGTTGCTCTTGCTGCTGCTGATGCTGCTGAAGCAGTTGCTGGTGCTGCTGTTGCCGGAGCAGCTCCCGCGCCTGCCCCAGCGCCAGCTCCTGTCGCAGCGCCTGCGCGCTGAGCGCCGGCTGCTGCAAGGGGGCCGCGGGCAGCTCCTGGTGCTGCTGCAACGCGCCGCCGCCGGGCGGGCCTGCATGCTGCTCGAGCAGCTGCTGCAGCAGCAGCGCCTGCAGGTGCTCGATCTCCTGCTGCTGCATCTGCCACTGCGCCTCGAGCCGCTGCTGCTGCTCAGCATGCTCGGCCAGCTGCCGGTGCTGCTGCGCGAGCGGCGGGGCCTGCTGGTGGTGAGCGGCCGCCGCCAGCTGCTGCGCGAGCGGCGGGGCCTGCTGGTGGTGAGCGGCCGCCGCCAGCTGCTGCGCGAGCGGCAGGGCCTGCGGGTGGTGCGCGGCCGCCAGCTGCTGCGCGAGTGGCGGGGCGTGCGGGTGGTGCGCGGCCTGCTGCTGCTGTGGCTGCTGCTGCGGCTGCTGCTGCGGCTGCGCCCGCAGCGCCTGGAGCCGGCGCAGCAGACAGTCCTGCTCCGCCGTCAGCGCGCCGCCGGGCGCGGGCGGGGCCGCCGCACACCACGCCGCCGGCTGCGCCTCGTGCTGTTGCTGCTGCTGCTGCTCGCCCAGCAGCGCTGCCAGGGCGCCGTAGTCCGGTCCGGCGCCAGGCGCGGCGGCCAGGTCCACGTCCAGCGTCTCGAAGAACTCATCGAAGAAGCCCAAGCCCTCGTCGTCCAGCAGCGCCGCCACAGGATCCATGCGCCGCTCGGCGGTCGGCGTGTGCTGCGCGGGCCGCTGCACGTTCGCCCGCGGCTGGAGCGTGTCTCGGGAGGCTGCGTGACGGCGACCGGCGCGAGTCCGGCGCAACCGATGCCGCCGCCGCTGCTCGCGCGCCGCTGCCGCACGCCCGACTCCTCCCCCACCGCACCCCCACGCGCGGAGCAGGTGTCGTGGGCGGCCCGGGAGTGCGCGTGGGCGCCCAGCGCTCGGGGGAGCCGCCGCCGCCGGACGCCGGTCGCGTGCGGCCGAGCGCGCTGCCGCTGAAGCCCGGCGCTTCCGGCGCCGCATCGCTCGGCGCCACACGCAGTGGTCGGTGCCTCTGGGGCCTTGCGCGCACACGCCGCAAACGTCAGCTGGGCACGCGGCGTCCGCAAAGCGGCCGTGCGCCGGTTTCAGCGGCCGGCGGCGGCAGTCCCGCGCCTCACGCGTGCGGGCTCGGCCATGGCGGCGGCGGCAGACGGCGTGGATGCTGCAGCAGCTGACGTCCAGGCGGCGTTCGCGGCCGCCGTGCGCGGGTGCGCAGCTCGGGCCCGCCAAGCGCGCCACGGGCGCCGCGGCGCCGTGCCAGGCCGCCAGGCCGCGACTGGGCGCTCTGATCGCCGCCCCTCACCCGTCCCGACGCCGCAGGCACCACGCCGACCTCTGCGCGCGCGGCATGAACGCCAACGAGGCTTGCGCGCTCGCGCTCCGCGTCGCCGCGGGCCAGGGTGCGGCGGGCGCAGCCCGGACAGCACCGGAAGCGCGAGCCGCAGCGGCGAGGCGCGCGCCGGCGGCGCAGCGGCCGCGCGCCGCGCGGCGCGGCAGACCGCGCCGCTGCTGCTGCGCTGCGCCCCGCCGCCCGCAGCCTCGCTGCCGCGGCGCCTCGCCGACATCCACGACGCCCTCAAGGCGGCGCAGCAGGGCGGACGCAGCGACTACGGGGCCGCGGCCGCGCTGGTGCGCGCGGCGCGGCGGGCGCGCCGCCGCTGGCGTGCCGCGCGGCCAGCCCACGGCGCGGCGCGGCCGCGCGCTGCTGCTCGCAGATTCGGTCGTTCTTCGCGAGCCCCGATGCGCTCCACACCGCATTTTGGCCGCAGCCCGCGGCAGCGGCGCAGCAGCTGGAGCCGGCGGGCGAGCGGCAGGCGCAGCAGGAGGAGCGGCAGGAGCAGGAGGAGCGGCAGGAGCAGGAGGAGCGGCAGGAGCAGGAGCAGCAGGAGCAGCAGCAGCAGCAGCAGCAGCAGCAGCAGCAGGCACCGGCGCAGCGGCCGCCGTGGCTGCAGATCGACGGCGCGCAGGTGGAGGCGCTGCGCGCCGCGCTCGAGGCGTGCCGCGCCGACGCGGTGCGCGACGCGCTGGCCGAGGGCGGGCAGCAGCTGCTGCTTCACATCAGCGACGCCGCGCGGCGGGGCGCCGACAACCCGGGCTTCTGCCGCCAGGTGCGCGGCAGGGGAGGGGGTGCGGGCGCTGCGTGGCCCGACCTCGCGCGGCGCAGCCCCGTGCCTGGCAGGTCGGGCAGCGGCGCCGACCGCCGCCGCCCGCCGTCCGCGCCAGGTGTGCGGGCTGCTGGCCAACCCCTGGCTGGAGCACATGGAGTGCCACGCGCTGCTGGCGTGCCTTGCGGGCGTGCTGGTGGAGGTCAGCCAGGGCGGCGGCGGCGGCAGCGGCGGCAGCGGGGGCGGCAGCGGCGGCGGGCGCGGCCCGTCGTGCGGCGTCGGCTACGGGCAGCAGCTCGACGCGCTGCTGCGGAGCTGGGACGCGCCGCAGATGCGCCGGTGTGTGTGTGTGTGTGTGTGCGCGCGCGCGTGCGCGCGTGCGGCCCTGCCCGCCGCCCGGCTGCTGCCGGCCGCCGTGCCGCGCCGTGCCCCCCCTCCCAAACACACACATGCACGCACGCGCACGCCGCCGCGCGCCACGCCGGCCGCGCAGGCTGGTCGCGCTGCTGCAGCAGCACATCACGCTCACCCTGTACGAGCAGCAGGCCATCACGCCCGGCGTCGAGGCCACAACGGCGCTGCTGGGCCTCGCGCAGGCCGCCAACGCGGACGCGCCCGGGCCGGAGGCGCTCGACTTTGCCGAGTTTTACAACGACGCCGTGAACGAGCCAGACTTCAACATCAAAGAGGACTACAAGCGCTGGACGAGCGTGAGCGCGCGCGCGGCAGCGCCGCGGGGCAGGCGCGGGAGCGAGCAGGCGCGCGAGCGAGCAGGCGCGAGCGCGCCGCGCGGGCGCGGCGCCCGCGCCCAGCCGCCCGCGCGCCGCGCCGCGCCGCGCCGCGCCGCGCGCAGCCGTCGCGGCCGTTCAGCTTCTGCAGCCACCCCTGGATCTACGACCCCGCGAGCAAGAGCAAGATACTCCAGCTGGAGAACCAGATGCAGCAGCTGCAGGCCTTTGAGAACACCATGATGCGGGTGCGGCGCCCGCGGCGCCAGCCGCGCCGCGCGGCGGCGCGGCGCGGCGCGGCGCGGCGCGGCGCGGCGCGGCGGCGCGTGCTGCGCGCCCCGCGCGCGGAGGGCGGCGCGCCGCGCGACCGCAGCTGCGACGCGCGCGGCCGCCCCGGCGCCGCAGGCCATCATGCACGGCGCGCGCGAGGTGTGCCCGTATCTCCTGCTCAAGGTGCGGCGCGGCGGCGGGCTGCTACAACGCTCAGCTCAAACCTTTCAAGTGATGTTGAGCCCACCTCCGGCAGCAAAGCACTGCTCAAACGCGCGGCCCGCGCGCCGTGCCCACGACCGGCCGCGCGCGTGCGCGTCGCCGCCGCGTCACGCGCCGCGCCGCGCCACCGCCGCCGGGCGCAGGTGCGGCGTGGGCCGTACCTGCTGAGCGACACGCTGCTGCAGATCAACGCGGCCAAGAACAACGGCAGCCTCAAGAAGCCCCTCAAGGCACGAACGGGCGAGGATTGGGGGGGGGGCACGATGCCGGCCGCATCAGATGCTGGCGCGAGGGCGGCGGCGGGGCGAGGCGGCGGGCGCGGGGCCGGCGGCCGTGCGATGCGGCGCCCGCCAGCGCCCGCGGCCCGCGCGGCGCGCCGCCCTGGGGTTGGCGGGGCGGCGGGGCGGCTCGGGCGCGCGCGGCGCCGCGCCTACTCGGCTCACGCGCCCACGCACCCACGCCTCTGCGCTGCCCCACACGCCCCCGCGCTGCCCCACACGCCCCACATGCCGCGGCGCAGGTCAAGTTTGTGGGCGAGGAGGGCGTGGACGAGGGTGGCCTGCAGAAGGAGTTCTTCCAGCTCCTCGTGCGGCAGTGCTTCAACCCCCAGTTTGGCATGTTTGTCTACAGGTGGCAGGGTTTAGGGGGGGGGGTTAGGGTTTAGGTGTTTAGGGTGTAGGGTGTAGGCGTCCTCAGGGCGGAGGGAGGGGCGCGGAGCAGCGGCGGTGGAGCGCCGCTCGCCCGCGCGCCGCGGCGGGGCCGGCGCGCCCAGCGCGCGCCCCGCGCTCGCCCACGCCGCCGCTGCCCGCCCGCCCGTGCGCGCGTGCCGCCGCCGCCGCCGTCGCCCGCGCAGCGAGGAGACGCGGCTGCACTGGTTCCACGCGAGCAGCATGGAGCTGGGCACCGAGTACGAGCTCATTGGCATCCTCGTGGGTGCGTGAGAGGGGACGGGGGACGGGGGGGGGGGGGGGCTCTGCGGCAGGCGCGCCCGCACGCGGCCGCCCAGCGGGGCGCAGGGCGCGCAGGGCTGCTAGCTGGCGGCGCGCCGGGGGGCGTGAGCACGGGCGGGCGGCGCGGCGCGGCGGCCCTCGCCTGCGCCTCTCGCCCACCCTGCGCGCCCAGCGTCCCGCCCCGGGGGGCGTGCAAACCCTAAACCCTCCACCCCCTCGACCGCAAGGCCTGGCAATCTACAACTCCCACATCATGGAGTTTCAGTTCCCCCTGTGCCTCTACAAAAAGCTCATGGGCCAGCCCCTCGGCCTGGCCGACCTCGCCGAGCTGCACCCCGACGTGCACCGGTGCGGCGCGGGTGGCGGGGGGCGGGGGGGGGGGGGGCGCGAAAGAAGCGCCGCGGCGCGAGCGTGCGGGCGTGCGGGCGGGCGGGCGGCTGGCGGGCCGGCGCCGCTCATGACCGCCGCCGCGGCGCAGGAGCCTGGTCAAGCTGCAGGGCATGAGCGCGGAGGAGCTGGAGGCGCTCGCGCTCACCTTCCAGGTGTGACGCGGTGGAGTGGGTGGTGGGGGGGGGGGCACTCTCTGCGCGCCCGTGCACGCGACGCGCCGTGCCCGCCACGTGCCCCCCCTCCCATGGTCGCGCACCCCGCGGTCGGTCCGGGCAACGTCGCCGCAGATTGAGAGCGAGGCCGGCTTTGGCGAGCGCGTGGCGGTGGACCTCGCGCCCGGCGGCGCGGCGCTCGCGGTCGGCCGCGGCAACGTCGCCGACTACGTCGCCGCGTACACGCAGCACCTGCTGGTCGGCAGCGTGGCGCGCCAGTTCGACGCCTTCCAGCGCGGCTTCCTGCGCCTCTGCAGCGGCGCGGCGCTGCAGTTTTTCAGGCGCGTGTGCGCGAGAGAGAGAGAGAGTGAGAGAGAGAGAGAGAGCCCGCCGCGTTGCCTTGGACCGCGGCGGCCCGCTCGGCCTGCGGGCCGCCGCCCGCCCGTGCCGCGCCGCCGCCCCTCCGGGCGCCGCCGCCGCCCGCTTGGCCGAGCCACCGCCCTCCTGTGCGGCGCCGCCGCCCGCTCGCGGCTCACGGGCGTGGCCGCCGCCGGGCATGCCTGCGCCCCGCCCGCGCGCGTGCCAGGCCCGCGGAGCTGGAGCAGCTGGTGTGCGGCGGGCGGGTCGTGGACCTGGCCGCCCTCGAGGCGGCCACACACTACGACGACGGCTACGACGCGTCCAGCGCGCCCGTGCGCTGGTTCTGGGAGGTGCGCGCGCGCCGGCCGGCCGCTGGGGCGCCGGCTGCACGGGCGCGGCACGGCGGTTTGTCGCGCTCCTGCGTGTGGGCCCCGCGCGCTGCGGCGCCCACCGCTCACGCCCGCGCGCGCGCCGCGCGCTGCGCCGCAGGAGGTGCACGCGCTGGACGGCGCGGCGCAGAAGCGGCTGCTTTTTTTCATCACCGGCAGCGACCGCGTGCCCATCAAGGGCCTTGGCCACCTCAGCCCTCCGTTTGTCATCTCGCGCAACGGCGCCGACGGCGCGCGCCTGCCGACCGCGCACACGTGCTTCAACCACCTGCTGCTGCCCGCGTACGCCGACCGCGACACGCTGCGCTCGCGGCTGCTGACGGCGCTGGACAACGCGGAGGGCTTCGGCCTGCTCTGACAGGGGCGGCGCGCCGCGTGGGCGTGCGCGCGTGGAGCCACGTGCTGCGGCGCAGCAGGCCGGGCGGCGGCGCACACGCAGCGTGGCGGGCAGCGGCTGGCGCCCCCCGCGGCGGCTGCCACGGCCGGGCGTGGCGAGCGCGCGCGGCACGCTGGCGGCGCGTGGTGGTGCGCGGGCTGCATCGTGAGCGCTCGCTCGCGCTGGTGACAGGCAGCGTTGGACCGAGTTCTGCCGCCCGTGCGAGGGGGCCGGGAGGTCAGCGGCTGGGTGGTGCTCAGCAAGTCAGGGGCGCCGCCGCGCGAGCGCGCAAGAAAAATGACCGCCGCCTTGCGCCGCTGGCGCGGACGCCGCTGGGTGGCGCGGCCCGTGCGACTCCGGGGCGTCGTGGTGAGGCCCTGGAGCTGTTGACGGGCCCATCAAACCCAGGGGGTGGCCTGGCAGGGCTTGAGCTCGCTTAGGGCTTCACTCCGGCTTCAGAAAAAGGGGGTGAACCACGACGATATGCCCGTTACATTCGGCGCGGTCGCCGGAACGCAACACCTTGGCGTCCAATCGCGCGCCCGCGCGCGACGACACGCAGCCCACAGGCCAGGCCAGGCGCCCGGTCCGGCTCTAGGGTCAGCCCTCCTCCCACGCGCGCGCGCAGCTCACGCGACGCCTGATCAGCCGCTCACGACGACGGCTCGTACGACTATGGTGCGGCCCCACGGGCGCGCGGCCTGGCTGGACCGGGCAGCGCAGTTTTCGCGGGCGAGGATTCGCCATCCCCTGCCCCGCCGAGCGGGGCGCCCTGGCGCCGGGAGCCCGCGCGCGCGTGCCCCACGTGACTGCACACTGCGCCCCTGCCGCCTGACACCCCGCGCTCCGACGGCTGACCCGCCCCACCCGCCGCCCGCGCGCTGCTCGCCCACCGACAGGCCGCCGCGCCGCGCCGCCTGCTGGTCTGCCTGGCGCTGCTGGCGTGGTGTGCGACAGCCGCCACGTCGCGGGACGTCGCCGTCGCCGTCGACGGAGGCACACACCGCAGGCCCACGCGCACGCTGCGCCAGGGCCGGCCCGCCGCGCCACGACAGGCCGTGCCCGACATCTGCGGCGCGACTGGGCAGGACGCCGGCTCCGACACCACCACGCGCTGCGCGCAGCGCTGTCAGGTCTGCGTCAACGACCGCACCATCGCAACCCGCAACCGCACCTGCCTCTGCTGCAAGGCGGGCTTCGTGCCCAACCGCGAGGAGCCCGGGCGCTGCCGGCCGTGCGCGCCCAGCACGTTCAGCCCGACGCCCGGGCGCGCGCGCTGCATGCTCTGCCGCGGCGCATTCACCACCCTGCGCAATGGCGCCACAAGCTGTGACGGTGAGCGCGGGCGCTGCGCCGGTGCTGCGGGACAGAGCCGCTGCCGCGCTGCGCCGCCTGACGCACCCTGACGCCCCACTTCCCTCCTCGTCGCTCGCCGCAAACGCTCGCAGCCTGCGCGCCCGGTTACGGAGGTGAAGCGTGTGTGCAGTGTGCTGCCGACACCTACTCACCCGGCGGCTGGCCAAACGAAACGGCCTGCCTCGCTTGCCCCCCTGGCACGAGCACGAGCGCCCTGCCCGGCGCGACGTCGCTGGTCGGCTGCCTCCCCGGTGCGGGGCGTGAGGGCGGTGGCGCTCCTGCCGGGCTGCTGCATGGCGCGCCCAACCACATCGCTGACATGCACGAGCCGTACGCGCCCTCATTGTCCCGCAGTGAACACCACCAATCAGGAGTTGCCCGCGCCAGCCAGCCCGTCGCCCGCGCCGCTGGCCCTCAGCAGCCCCAGCCCCGCCTCTGCGCCAAGCCCTGCGCCGAGCCCTGCGCCGAGCCCTGCGCCAAGCCCTGCGCCGAGCCCTGCGCCAAGCCCTGCGCCAAGCCCTGCGCCAAGCCTCAGCCCCAGCCCCAGCCCCAGCCCCAGCTCTGCGCCAACCCCTGCGCCAACCCCTGCGCCAACCCCTGCGCCAACCCCTACGCCCGTGCCAGGCGGCGGCGGTGGCTCGTTGGTCCAAGCCTGTGGCGCCTTCAACTGCACCAGCGGCGTGCCCCGGTCCAGTGACACCGTCGGGAGCTCCGAGGCCGCCTGTTGCGTGAGTGGGCCGGCGCGGGTTGCCCGAGGGCACGCCGCGGTGCAGCATGGCCACAGGGGGCCTCGGTCACTCTGCTAGAGCTGCGTTCACGCAGCCGCCCACCGCTGCCGTCGCTGCACACCTCACAACCACCCCAGAGCACGTGCGCCAACCCCGTCACGGCGATCACTTGTGTTGCTGGGCAGTCGCTGCCGTCGACTCCTGTGGCCCTGCCGGCGGGCATTGGGCCCTCCGCTGCTCGGTGCTGCGTGAGTTGCCACGGGCCTTTAGCGCTCGCCGCTTTCATGCAAAGCACACCCTAAATGTCAGCGCGAACGCCAGTGAGCGCCACGCGCTGCGCCGCCGGCGCGCCTGCAGGTCTTTTCTGTTGCCGTCGCCACATGCAACAGCACGGGCGCTGGAGCGCCGTCGTACGACTGCGCCAACTCGACGCTGCCGCTCCCCAACGCGCTCTACGCGCCGGCCAGCATCAGCGGCCTCACGCCGGCGGCCGCAGAGGCCGTGTGCTGCACGGTGCGCGTGCCGCCGACGGCACCGAGCCGCGCCGAGCAGGCGCCGCCTGTTGGCAGCCAGGCTCGCTGACACCCGGGCTCGCTGGCTGTTGCATGCGCTGCTGCATTTGCAGCGCCACGCAATCCACGCCTCCGCCCGCGCCGCCCGCAGGCGCACCCTGCTGGCGCGACCTGCATCGACATCGACGGCGCGGGCGCAGGACAGGTCGCGCTCAACTGTGCGTGGTGCAGCGCAGTCGAGGGCACTGGCCGCCTGCGCAGCGGCGGGGCGGGCACCGCCGCGTGCAGCGTGCGGACCTCGCAGAGCTTTGCTGCTCTGCTCCGCCCTGCGCTGATCGCTGTCCCGCGCGCTCCTGCATGCACTCATGCGCAGGCACGGGCGCGGGCTGGGTCAACGGGGGCGCCAGCACCAGCATCGCGGGGCAGACGCCCAGCCAAGCGCGGGCCACGTGCTGCACGGTGAGATGCGCGCGCGTGGGCGGAGGCCAGAGCAGCACGCTGCTGGCGGCGCGCGCGCTCGGTGCCTGCCAGGCGCGCGGTCTGCAGGCGCGCCGCGTGCTCGCCGCCTGCGACCGCACCTGCCCATCAACCTGCTGCTGCCCGCCGCAGGTCTACGCGGCCGGGGCAACGTGTGGCGGCACGACCGGCAGCTCGCCCGCGCTGCCGTTCAACTGCTCAGGCAGCAGCCAACCGTTCCCCAACGCGCTCTACGCGCCGGCCAACATCACCGGCCTCACGCTGGCGGCCGCAGAGGCGGTCTGCTGCAAGGTGCGCCGCCCGCCGGCGGCAACGCGCCGGCCTTGGGCGCTGCGCTTGCCGACGCCGCTGCGCTCTGCTTCCCCGCCGTCAGGCGTACCCTGCGGGCGCGACGTGCGGCGACAACGACGGCAGCCTGACGGCAGCCACGCAGTCGCTGTCATGTGAGTTTGGCGCTGGGCAGCAGGTGCCGCCGCGGGGGGGGGGGGGGGGGGCATGCGCGCTCTGCAGCGCTGCGCGCACGCCCGCCGGGCCCGCCGGGCCCGGCGCGTGCGGGCTGCTGAGCGGCGCCGGTGGTGCGAAACTCGGGGGAGGGGGAGGCGGGCACTCACGGGCTCTGCTGCTGCTGCACTCATGCCGCGCAGGCGGCAACTTGGTCGCGGCCGCCAACGCCACCAACACCACCATTGCCGGGCTCAGCGCCACAGAGGCCGCAGCCGCCTGCTGCACCACCGCGCCGGCAGTCGCGTTACCGGTTCCGGCCGTTGCTGCAGGCACCGGATACACATGCGCGTTGCTGAACGACACCTCGGTGCGCTGCTTTGGCAGCAACGAGTATGGCCAGCTTGGCGATGGCACCAACACAACCAGACCCGCGCCCGTGCGCGTCACGTGGCCGGGCGGCACGCCGCTGACCGGCGTGGTGAGCATTGTCGCCGGCCCCTCTCACGCCTGCGCGACGCTGGCAAATGGCACGGCGGCGTGCTGGGGTCGCAACTTTATCGGCCAGCTGGGCGGCAACTCTGCGTCTTTCAGCCAGCCCAACCCCGTCGCCGTCTTGCTTGGCGGCGCGCCGATGACCGGCGTGGCGAGCATCGCCGCTGGCGCGTATCACACCTGCGCGCGGTTGGTCAACGGCACGGCGCTTTGCTGGGGCACGAATGGGAACGGGCAGCTCGGAGACAACACCACAGCCTCCCGTTTTAGCCCTGCGGCCGTCACGCTTGGGGGTGTGCCGCTGACCGGCGTGGCTGAGATCGTTGCTGGCTTTCAGCACACCTGCGTGCGGCTGGACAACGGCACCGCAGTGTGCTGGGGCTTCAACGGGAGCGGCCAGCTTGGCGAAGGCACCAACACCACCAGCCGGCCGAGCCCCGTGGCCGTCACGTGGCCGGGCGGCGCGCCGCTGACCGGCGTGGCCCAGATCGCCGCTGGTCAGTATCACACCTGCGCGACGCTGGCCAACGGCACGGCGGTTTGTTGGGGCGATAACGCTTCTGGCGCGCTGGGCGACGGCACCAGCGGAGCCCTTGGCGTCAACAACAACCGGCTCAACCCCGTGGCCGTTTCAAACCTCACCGGCGTGGCGCTCGTCGCTGCGGGGCTGCGGTCCACCTGCGCCATTGCCGGTGGTGAGGTGGCGTGCTTTGGGAGCAACTACTACAGCCAGCTGGGCACAACCGTCAACGCCGGCACCGGCAACAACCTCACCCCGCTGAAGGTGCTGGGCCAGGACCCCACCAGTTACCCCGCGGTGGGCGTCGCTGTTGGGGACGCCCATGCGTGCATCTGGCTTGGGGGCAACTTGGTTGTGTGCTTCGGACAGAACAACTATGGCCAGCTGGGCCGCACCTATACCGACACCTCTACCTCACTCTACGCCGGGGTCCTCGTGAGCTTTGCTTGACGCTCTCGGCGCGCAAGGCATGGCGGAGGCAGCATCACACCAACCCTTGATGGTCAAGGGGGTGCTGTTTGTCTGGCCAGGGCCAGGGGGTTGCACTCCCTCCACTCTCTTGCCGCGCACCATGTGGTGTGCTGCGGCAACCCCGCAGCGTGTGAGAGGAGCGCGCATGCGCGTGGGCAGGGCGGCGCAGCACACGAGGGGGGGGGGGGGGCTTCGCTTTTGCCTGCAGGGAAGCAGCAGTTGGTGGGGTCGGCTCTCGTTGCTACGCCTTGAACGGCCTCCCCTCACCGCGCCGCTCTCTTTCCTGCTCCTGCGGGTTGCCGGACCAAACTTGACTTGACTAGACTTCCAGGGTTTGCCGTGTGCGAGTACGTTGGGCTCAACAACATATGCGTGTGCGCAACCTAGTTTGTGTTGTGTTGTGATCAAAATCAAACGGCCTGTTCGATCACGGCCAATTCAGCTTTGAGCAATCAGTTATCGCCTCTGCTTCAATCACTGCTGTTTGCCACAGGGCGGCTCGGCACCCAACGGCCACGCACGGGCTTAGCAGCACTTCCTGAACGTGCTGACTTGCGCGCGCGCGCGTGGCTGCTGCTGCCGACGCTCGACAGCGCAGGGGCGCCGGCTGACCAGCTGTCAGCGCCGGCCAGAGCAGGCGAGCGGCCGCGCGCGGTGGGCGGCTGCCAGCGCGCGTTGGGCGCGCGGCGGCTGGCGCGACCAGGCGTGGGCGCTGCGGCAAGCCTGGCGCTGGCGGCGTGCATCGTGGTGTGAGTGCGTCCGCTTGGTGCCTGGTCAACTGGGACTCGCTGTGTGGCGGTTGCTCGTAAGACTGTGCACCTGGCCGCTCTCACCCAGCCCGGCCTCGCCACCCGCGCGATGCAGCCCCAGGCCACCACAAAACACAGTTTGCCGCCGCTGCCCGCTGCTGCTGCTGGTCTGCGGATCACGCGCGCGCGCGCGCAATTGCCCTCAGCCACCGGCGGGCGGCGAGCCCTCGCGGCCCGCCGGCGGCTCACCATCGTCAGCGGCGGCTCATCGTCCGCGGAGGTGGTGGCAAGCGCCGGGTGGCCGGCGTAAAATGCTCACCGCCACGCCGCTGGACTGTGGTGGCTCGCACCGGCCGCCCACGCTGTGCCGCAGATTGAGAGCGAGGCCGGCTTTGGCGAGCGCGTGGCGGTGGACCTCGCGCCCGGCGGCGCGGCGCTCGCGGTCGGCCGCGGCAACGTCGCCGACTACGTCGCCGCGTACACGCAGCACCTGCTGGTCGGCAGCGTGGCGCGCCAGTTCGACGCCTTCCAGCGCGGCTTCCTGCGCCTCTGCAGCGGCGCGGCGCTGCAGTTTTTCAGGCGTGCGCGCGCGAGCCCGCCGCCTCGCGGTGGACTGCCACCACCGCCCGCTCGGCCTGCGGGCCGCCGCCCGCCCGTGCCGCGCCGCCGCCCGCTCGCGGCTCACGGGCGTGGCCGCCGCCGGGCATGCCTGCGCCCCGCCCGCGCGCGCGCCAGGCCCGCGGAGCTGGAGCAGCTGGTGTGCGGCGGGCGGGTCGTGGACCTGGCCGCCCTCGAGGCGGCCACACACTACGACGACGGCTACGACGCGTCCAGCGCGCCCGTGCGCTGGTTCTGGGAGGTGCGCGCGCGCCGGCCGGCCGCTGGGGCGCACGCTGCGGGGACGCGCGGGGGCCGTCTCGCGCGCGCGCGCTCCGGCGCGCGGGCCCCGCGCGCTGCGGCGCCCACCGCTTACGCCCGCGCGCGCGCCGCGCGCGCCGCGCGCTGCGCCGCAGGAGGTGCACGCGCTGGACGGCGCGGCGCGGAAGCGGCTGCTTTTTTTCATCACCGGCAGCGACCGCGTCCCGATCAAGGGCCTTGGCCACCTCAGCCCTCCGTTTGTCATCTCGCGCAACGGCGCCGACGGCGCGCGCCTGCCGACCGCGCACACGTGCTTCAACCACCTGCTGCTGCCCGCGTACGCCGACCGCGACACGCTGCGCTCGCGGCTGCTGACGGCGCTGGACAACGCGGAGGGCTTCGGCCTGCTCTGACAGGGGCGGCGCGCCGCGTGGGCGTGCGCGCGCTCGGCGCGGCAGGCGGCGGCGCACGTAGCGTGGCTGGCGTCGCCGCGGCGGCTGTCGCGGCCGGGCGCGGCGATCGCGCGCGCAGCACGCTGGGGCGCGTGGTGGTGCGCGCGCTGCATCGTGAGCGCCCGCTCACGCTGGTGACAGGCAGCGTTGGACCGAGTTCTGCCGCCCGTGCGAGGGGGCCAAATGGTCAGCGGCGACGCGGGGCTCGGTGGCGAGACAGGGCGCCGCGGCAGCGCGCAAGAAAGTGACCGCCGCCGCGGACGCCGCGGCGGGTGGCGCGGCCCGTGCGACTCCGGAGCGTCGTGGTGAGGCCCTGGAGCTATCACCGCGACCAGCAGCAGCCCAGGGTGTGGCCTGAGCTGTGCGCGGCGTGCCTAGGGCTTCACTCCGGCTTCAGAAAAAGAGGGTGAACCACGACGAAATGCCGGTCATATTCTTCGCAGTCGCCGGAACGCAACACCTTGGCGTCCAATCGCGCGCCCGCGCGCGACGACACGCGGCCTAGAGGACCAGCGCGCCCGGTCCGGCTCTAGGGTCAGCCCTCCTCCCACGCGCGCGCGCAGCCCACGCGGCGCTTGATCAGCCGCTCACGACGACGGCTCGTACGACGATGGTGCGGCCCCACGGGCGCGCGGCCTGGCTGGACCGGGCAGCGCAGTTTTCGCGGGCGAGGATTCGCCATCCCCTGCCCCGCCGAGCGGGGCGCCCTGGCGCCGGGAGCCCGCGCGCGCGTGCCCCACGTGACTGCACACTGCGCCCCTGCCGCCTGACACCCCGCGCTCCGACGGCTGACCCGCCCCACCCGCCGCCCGCGCGCTGCTCGCCCACCGACAGGCCGCCGCGCCGCGCCGCCTGCTGGTCTGCCTGGCGCTGCTGGCGTGGTGTGCGACAGCCGCCACGTCGCGGGACGTCGCCGTCGCCGTCGACGGAGGCACACACCGCAGGCCCACGCGCACGCTGCGCCAGGGCCGGCCCGCCGCGCCACGACAGGCCGTGCCCGACATCTGCGGCGCGACTGGGCAGGACGCCGGCTCCGACACCACCACGCGCTGCGCGCAGCGCTGTCAGGTCTGCGTCAACGACCGCACCATCGCAACCCGCAACCGCACCTGCCTCTGCTGCAAGGCGGGCTTCGTGCCCAACCGCGAGGAGCCCGGGCGCTGCCGGCCGTGCGCGCCCAGCACGTTCAGCCCGACGCCCGGGCGCGCGCGCTGCATGCTCTGCCGCGGCGCATTCACCACCCTGCGCAATGGCGCCACAAGCTGTGACGGTGAGCGCGGGCGCTGCGCCGGTGCTGCGGGACAGAGCCGCTGCCGCGCTGCGCCGCCTGACGCACCCTGACGCCCCACTTCCCTCCTCGTCGCTCGCCGCAAACGCTCGCAGCCTGCGCGCCCGGTTACGGAGGTGAAGCGTGTGTGCAGTGTGCTGCCGACACCTACTCACCCGGCGGCTGGCCAAACGAAACGGCCTGCCTCGCTTGCCCCCCTGGCACGAGCACGGCCACCCTGCCCGGCGCGACGTCGCTGGCCGGCTGCCTCCCCGGTGCGGGGCGTGAGGGCGGCGGCGCTCCTGCCGGGCTGCTGCATGGCGCGCCCAACCGCATCGCTGACATGCACGTGCCGTACGCGCCCTCATTGTCCCGCAGTGAACACCACCAATCAGGAGTTGCCCTTGCCCGCGCCAGCCAGCCCGTCGCCCGCGCCGCTGGCTCTCAGCAGCCCCAGCCCCAGCCCCAGCCCCGCCCCTACGCCAAGCCCTGAGCCAAGCCCTGCACCAAGCCCTGAGCCAAGCCCTAAGCCAAGCCCCAGCCCCAGCCCCAGCCCTGCGCCAACAACCCCTGAGCCCTTGCCCGGCGGCGGTGGTGGCTCGTTTGTCTCGACCTGTGGCACCTTCACCTGCACCAGCGGTTTGCCCCGGTCCAGCAACACCGTGGGGAGCTCCGAGGCCGCCTGTTGCGTGAGTGGGTCGGGGCATGTTTTGCAAGGTCGCGCGCGCGGTGCAGCATGGGCGCAGGGCCCCGGTCGCCCTGTTCCAGCTGTGCTCACGCAGCCGCGCACCGCCGCCGTCGCTGCACTCCTCACAACCACCGCAGAGCACGTGCGCCAACCCCGCCGCGGCGATCACCTGTCCTGCTGGGCTGCAGCTGCCGTCGATTCCGGTGGCCCTGCCGGCAGGCATCGGGCCTTCCGCTGCTCGGTGCTGCGTGAGTTGCCGCGGGCCTCAGCGCTCGCAGTTTGGGTGCAAAGCGCCCCTAGATGTCAGCGCGCACGCCAACGAGCGCAACGCGCTGCGCCGCCGACGCGCCTGCAGGTCTTTTCTGCTGCCGTCCCCACATGCGGCATCACGGGCGCTGGAGCGCCGTCGTACGACTGCGCCAACTCGACGCTGCCGCTCCCCAACGCGCTCTACGCGCCGGCCAGCATCAGCGGCCTCACGCCGGCGGCTGCGGAGGCCGTGTGTTGCACGGTGCGCTGCCGGTGGCACGGAGCCGTCCCGAGCAGGCGCCGCCCGTTTGCATCCGGACCCGTTGGCTGTCGCGTGGTGCTGCAAGCGCAGCGCCAGCTGACCCACCCACCACCTCCGCCCCTGCAGGCGCACCCTGCTGGCGCGACCTGCATTGACATTGACGGCGCGGGCGCAGGACAGGTCGCGCTCAACTGTGAGTAACGCAGCGCAGTGGGGGCACTCTGGCCGCCTGCGCAGCGCAGCGGCGGGGCACCGCAGCGTGCGGCCATGCGGACGACGCAGAGCTTTGCTGCTCTGCTCCGCCAGACGCTGACCGCGGTGCCCTCACACGCTCCCTGCACTCTATGCGCAGGCACGGGCACGGGCCGGGTCAACGCAGGCTCCAGCACCAGCATCGCGGGGCAGACGCCCGGCCAAGCGCGGGCAACGTGCTGCACGGTGAGAGGCGCGCGCGCGGGCGGAGGCCTTCCGCAGCGCTGCACGCTGCTGGCGGCGCGCTCGCGGTGCCTGCCAGGCGCGCGATCTGCAGGCTTGCCGCGTGCTTGCTGCACACGACCGCGCCTGCACGTCAACATGCTGCTGCCCGCCGCAGGTCTACGCGGCCGGCGCAACATGTGGCAGCACGACCGGCAGCTCGCCCGCGCTGCCGTTCGACTGCTCCGGCACCAGCCTGGCGTTCCCCAACGCGCTCTACGCGCCGGCCAACATCAGCGGCCTCACGCCGACGGCCGCGGAGGCGGTCTGCTGCAAGGTGCGCCGCCCGTCGGCGGCAACAAGCCGGCCTTGGGCGCTGCGCTTGCTGACGCCGCTGCGCTCTGCTTCCCTACCGCCAGGCGTACCCCGCAGGCGCGACGTGCGCCGACGGTGATGGCAGCCTGACGGCAGCCGCGCAGCTGCTGTCATGTGAGTTTGGCGCTGGGCAGCAGGTGCCGCCGCGGGGGGCAATCCGCCTGCGCGCTCTGCAGCGCTGCGCGCACACCTGGCGGCCCGCCGGGCCTGGCGCGTGCGGGCTGCTGAGCGGCGCTGGTGATGGGCAGACGGATAATGTGCTCATGAAAAGCGGGAGGCGGGCACTCACCGGCTCTGCTGCTGCTCCCATGCCGCGCAGGCGGGAACTTGGTCGCAACCGCCAACGCCACCAACACCACCATTGCCGGGCTCAGCGCCGCCGAGGCCACAGCCGCCTGCTGTACCACCGCGCCGGCGGTCGCGATACCGGTCGCGGCCGTCGCTGCAGGCGCGGGATACACATGCGCGTTGCTGAACGATACCTCGGTGCGCTGCTTTGGGGTCAACGACGTGGGCCAGCTAGGCGACGGCACCACCACCAGCCGGCCGAGCCCCGTGGCCGTCACGTGGCCGGGCGGCGCGCCGCTGACCGGCGTGGCCCAGATCGCCGCTGGTCAGTATCACACCTGCGCGATGCTGGCCAACGGCACGGCGGCGTGTTGGGGCGTCAACTGGTACGGCGAGTTGGGCGACGGCACCTCCACCACCAGTGGCCACCCTATGCTTGTTAGGCTGACACAGGGCGGCGCGCCGCTGACCGGCGTGGCCCAGATCGCCGCTGGTCAGTATCACACCTGCGCAAAGCTGGACAACGGCACCGCGGCGTGCTGGGGCCGGAACGCTTACGGCGAGCTTGGCGACGGCGCCAGCTCAACCGTAACGGAACGGCGGAGCCCTGGGACGGTCACGCAATCGCTGGGCGGTGCGCCGCTGACAGGCGTGGCAGGCATCACCGCTGGTGAGTTTCACACATGCGCGACGCTCAACAACGGCACGGCGGCCTGCTGGGGCGCCAACAACAAAGGCCAGCTGGGCGACGGCACCGTCGCCGATAGCGATGTGCCCGTGGCCGTCACGTGGCCGGGCGGCGCGCCGCTGACCAACGTGGCCCAGATCGCCGCTGGTCAGTATCACACCTGCGCGACGCTGGCCAACGGCACGGCGGCGTGCTGGGGCTGGAACGCTTATGGCCAGCTAGGCGACGGCACCAGCGGCACCAACCGGCTCAGCCCCATGGCTGTTGCAAATCTGACGGGTGTGACGCTCATCACTGCTGGGTCGCAGTCCACCTGCGTCCTTGCAAGCGGTGAGGTAGCCTGCTTTGGGGTCAATTCCTACGGCCAGCTGGGCGTCGGCGTCAACGCCGGCAACGCCAATGCAAACCGCACCCCGCTGATGGTGCCGGGCTTGAACGGCACGGCGGGCATCACGGCCGGGGATGTCCACACGTGCGCCTGGTGGACGGGCGGCGCCGCGGTGTGCTTCGGGTCCAATGCCTATGGGCAGCTGGGCCGGGGCACCGTCAACGCAACAGCCAACCCCACGCCTGAGGCTGTGCGCTTTGCTTGACGCTGGGCGCGCCAAAACGTCTGCGCCGCGAAGGCCGAACCTCTCAGTGTTGGGGGGCCTCGGTCTGACTTGCCAGCATCTCTGCAGTGCGAGGGGTGCGCTCTTGCCCGCCGCGACTCGGCTCGCCGCGCGTGCTGCATCAACCACTCACTCTACTTGTGTGTCACGCGCGGCGCGCATTGCGCGCAAGGCAGGATCGAGCATGGTGTGATGCTCAAACCATCAAGGGTGTGCAGATTGGTGGGCCAGGGGGTTTCACTCTCTCCACTCTCTTGCTGCGCCGCACGTGGTGCCGTGTTTGCTGCGTCGACCCCTCAGCGTGTGTGACACAAGCGCGCATGCGTGTGGGCAGGGCGGTGCATCAGACCAGGGCGGGGGGACAATGGGCGGGGGCTTCACCTGGTCTGGCGGCGCGCCGCTGACCGGCGTGGCGAGCATCACCGCTGGCGGATATCACGCCTGCGCGACGCTGGTCAATGGCACGGCCGTGTTCTGGGGCTCGAATGCTGTCGGCCAGCTGGGCGACGGCAGCGCCACACTATTCAGACCCGCGCCCGTGCCCGTCACATGGCCTGGCGGCGCACCGCTGACCGGCGTGGCAAGCATCGCCGCCGGCTTCCTTCACACCTGCGCGCGGCTGGACAACGGCACGGCGGCGTGCTGGGGCAACAACGACGTCTACGGTCAGCTTGGCGACGGCACCCGCATCAGCAAGTATAACCCCGTGGCCGTCACGCAATCGCTGGGCGGCGCGCCGCTGACTGGCGTGGCCGAGCTCGTTGCCGGGAGTTATCACACGTGCGCGCGGTTGGTCAACGGCACGGCCGCGTGTTGGGGCTACAATGGGAACGGCCAGCGTGGCGACGGCACCGGCGGCCCCAACAATGACAGCCCCGTGCCCGTGCCCGTCACGTGGCCGGGCGGCGCGCCGCTGACCGGCGTGGCGAGCATCATCGCTGGCTGGTATCACACCTGCGCGCGGTTGGTCAACGGCACGGCCGCGTGTTGGGGTGAAAACCTGAATGGCCAGCTGGGCGACAGCAGCGCAGGCGACCAGCTCAACCCCGTGGCCGTTTCCAACCTCACCGGCGTGACACTCATCGCTGCGGGGCTGCGCTCCACCTGCGCCGTCATTGCCGGTGGCGAGGTGGCGTGCTTTGGAGACAACTCCTGGGGCCAGCTGGGCACAATCGTCAACGCCGGCACCGACACTCCGAATCGCACCCCGCTGAAGATTCCGGGCCTGACCGGGGCAGCGGGTGTCGCTGTCGGGGATCTCCACGCATGCATCTGGTTGCCGGGTGACGTGGTCGGGTGTTTGGAAGCAACGACAAGGGCCAGCTGGGCCGGAACTCTACCAACAATACGTCCATAAACCCCTCCCCGGCCCCCGTGAGCTTTGCGTGACGCTCTCGGCGCGCACGGCAGGGTGGTGCATCGCACCATCAAGGGTGTGCTGTTTGTTTGGCCAGGGGCAGGGCGGCTTCTCACTCCCTCCACTCTCTTGCCGCGCGGCGTGTGGTGTCGTGTGTGCAGCGCATCATCAAACCCTCAGCGTGTGCGACGAGCGCGCATGCGCGCGGGCAGGGCGGCGCATCACGCCGAGGGACCTGGGGGGCAATGGTGATCATAATCAAACGGCCTGTGCGGTCACGGCCAATTCAGCTTTGCCTTGAGCAATCAGTTATCGCCTCTGCTTCAATCACTGCTGTTTGCCACAGGGCGGCCCAGCACCCGTGGGCCACGCACGGGCTTCGCAGCACTTCCTGAACGTGCTGACTTGCGCGCGCGTGGCTGCTGCTGCCGACGCTCGACAGCGCAGGGGCGACGGCCTGCTGGGCCGACTTTGACTGCCGGTCAGAGAGGGCGCGCGCGGCGGCTGGCGCGGCCAGGCGTGGGCGCTGTCGGCAGGCCAGGCGCTGGCGGCCCGCGGCGCGGTGTGCGCGCATCCGCTCGGTGCCTGGTAAAACTGGACTCGCTGTGTGCCGGTTGCCCGTTTTACTGCCGCTCGCACCCAGCCCGACCTCGCCACCCGCGCTCGTTCGCAGCCCCACACCTCCACAAAACATAGCTTGCCTGCCGCTGCCCGCTGCTGCTGCTGCCGGTCCGCTGATCACGCACGCGCGCGCAGGTCCCCTCCGCCGCTGGCGCGAGGCGCGCCCTCGCTCGCCGGGAGCTCATCGTCGTCGTCGGTGGCAGGGTGGCCGGCGTACGCATAAATGCTCACCGCCACGCGGCCGCTGGACTGTGGCGGCTCGGGGCTCGTGCGCCCGACGGCCAGCCCGGCTGCCGGCGCGGGCGCGTCGCCCCCGCCGTCAATGCCGCCGCCGCCGCCGCCGCTGGACGCGCGCAGCATGCCGTGCAGGCGCCGCCCCAGCTCTCGGCCAGAGTCGCGGATGGCCGACACGCCCGCCTGAGCCGCGCCCAGCGCGCCGCCGAGCGGGCCCGCCGGCGGGCTGGCGGGCCCCGCGCTGCCGGGGTCCGCGCCCGCGATCGCGGCGACCGCCGGCTGCTGCTGCGCTGCCGCGAGCGCGGCCGCTGCGGCGGCAGCGGCGGCAGCAAAGTCCGCCGGCACCGCGTGCACCGTGCCCGCCTGCAGCGCGCCAAGCGAGGGGGCGCGAGACATGCGCCCCTGCTGCTCCGCGCCACCGCCACCGCCGACTGGCGCCGCGCCGCCGCCGTCCTTGGGGCTGAGGGCCGCGCCTGCGGCACCGCTCGGCAGGGCCAGCGGCGGCAGCCGTCCCTGCCACTGATGCGCCGCAGGGCTCGGCAGCTGTGCGACCGCCGCCACAGCGTCTCCGTGCAGCGCCGCGCTGGTGCTGCGACCGCCGAGCGAGCTCACCGCAGGCAGCTCGATCTCTGAGGCTGCCCACACGCCAGCCGCCGCGCCGCCCAGGGCCGCCGCGGCGCCCGGGGTGCCTGGCTGACTGCTGCTGCTGCGTTCGCTGCTGCTGCTGGTGTGGCCCGCTCCGCTGCCGCTGCTGCTGCCGCTGCTGCTGCCCGCGTCCGCGCCCTGCTCGCCGCCGCCGCCGCCGCCGCCGCTGCCGGGTGCGTGCGCCACAGCGCGCCGCTGGCTGCGGCGCCGGCGGCGCGACGCCGGCTGCTGGCCTGCGCCCTGCGCGCCGCCGGCAAACGCGCGCAGCACGTTGGCCTTGCACAGCGGGCAGGTGCAGTTTCGGCTGAGCCACGAGTCGATGCACTCGCGGTGATAAAAGTGCATGCACGGCAGCACCGTCACGCTCTCCCCCGGCTCCAGCTCGACCAGGCAGATGGCGCAGCAGTCCGCCTCCGTCGCCGCGCCGGGCAGCGGGTTGTCGGCCGGCGGCGGCTGGTACGGCTTGCTCGGCAGCAGCGCGCGCACGCCCGACGGCACGCGCGGGATGGCGGCGCCCTGCGCGGCGCCGCCGCTGCCGCCCTCGGCAACGAGCACCACCTGCGCCGGGCGGGGCGGGGCCGCGGCGAGGCAGCGGGCCGGTGGGGCCACAGGGCCGCGCCGCAGCACGGCGGCCGCTGCCAGCGTCGCCCGCCCCGCGCGTCCTCCGCCAGCCCCCCCCCCCCCCCCCCCCGCACGCCGCCCCGCGCGCCGCCGCCGCCGCCAGCTCACCCCGCGCCGCCGACGCGCGCAGCAGACGCAGAAGAGGCACAGCGCCGCGAGCGCCGCCGCGGCCGCGCTCACGCAGGAGAGCGCCACGACCATGACGCGCGCGCGCGGCGGCCCGCGCGGCGCGGGGCCCGCGCTCGTCCAGGCGACGGAGAAGTCGCCGACCGCGGCCGTGCTCGTGCGCGTGGTCTCAAACTCCACAAACACCGAGCGCTCGACCCAGAGCCGCGCGCTGAACACGCCGCCCGCGCCGGGCGACGCGGGGCGGCGCAGCTGCACCACGTTGTTTGGCCCCAGGTGCAGCGTGAGCGCCTCGTCGGGCAGCAGACCAGCGTAGCTCACCGTGAGCGTCACTTCGGGGTAGTCGGGCTGCAGCTCCCAGCGGCAGAAGAAGCCTGCGCGGCGGCGGCGGCGGCGCGCGGCGTGGGCGGCGGCGCGCGGCGGCGCACCGCGCGCGGCGTAGGCGGCGGCGCGAGCGCGGTGCGGCCGTGCACACACGGGCGGGCCGCGCGGCGCGGCGCGCCCACCGCGCGGGTGGTAGATCGCGCGCCGGTCCGGCTCCAGCGCGGATAGGTTGGAGGGGAACGCGCCGCCCTCGCCGCGCACGTCCTCGACCTCGCCCGTGCACAGCAGCTGCGGCGCGGCGACGAGCTGGCGCGTCTGCGGCGCCGCCGCGGCGCCGCGCGCGAGCAGGCCCGGGTCGGCGGGGTCGAACGCGACCGGCAGGCTCGCGAGCTGCGTGTCGCCGACGCTCATGTTGGCGACGAACTCAAACGACCTGCGTGTTCGCGTGCGTGCGTGTGTTGTGTGTGAGTGTGTGGACGGGGGGCTGCCGCGCGGGCACGGCGCCGGCGGCGACGCCGGCGGCGCGCCAGCGCGGGCGCAGCGCACAGCGCAGCGCGCACAGCGCGCGCGGCGCACCCCGGGACGACAAAGAACGGCGCCAGGCCTGCGTCGCCGGTCCACTGCATGTCCCAGATCAGCCCGGGGCTGCTCTTGGTCCAGACCACGATCTGCGCCGGCGGCGGCGGCGGCGCGGGCGCGACGGGCTCGCGGGGCGGGGCCGCCAGCCGCGCACGGCTGCCAGCCGAGCGCGCCGCGCCGGCCGGCCCCGCTCGCCGCTGCCGCCCGTGCCGCGCCGCTGCGCACCTGCGCGCCCACGATCTGCGCGTGCATCTGCACGGGCGCGCTGCCGCGGCGCTGGGGGTAGCGGCTGCCCGCCCACGCGAGCGAGCCAAATGACGCCTCCAGCTCCAGCAGGCCCAGCTCGACGCGCAGCGCCGCCTCAATCGTGCCCCCGCCGCGCAGCACGAAGCTGCCCGACGCGAGCGGCAGCGCCGCCGCGCCGTCGCGCTCTGTTCCGGCATGGGCGGCGCGGCGCGCGCGGGTGGTGCGGCCGGCCGGCGGGCGCGGCGCGGCGCCGCCGCTGCTCCTCCCCGCTCCTCCCGCGCCCTCCCGCGCCCTCCGCGCACCCGGCGTGTCGAAGAGCGACACTGTATAGGCCACGCCCTCTCGCAGGCCGCCGCAGAGCACGACCTGGTCGCGGTACACCAGCCCGCTGCCGCCGTCGCAGCGGCCGCCGTACTTGACGGACTCGTCCTTCACGTCGACGTAGAACGAGCGCGGCGGCAGCGGCAGGCGCAGCGCCTCGCCGCCGCCGGCGCCGAGCGGCGCAAAGGCCACGGAGAGCGCGAGCGACGCGCTGCCGCGGCCGCCCGGCGGGTTGTAGAAGCGCACGCTGCCCTCGCCGCCGCCGCTGCTGTCGCCGCCGCTGCGCCTCCCGCCGCCGCCGCTGCGCCCGCTCCCGCCGCCGCCGCCGCCGCGCCCGTTACCGCCGCTCCCCCCGCCGCCGGCGTCGGCGTCGAGCGTCGGCGTGGAGAACGGGTCGAGCAGCATCGGCCCGAGCGCCTGCAGCACCGCGTCGCCCGCCGTCGGGTCGCCGGGCGAGGCGTCGCCCCAGGGCCCCGCCAGGCGCGCCGCCGCCGCGAGCGCGCGGCCGAGCAGGCCGTCCAGGCCGGGCGCCGCCTGCTGCAGCAGCGACCGCGCCGGCGGCGGCCGCCGATCGCCCGCCGCGCGGCCGCCGCCCGCGCCGCCGCGGCCCTGGCCGTAGCGCGTCGGCCTCCAGGCGCTGGGCGGGCCCGCGCCGGCGCTGCCGTCCAGGCGGGCGCCTGCGGGCGGCAGCAGCGGCCGGCGCGGGCGGCCCGGCCTCGGCGCGGCGTCCGGGGGCGCAGGCGCGCGGGCGACGCGATCCCCCGAGCGCCACGGGCCCGCGGCGGCCGTCACGGACGACGCGCGGGCGCCCGCGGCGCGGGGCGAGCACGCCGAAGCCCTGTACTGTCGACCCGCCGGCCGTGCGCCCCGCCGCCCCCCGCGCCCCCGGCACGCGCAGGCTCACCTTCCAACTCCCGGGCCGGCCGCGCCGCGCCGGCGCAGGCCGCCAGCGCTGCGAGGGCGAGCAGCAGCGCGGCGCAGCGACGCCGCCGCCCGGGGGGCGCCATGGCTGCTTCGCTGGCCTCGATCTACGCGACCCGCATGCCGGCGACCGCGCTGGCGGCTGGCGCGAGAAGCTGTTTCCGAGTCGAGAGGCTGGGCCGCACCAGGCGGCTGGCTGGGAGGGTCTGGATGTGGAGGGCCCCGTCTTGCAGGTGTGGGCACGCGGGCGGGGCGGTCGGGCGTGCGGCCGGCCCGGGAGCGGCGGTCAAAGAGGTTCAGCGAAGCCCAGGCTGGCCCCCCGGCACCCGCACGCCCTGCCCTGCCGGGAGCGGGCGGTGGAGACCGATCCAATTGCCAGGGACAGCGCAGGCGCCGCGCACACGCTGCCCACGCGGCACCCCGCCACCCGCACTACAAGCAACTGGGCCGGAGCAGCTCCGCCCGTTGGGCGCCAGCGGTTCGGGGCGCGCCGTTGGGCCACGCAAGACCGCGCCTCGCCGCCCGCCCGCGCGCCCGGCCCGCCGGGGCGCGGCGGCGACCGCGGCGGCGCAAACAGCGGCGGCGCGCGAGCAGCGGCGCGCCCGGGCCGCGCGCATGGCCGGCCCCGCGCCGCGCGGCGGCGGCCCCGGCCCGACGACAGCCGACTGACCCAGCCACCATGGCCGCCGGCGCGTCGCCGGCGCGCTCGGCGGCGGCGCGGCGCGGCGCGCACGCGCTGCCGCTGCTGCTGCTCGCCGCGGCGGCGGCGGCGCTGCTGCTGCTCGCGGGCGGCGCCGCGGCGCAGGCCCCCGCCGGCGGCAACTCGAGCACCGCGCCGGGCGACGTGGAGGCGCTGGTCGCGTTCATGGCGGCCATCGCGCCGCTCGAGGGCACGGCGCTGTCGCGCTGGGACGTCTACCACGACCCCTGCCTCGGCGCCTGGGAGGGCGTGCTCTGCGCGTGCGCCGACCTGCCGCGCGCGCTCGCGGCGGGCTGCGACGACGCCGGCGCGGGCGGCGCCGGCGGGCCGCTGCGCGTGCGCGGCCTCGACCTCGGCCCGCTCGCGACGGCGGGCGCGGCGCGCCTCGGCGGCTCCATATCGGCCGCGCTGGCCGGCCTGAGCGAGCTGCAGCTGCTGGACCTCTCCGACAACGAACTGCGGTGCGCGGGCCGGGCGCGCGGGCGCGCGCGGGCGCGCGGCGCGCCCCTGCGCCTGGAACCCGCCGCCGCAACCGCCGCCGCCGCCGCCGCTGCCGCCGTCCTGCAACCGCCCCCCAGCGGCGCCGTGCCCGACGCGCTCGGCGGCCTGGCCCAGCTGGAGCTGCTGCTGCTGGAGCGCAACCAGCTGACCGGGGCGCCGCCGGAGGCCCTCGGCCGCCTGCCGCGGCTGCGCCGCGCGCAGCTGCAGGATAACCGGCTCGCGGGGCCCGTGCCGGAGGCCTGGTGCGCCGGCAACGCGTCGTTTGACGTGTCGGGCAACGTCGCGCTCTGCGGTGCGCGGCGGCGGGCGGCGGCGGGCGCGCCGCGCGCGCGCGCGCTTGCACGCGGCTGGCGGCCGCGGCGGCGCGCCGTCGAGCCTCGAAACGCCCCCCTCCCCCCGGCCCGCAGGCGCGCTGCCGCGGTGCTTCGAGGGCTCCGCTCGCATCGACAGCATCGAGGGCACGTACCTGAGCCCCGAGGCCCCCAGCACCACGGGCGCAGTGTGCGATGCGACGGGCCCCGGCTGCGACCCGGACGTCGGCTGCGTGTGAGCGGCCCCGCGGCCAGCGTCGGCCGCGCCGCGCGCCGGCGCGCGCGCCGGCGCGCGCGCCCGCCCACGGCGCCGCCCGCGGCGCCCGCAGCATCTGGACGCCGGCGTTTTGGAGCTCGCTGAGCGTGGTGGACTTCAACTTCACCGGCTTCATGGTGCGCGCGCACGCACGGCATGCCGGCGGCGGCAGCACCCCGCGCGGCGCGCCCCGCCGCGTGGAGGCTGGGCCGCAACGCGCGGGGGCTGGGGCCGCAGCGGACGAGCTGGGCCGCGGGCGCGGCGCGCCGCCGCGCCGCCGAGCCCGCGCCGCGGCTCACAGGACTATGAGAGCGGCATCGCCTACTACGAGTGGGGCGTCGGCTCTGCGCCGATGCTGGCCGACGTGGTGCCGCTGTCGCGCGTGGACGCGGAGCGCGTGCTCAAGGACATCAAGTGGGGCGGCGGCGGCGGCGGCGGCGGCACCAAGAAGATGTTTGTCACGCCCGTGGTGGGAGGCGGCGGCAGCGGCGGCGGCGGCAGCGGCGGCAGGGGCGGCGGCGGCGGACGGCAGGGGCGGCGGGCGGGGGCCGGCCCCGCCCGCGCGCCGCTATGCAGGGCGGGCAGGCGGCCGCGCGCGCACCGACCCCGCCCGCCCGCGCGCCGCCGCGCGCCAGGTGCACCGGCTCGCGTCTGTGTCGCTGCTGGAGGGCCAGCCCTACTATGTGACCGTCGTGGCGCACAACCGCGGCGGCCCGCCGCGCTCCGCCAACAACACGAGCGAGGCGGTGTACGTGGACGTGTCGGGCCCGCTGGCGGCGGCGGTCTACAACACGTGCGGCGCGGCCGGCGGGGCTGGCGGCGGGCGCCCGGCTGCGGCGGCGGGGCGCCAGGCGCTCGGCGGCAGCCGGCCGAGCCGCGCGCTGCTGTCGCGCGCGCCGCCGCAGGTACGAGCACGTCCAGGCGTCGACCACGCCCTACGCGACAAGCCTGCAGGCGAGCTGGGACAACTTCACCGACGCTGAGAGCGGCGTCCGCGGCTACACCGTGCAGTTCTTCCAGCAGGCGAGCCGCCCAGGGGCTTGGGCGCTGCACGCGGGGGAGCGCGCCCGCGGCGGGCGGGCGGGCGGCGCGCACGCGCTCGGCGGCGCCGCCGCGCGGCGGCGCCGGGCGCGCAGGCGCGGGCGGCGGCCGAGCCGCGCGCCGCCCGCCGCGGCGCGGCAGGTCCGCTCCGGCAGCAACAACTCGGTCGAGGTCGTGCCGCTGACGGAGGTGATCAACGTGAAGCTCGCCAACAAGCTCCAGATCCGCATGGACCCGGCGCTGCACGACGGCACGATGTACTTTGCGCAGGCGCGTGCGGCGCCCGCGCGCCGCGGCCGGCCGGACAGCGGCGAGCGGCCGTCGCCCACGCGCCGCCGCGCTCGCGCGCCCTGCCGCCCCGACCAGGTGACGGCCACCAACGAGGCCGGCCTCACCACGGTGGTGCAGGGCCTGCCCATCGCGGTCGACCGCTCGCTGTGAGGCGCCGCGCGGCGCCGTGGCGCGGGGGCGGCCGCCCCTGCCCCGCTGACGCGCGCAACGCGCGCTCGCCCCGCTCACGCGTGCCCGCCGCCGCCGCAGCGAGGGCGCTGTGCCGGCGGGCAGGACCGCGCTGATCGTGGTGCTCTGCAGCGTGGGCTGCCTCGCCATCGGCGCGCTGCTCTCGGTGCTCGCGATGCGCGGCGCGGTGCACCAGCAGAAGCAGCGCGAGAAGGAGCGCCAGCAGGTGGGCGCCGCCGCCTGGCCTCCGCGCCTCGCGCGCCCGCCGCCGCCGGGCGCCGTCGGCCGCTGAGCCCCTGCTGCGCCCCGCGTGCTGCCCCGCGTGCTGCGCCCCGCGGTGCGTTACGCCGCGCCCTGCAGGAGGCGAAGCAGCTCAAGGCCCTGATGTACGCCCTCGTCTCGCACAGCGACGGCGGCCCCGGCGGCCCCGGCGGCAGCGTCGTCGCGCCGCCCGGCGCCGCGCGGCTCGACGCGAGCAGCAAGGAGGTCGCGTTTGTCTTCACCGACATAGAGAGCTCGACCGAGCTCAGCAACCAGGACCCCGAGGCGTTCAAGCAGGCACGCGCCTAGGCGGCGGCGGCGCGGCGGCGGCGGCAGCTTGTGGCGGCGGCGGTGGCGCGGCAGCCGCGCAGGGGGTGGCCGCGCGGCCGCCGCCGCCCCGCCGACCCGCCCCGCCGACGCGCCCCCGCCCGCGCTCGCGCGCAGCTGCAGGAGGTGCACGACCAGATCATGCGCGAGGGCATCGCGAAGCACCACGGCTACGAGATCATCACCGAGGGCGACTCGTTCCAGGCGCGCGCCGCGCCCGGGTCCTGCGCCGCGCCCCTGTCGCGCGCGGGCAGTGCCCCTGGCGCCGCCCCCCCCCCCCCCCGCGCGCGCGCGCGGCCGGCGGTGGGGCGCGCGCCGACGCCGGCCGGCGCTGCGCGCCGCGGCCGCGCGCCAGGTCGCGTTTGCGAGCTGCCAGTCGGCGCTGGCCTTCTGCATGGAGACGCAGTATCGACTGCTGGAGCAGACCTGGTCCAAGGACGTGCTGCGCCTCAACGCCTGCAAGGCCATCCGAGGTGCGCGGCGCGGTGCAGCGGCGGCAGGCGCCGGCGCGCGCGCTCCCGGCCGCCCGGCGGGGCGCGGCGCACCGGCCGACCGCGCCGCGCCGCCTCGACGCGCGTCGCCGCAGGCCCCGACGGCGACGTGCTGTTTGCGGGGCCGCGCGTGCGCATGGGCATCCACTGGGCGCGCGAGGGCACGGTCGCGGTGCGGCTGCACAACCTCACGCGCCACAGGGTCTACGCGGGGCCGGCGGTGCAGATCGCGCTGGACGTGAGCGAGGCGGCCAACGGCGGCCAGATCGTGCTCACCGAGGTGCGCCGCGCGTCCACACCCGACCGCGCCAACGCCTGCCCGCGCCGGGGCTGCCGCCGCCCCTGGCCGGGGCTGCCGCCGCCCACACGCCGGACCCGCGCCGCCCGCCCGCGCTCGCTGCCCCGGCCCCGCCAGGACGCGGTGGCCAAGCTGGCTGAGAACATGGCGATGGCCCTCTTCCCCGTCATACGCCTCTCCGGCCTCTTCCAGCTGCCGAGCGTGCCGTGCCCCGTCTTCCTGTTCAGTGTGACCGAGGTCGTCGGCAAGCCGCTGCGCCGCGCGGGCCACTTCCGCGGGCTGCGCAAGATACGGCAGGTCTGGCCGGGCGCGGGCGACAAGGTGCGCCCCGGCGACGGCGCCGCGCCTGCGCGTGGCGCGCGCGGGGAGAGCGCAGCGCAGCGCGGCCGCGCGCCGCGCCGCGTTGTGCTCCGCGCCCACACGCCGCCGCCGCTCCCCACCCTCCGCGCTCCGCGTCGCGGCTTCACCCCACAGCTGCAGCTGCACGCGGCGCTCGAGTACAACATCAACCTCCCGCCCCTGCCCAACGCGTCGGGCTCGCTCGCGTTTGTCTGCCTCCGCCTCACGACCTACCCCAAGGCGCGGCCGTGCGACCTGCCGCCGCACCTGCAGGAGCGCCTGGAGGAGGTGTTTGCGGTGCAGGCGCAGCAGTTCAAGGGCTACCTCTTCCAGACGCACGACAACGCGGCGCGCGAGGTGCCCGCCCGCGCACGCCGCCGCCGCTGCCTCGCCGTGTGCATGCTGCCGCCGCGCACGAGGCGCAGGCGCCGTGCTCCGCCCCACGCGCGCGCGCCGCTCTCCCTTCTCGCCGCGCGCAGGGCATCTGGACGGTCGCGTTCCAGGCCGCCATGGACGCGATGCGCTTTGCGCACGCGGCGCAGATGCTGCTCATGCACACGCAGTGGCCCGCCTCGGCCGCCGACTTCTGCGGCGCCGCCGTGCCCAGCCCCGACGGACGCTGGCTGTTCCAGGGCCCGCGCGTCGCGATGGCGATCCACGAATCGCCAGACTACTTCGTGAGTGCCGCGCCGCGCCTCCGGGCGCGCCTCCGGGCGCGCGCCGCCGGGGCTGCAGGCCATGCCTGCCTGGCGCGCACGTCGCACGCGCATGGCGCATGCGCACACGCGCCGCGCCGCTGCGCCGCGCCGCGCCGCCGCGCCGCCGCCCGCAGGTGAGCGAGGACGAGAGCGTGCTGCCGGCGGGGCCGCGCAAGGTCATGTGCTTCGCAGGGCCCGCCGTCACGCTGCCGCTCGTGCTCACCTACGCGGGCCGCGGCGGCCAGGTGGGCGGCGCGGCGCGCGCGCCCGGGGCCGCCGCGCCGCCGCCGCGTGCGGCACGGCGCATGCCCGGCCCGACGCGCGCGCACGTGCGGCGCGGCGCCGCCACCGCCCTGCGCGCTGCCGCCGCTGCTCGCCAGGTCATCCTGAGCGAGCGCGCGTGGGACTCGGTCAAGCCGGTCATCACGCAGCACCCCGGCGCGGTCACGGTGATCAGCCTCGGCACGCACATCGTGTCGGACGACTTCCCCCTGCCCATGCTGCTCATGGAGGCACGCGGCGTGGCGCGCGCAGCGAGGGGCACCTGCTCCCGCCCGCGACCGCGCCTGGGCCCGAGCCCCGGCGCCGCGCCTGGGCCCTCGCGCCCCGGCGCCGCGCGCGAGCCGCCGCGCGAGCCGCCGCATGCGCGTCCGTGCTGCCGCTGCGGCGCAGGTGATGCCCAACCTGCTCGCGCGCCGCGCGTTCAACCCGGTCATGACCAAGCGCCAGGTGGAGATGGGCTACCGCGAGGCGCCCGACCCGCGCGACCCCATGACGATCGTGTTCGTCAAGGTGGGCGGCCGGGGCTGCCGCGCAAGGCTCGGCCCTCTTGCGGCCGAGCCCCCGCGGCGTCACCGGCGGCGGCGGCGGCGAGGGCGCCCGCGTGGCGCGCGGCCCCACGCCGCGCAACCGCGGCCCCTGCGCGCCTGCGGCGCGTGCACAGGTGTCCAAGCCGTCCGAGGTGGTCGCGGCGGAGAAGGGCAACCCGCTCGCGGACGGGCCGCTGCGGGACGAGGACATCTCGCTGACTATCCAGGCCTACCAGGTGCGGCGGCGCTCGCCGCTTGACGCTCGGCCTCCAGCATCACGGTCTGGGGCTGCCGCGCGCCCAGCAGCGCGCCACGCCGCGCCGCGCACGCCCACACCGCGCCGCGCGCTGCACGCGTCCGCAAGATGTCTGTGTCGATGTACACCGCGACCGCGCGCAAGCTGCTGCGCCTGTACCGCGGCTACGAGTGCAAGGAGCCGGAGCCCGGCAAGTTCACGATCGTCTTCCAGTGAGCGCCGCGGCCGCACGCGCCGCGGAGCCGGCGCCGCCGCCGCGCGCAGGAGGGCGCCCGCGCCGCGCCGCGCCGCGCCGCCGGCCGCGCCGCGCCGCCGCCCGCGCGCCGCCCGGCCGCGCGCCTCAGCGCTCCCGCCGCGCCGCGGCAGGGACCTCGCGGACGCAGTGCGCTGGGCGTGCCACGTGCAGGAGGAGCTGATGTACCTTGCCTGGCCCAGCGCGCTGCTCAGCATGGCCGAGTGCGCCGAGGTGCGCGGCCGGCAGCGGCGCCGGCGGCGGCGCCGCGCGCGCGTGCTCTGCGCCGGCCCGCTCACGCCGCGGGGCGCCGCCGGCGCGGCAGGTCCGCGAGCCGGGCAGCGGGCAGCTGCTCTGGCGCGGCCTGCGCGTGCGCATGGGCATGGCGCACGGCATGGTGAGCAACAAGAAGCCACTCAACACCGGCCGCGCCGACTACTTTGGCGTGCTCCCCAACGCGGCGGCGCGCGTGTCGGCGCTCGCGGCGCCGGGGCAGGTGCGTGCCAGCGCGCCGCAGCCCGGCCAGGAGCGCCGCAGCGGGGCGACGCCCACGACGTGCGCCGGCCGGCGCGCCCCCCCGCCGCCGGCGGCCGGCCGCAGGTGCTGGTCGAGGCGGCCTGCCCGCCCGTGGCCGACGACGGGCGCGGCCTGCTGCTGCAGCCCGACGCCGAGACGCGGCTGGCCATGCTCTACGTCCCCGGCCAGGCGCCCGACCGGCGCAAGGGCGCGCCGTTGCCGCCGGCGCCCGGCGGTGGCGACGGCGGCGCGGACGGCGGCGGCGGCGGCTGCGCCGACCCGCGGCAGGAGCTGCACATCAGCGCGGTCGGCTACTACCTGCTCAGGTGGGTGGCTGTGTGTGGTTGTTTGGCGTGCTTTGCCTGCTTTCTCATGCCTCGCCCTCACGGCCCGCCGCCGCCGCCGCCGCCCCTCGCGGCGCCCGCCCGCCCGCCAGGGGCCTCGACAACCCGCGGCTGCTCTACGCGGCGGCCGGCGCGCGCGTGCGCGGGCGCGACCTGCGCATCAACGGCGACATGTGGGCGCCGCCCTCGGGCCTGCTCGGCCCGGGCGGCCTCAACGCCAGCTTTGCCAGCAGCAGCGCCAGCCTGCGCCGCAACCTCAACTCGTGGGTCGAGAAGACCCGCAGCTCCTTCCGCAGCCGCCGCGGCGCGACGCCCTCGCCCAGCGGCAGCCCGTCGCCGCGCAAGGCGGCAATGCCGCTGGCCGACGGCGGCAGCCCGGGCCCGCGGCCGGCCGGCCCCGGCGGCGCGAGGTCGCACCTCGGCCCGGGCGGCGCGCTCGCGGGCGGCGCGTTTGGCGGCTGCGGCGCCGGCGCCGGCGCGCCGGGCGCTGGCGGCATCCCCGCGGGCGTGCAGTCCGGCGGCGGCGGCGGCAGCAGCTTCCGGGATGCCGCCGACTCGCCGGGCTTCTACAGCCTCTGCAGCGACTCGCTCACCGCACACCGCAGCCCCTTCCTGCTCAACACCAGCGCGGCGCGGCTGCAGGCGCTGCTGCCGCGCGCGACGAGCAACGCGTCCACCGCCGGCTGCACCGACGCGAGCGCGGCGGCGGGCAGCGACGGCAGCCCCGGCGAGGGCCCCGCGAGCCGGCGCAGCCGCTCGTGGCTGACCGGCTCGCGCGGGCAGCTGCTGCCGCGGGCGCAGCAGGAGGCGCTGCAGGTGGGGCGGCGGCGGCGGCGGCGGCGGCGGCGGCGGCGGCGGCGGCGGCGGGCGCGGCGGCGGCGGCGGCGGCGGGCGCGGGCGCGGCGGCGGCGGGCGCGGGCGCGGCGGCGGCGGCGCCGCAGGGGTGCTCGCCCTCCGCGCCCGGTCCTGCGCCGCCGGCTCACGCCAAGCGCCGCTGCCGCGCGCGCGCGCGCCCCGCAGGAGTTGGACCCCCTGGCGGCGCGCAGCGCGCTCTCGGAGCTGCTGAGCCGGCAGGCGGTCGTGGAGGCGCTGCACGCGCGGCTCGGCTGCGACGCGGACGCCGCCAGCGGGGCCGCGGGCGCGGGCGCGGAGGCCGCGGCCGAGCTCGCCGGCCTCGCGCCGCCCCCGGCGTGCGGCGGTGGCGCGCGGCTGCGCTTTGCCTCCACGCCCAACTTGCCCGAGATGGGCAGCCAGGGTCACGGCGGCGGCGTGCTGGCCGACCCGCTGCTGGGCGAGCTGCGGCTGCCGGCCATCCAGACGACGCCGCACGCGCCTGCTGGTGTGCGCGGGCAGCGCGCAGCGCGCCACGGCGCGGTTGCCGGGGAGGGGGAGGGCGGCTGCGGGAGGGGGGCTGCGCGCCGCGGCACGCCGACGCCGGCCGCTCACCCCACGCTCACCCTCGCCGTCCGCAGCGGCCTGCCTCTGGCGTGCCAACACGCCCAGCAGCGTCGACGTCTCGCCCGTCAGCTACACGGACAGCAGCCCGCTGGCCGCCGGGCGCGGCGGCGCCGGCGGCGCGCTGGACCCGCGCGCGGCGTACCTGCAGCGCCACCAGCAGCTGCTGAGCATGCGCGGCAGCGGCGGCGGCGGCGGCAGCGCCGACGCGAGCACCGACCCCAGCACCTCGGGCGGGGGCGCCGCCGAGCCGGGCAAGGCGCCCAGCCACAGCGAGCTGCTCGCGCACCAGCAGCAGGCGCAGGCCAACATGGCCGCCATGGTGTATGACAGGCGCGCCGGCGGCGGCGGCAGCGACGTCTCTGTGAGCTCGAGCCTGGAGGGTAGCGGCATGCGGGGCTTCCTGGCCGGCATGGCGAGCACCTTCTCCGGGGGTGAGCACTGCGGGCGCGGCGCGCGTGGCACGCCGCCTGGGCTGACGCGGCGCCTCCCACCGCCGCCCTCCGCCCACTCCCTCCCCTCGCTCGCCGTGCAGGCGCGGCGCCGCCGGAGCAGCGGACCCTGAACGTCTTCATACGCCCCGCCCGGGCGCTGCTGGACCAGGTCCGGCGGCGCAGCAGCGCTGCCGCGAGCGCCGCGGGCGCGCGCTCGGGCGGCGGCGCGCCGCCGGCGGCGGGCGGCGACGCCGACAGCGACGCCGGCGCGGACCGGCAGCTCGCGGCGGCGCGGAGCATACATGGCATGCTTGCCAGCAGCACTGGCACCAGCCTGCCGCAGACGCCGGTCAGCGCGAACGGCTCGTGGGTGAGCGCCGGGGTCGCAAGCGCCGCCAGCGGCCACGCTGGGCCGCCCGCCCGCTGCCGCGCTGCCCGCCTGAGCCGCCGCCCTCCGCCACGCCGCCGCCCGGCCGTCGCAGGCGCCCGGCGCGCAGCACAGCGGCGCGCTGGCCAGCCCCGGCACCGTGTTTGCCAGCGACCTGGCGCAGGTGTGGGTCAACCACCGGCACAACAGCGCCACGTCAGCGCAGGCGCTGGCGGGCCCGTGGGGCCAGCAGCCGCACGCGAGGCCGCTCAGCGGCGCCCCGAGCCCCGCGGCCGGCAGCCCCGTGCACCCCAGCAGCAGCCGGCCGGGCAGCTACACCTACGCCGCCAGCAGCTACAGCCCCACCCACTGCACCGCGGGGCCCTTTGGCGGCGTGTGGGCGCAGCAGGCGGCCGCCGCGGCGCTGCGGGGCCCGCAGCACGGCGACCTCGCCTCCCGCGAGGAGGAGCCCTCGCTCAACGGCGGCACGGTCGTCCTGTCCGCGGCGGCTGCCGCGGCGGCCGCGGCGGACCAGCTGCTGATGGAGCTCAGCCTCTCTGGCGGCGGCTGCGGCAGCGGCAGCGGCGGCGGCGGCCCCGCCGCGCCCGCGGCGCTCGATCGCTCGGGCTCGCCCTGCCCCGCGGCCCCGCGCAGCAGCCTCGGCGGCGGCAGCGCGGCCGCCGCCGCTGCGGTGAGCCAGGCGATGTGGGCGAGCTACGAGGCGGGGCGGCTGGACCAGGCGCTGCACCAGGAGGTCGCGGCGCTGCAGCACGAGTGGTCGGCCGGCGGCGCGGCGGGGCCGCCCGAGCCGCTCGCGTCGGGCAGCATCACGTTCTCGGTGCTCGGCGCGGCGCCCAGCGCGGCGCCGCGGCTGCAGCCAGAGCCGCCGCAACAGCAGCGCTACCAGGCCGCGCTGGCCGCCGCGCGCGCGGCGCAGGCGGCGGTCGCAGGCGTCGCGTCGCCCGCGGTGCTGGCGCAGCTGGCGGCGCGCGGCGACGTCGCGGCGCTCGCCGCGCGCGCGGCGGCGGCGGGCGGCGCCCCCTTCACGCTGCCCGGCCACGCGCTCGCGCGCGGCGCCGCATTCGGCCTCACCGAGCAGGAGGCGCTGGCAGCGGAGGCGTCGGCGGGCCACGCGGCCGCGCTGCACGCGGCCGCGTTGCCGGCCGGTCAGGCGCTGGAGCAGCAGGCGTTGCTGGCGTCGATCAACAGCTGCGGCTTTGACACCGAGGGCGCCTCGGACGCCAGCAGCTGCGCCGACGACCGCAGCGACCGCAGCGACCGCGGCGGTGCGCCCCCGCGCGCCGGCGGCGCGGAACGCGCGCCCGCGCCGTCGCTCGCGGAGCAGCTGCGCCTCGCGCGCGACCGCGGCGGCGCCGTCTACAGCGCGGCCGAGTACGGCGCGTTCCTGGCGGAGCAGCAGCGCGAGCGCGAGGCGCGCTCAATCGGTGGCATGATCGCGGTGCAGCAGGAGGGCGCGCTCACCGCCGCGGCCGCGGCGGCGGCGGGCGTCGCGCCCGGACCGGGCCAGCCCGCGGACGGCCCCGTCCGGCAGCAGGGCGGCGGGCCGGCGCGGCAGCAGCACCAGGAGCAGCAGCGCGCCGGCGTGGCCAGCGAGCCGGCGCTGCAGCGCTCCGCCGCCAGCAGCACGACGGGCAGCCCCCGCGACCGCGGCGACGCGCCGCCGGCGGCGGCGGGCCCGGCGGCTGCGGTGGCAGCTGCGCAACAGCTCAACAGCCAGCGGCTGTCCCAGGAGGTGCGGCACCTGCTGCAGCAGCAGCAGGTGCAGGCCCCGGGGCCTGGGCCTGAGGCTCGGGAGGCCCGGGCGCACAGCCAGGCGGGTCGGCTCAGCCCCCTCGGCGCCCTGACCAGGACCCGCAGCGGCGGCGGCTCCTGCAGCCCGCGGCAGCCCACCGGCGCGGCGGCGCCATCGCGCGCGCCCGGCGCTGCACCTCTGAGCGGCGGCGGCGGCGGCGGCGGGAGCGGCGCCTCCAGCCCGCGCTCGCAGCAGGGCCCAAGCTCCGCCAACAGCTCGGCGAGCAGCACGCCGCGCGCGACGCGCGTCCCCAGCCGCGGCGGTGGGAGCGGCGCGCCCGCGCTCGACCGCGGCGGCGCGGCGCCGGGCGCGCCGCGGCAGCGCCCCGGCTGCGCGCCCGCGCTCGCTGCCGCCGCGGGCTGCGGGCCCGCGTGGCCGGCCGTCCCGGCCGAGCACGGGGCGGCGGAGGAGGAGGACGACGACGATGAGGAGCGCGCGGGCGCCGGCATGTTCCTGGGCGCCGACCGCGCGCTGGCGCTGCAGCACGCCGCGGCCGCGGCCGCGGCGCAGCCGCCGCAGGGCCGCGCGCGCGCGCCCGGCGCGCCCGGCGCGCCGCTCGACGGCATCCCCGAGCTGCACGGCCTGGAGGGGCGCTGCAGCGACGGCGGCGACGGCGGCGGCGCGGAGCCGCCCGGCGGCAGCGGCGCGGCAACCGGCTCGGCTGCGGCCGGTCAGCAGCAGCAGCGCGGCCGGTGGCAGGGCCTGCGCTGAGCGGGGGGAGTGATTGGTTGGTGTGGCGTGCAAGTGCTTGCAGCTCGCTAGTTCGGAACCGTCGCGGAACCGTCGCGCGGGGCGGGCGGCACTGCTCTCATGGTCTTGCGTGCGTGCGCGTGGCCTCGTGATCAGCCACGCTCGCCAACCCCCCTTGGCAGGAGGGCGCTGGAGGACGCTCCCTCTCCCTGCGGCGCCGCCTCGCTGTGTGCCGCCGCCGGCGTGCCAAACCCGGCGGCGGGACGAGTCGCGTGCCATGCCGAGTCGTGGCGTTTTGGTCGCTCGAGCGAGCGCGTGGCGCCGACCTTGGGCGGCGGCGCGCTGCGCGCGGGCGGCGCGACGGCGGAACGCGCGGCGCGCGGGTCGTGGTGGTGGGGGAAGCGGGTGTACCTGCGTGGCCGGCGGCGGCGCATTTCATGCACGCCCAGTGATTTAATCGCCGGCGCTCGTCCGCGGCTCGCCGCTCTCGCCGGCGCTGCGGGGCGTCCGCCCTGCCCAGCGGGCGGCCAGAAGGGGTGGCGGCTGCGCTCTAGAGCGTTGTGGCGGAGGCTGGGAGCAACCGAGCTTCCTTGCCGCGCTCGCGCCGTGCGAAGCGTCATGACAGAACCGCCGCGCGTGCTGCGCGCCGCGCCTTGAAAACCGCCCGCGCGTCGCGTCCGCGACCAGTTTCACGTCACGCCCGCGCCCTCCACAGCTCTCTCGACCTGCCCCGCGCCCGCGAGGCCGGTCTTCGTCGCAGCAGCCATGGCCGAGCAGAGCAGCCCCAAGCCCAAGGCGCACAAGAAGTATGAGCACCCCAAGTTCACGGAGATGGTCGTGCACGCGGTGACCGACCTCCACGAGGTGCGCCCGCGCGCCCGCGGCCCGAGAGGCTAGTCGGGCCCGTCCCGCGCCGCGCCCGCGCCCCGAGGCGGGCGCCGCGCCGCCTGGTTCGACGTGCAGCGAGCCCCAGCACGCCTCGCAGCGCGGGCGGGCCGCGCGGCGCTCGCGCGCCGGCCGCTGGGGGCCCACCGCCGCCGGCCCGCGCCGCCCTGACCTCGCCCTGCCCGCCCCGCGCGCGCAGAGGAACGGCTCCAGCCTGGCGGCCATCAAGAAGCACATCGGCCTTGAGTACGAGGTGCGGCGGCACGGCGCGGCGCGGCGCGGCGCGGCGCTGCGCAGCGCGGCGCTTCGCAGCCCCCGCGCGCACGTCCTGCGGCGCTGCCGCGCCGACGGGAGGGCCCGCCACGCCAGGGGCCGCACGCCCGGCAGCTGGCCGCCGCGTGCATGCGCGCGCGCGCGCACGCCGCGCCGACGCGCCGCCGCTGCTCGCGCGCGCCGCTGCTCGCGCGCGCCGCGCCGCGCCGCGCCGGCCCCGCCAGGGCCAGCTGCCCGACAGCTACACGCGCCACGTCCTCGTCGCCGCCAAAAAGCTGGTGGAGAGCGAGGATCTGGAGCTGCACGGCAAGCGCTACAAGCTGGGCGCGGTGCGGCGCGCGCGCGCGCGCTGCTGCCTGCGCCGCCGCGCGCCGACTGCCGCGCCCGCCGGCGCCGCTGGCCTCCCTCTGTCCGCGCAGGCGCTGAAGCCCAAGAAGGCCCCCGGTGCGCCGCGGCGCTCCGCCGCGCCGCCGCCGCTGCTGCTGCGTGCGCGCTGCTCGCGCGCGCGTCTGACTCGCCGCCCCCTTCACCTGCCGCGCAGCCAAGCCCTCCCCGCCAAGGCCAAGACCCCCGCCAAGAAGGTGCGCTCGGTGCGCCAGGCGCGAGGGCTGGCCACCGGCGGGCGCGCGCCTGTGGCGCGCACGCCGGCCCCTCGCCCGCCCACCCTCCCGCGCGCCGCCCGCCCGCGGCCTGCAGGCCGCGCCCAAGGCCAAGCCGGCGCCCAAGGCCAAGACGGCGCCCAAGAAGGCCACCGGTGCGGCTGCCTGCCTGGCCGCGGCGGCGGCCCGCGCGTGCGTGCACCCGCTGCGCCTCGCCCCCTGACCAGTCCCCCCCCCCCCGCCCCCGCTGCAGGCGTCAAGAAGGCGGCTGAGAGCAAGAAGCCCGCAGGTGCGTCAGCAGAGCGGCCCGGCGCCGCGCGCTCCGAGCGGGCGTCCCGGCCCCGCCGCTGCGCGCCCGCCCGCTCACCCGCCGCCGCGCTCGCTCGCCCCGCAGCGGCCAAGAAGCCGGCCGCCGCCAAGAAGCCGGCCGCCACCAAGAAGCCGGCCGCGGGCAAGAAGCCGGCCGCCAAGAAGGTGCGCGCACCGCGCACGCTGCGCCTGCCGCGCCAGACTAGGGCGGCGCGGGCGGTGCGCCGGCGCTCAAGCGCGCGCCTGCGGCGCGGCCGCCGCTGCGCCGCCGCCCTGCCGCCAGGCCGCGCCGGCCAAGAAGGCCGCGACCACGCGCGCCATGGCGGCCAAGAAAACGCCCACCAAGAAGGTGAGGCCGCAAGCAAGGGCGGCGGGCGACTGACGCGGCGCCGCCGGCCAGCCACTCTCGCGCGCGCGCGTGCCGCTGACGCGCGCGCCGCCGACGCGGCCGCCGCCGCCGACCAGGCCGCGCCCAAGAAGGCCGCCGCCAAGGTGCGGCGGGGCGGCGGCGGCGCGCGCCGCGCGCTGCGACGCGCCGGCCGCGGCTCACGTGCGCACGCGCGCGCGCCGGCCGCGCCGCAGGCGTCGCCCAAGAAGGGCAAGAAGTGAGGCGGGCGGCCAGGGCCGGCGGGGGGCAGCAGCAGCTGGCCAACAGCTGCCGCGCGGACGGGCGCTCCTCTGGGGGGCTGTGGGGCGGCGCGCGCCGCAGGGGCGCGCGCCGCACGTTGAGGCCGGGCGGCGCCGCCGCGCCGGGCACGGTCGGCGCTGCCCCGCGCGGGCGGTCGGCGCCGCCGGCGGGGGCACTTGTGCTGGCAGCTGAATCGCGCATGCATGCGCACGCGTGTGCCGCCCGGGCGGCGGGGAGGGGCGCCGCGCGGCGCCGCGCTCGCCGGGCTGCGGCCGGCCGGCGCGCTCAGCGTTGCCTCGCATCGGGCTGCGCCACCGCCCTCCCCTCCTCTCTTCCTCTCTGAGGCGCGCGGCCGGACCAACGTGGGCGGGGCTGGCGGGCGTGTGTGTTGATGGTCAGCAACGTTGGGGGCAGCGGCCGGCGCGCTAGCGTCCGTCGCCACTGTAACATCAGTTGAGGGACCGCGATCGCCATTGACAGCGGCGGCGCGGCCGGACCGGCGTGGGCGGGGCTGGCGGGGGGCGCGTCGGTCAGCGTCGGCGGGGGGCGTCGGTCGGTCGGGCCGCCGCGCGTCGCCGCAGTTACACAACATGCACGCCGACTCGTACGAGTTGACGCTGACGGTTCGTCGGTCTGGCGCGGCGCGCACAGTGCAGGGCGGCAGCGCCGCAAACGTCTCGTCCTGTCAGCCGCGCGCGGTCACGCAGCATCAGCCCGGTCCCGAGAGTGTGGGGGGGTCAGACTCATCGACTCACCAAAGAAGCCCAGACACCGATGGGGCAGGGGCTGGCCGCGCCCTGCATAGGTGCTGATGAAATCAATTTGAATGAGCCGCCGCAGCACGCGGGGGCACAATAGCTTGCACGAGAGGGTCCGGGCAGGCGGGGGCAGCGCCCCGCCTCCGGCTTCGGGCGGCGCGCCCGCATGCAGCCAGCGGCGCGCCGGCGCCTCCGCCGGGCCTCAACCGAGCGTGTACTTGCAGCCCGGAGCGCCGGCGCCGAACAGGGCCTCGCAGCGGACCTGCAGCGTGGTGAGCACGACGGCCGAGGAGGTGGAAATGGCATACCTGCGCGGCGGGGGCGGCGCGGCGCGCCGGTCGGCCCACCAGGCCGCGCGCCCGACCGCGGCCGGCGCGCCCGGCCGAGGCGCGGGCGCGCGCGCCGCGGCTGGGGCGGGCGGGCGCGCGCGGTGCGCCGCCGCTGCGCTGCGCGCCTTTAGCCCTCGACAAAGTTCTCAATGAGCGCGCCCTGCTCCCAGTCGCCGTTGCCCTGCGCGGCGCGGCAGCGGCCCGGCAGGCGCGCGTGAGCGCAGCCGGCAGAGACGGGCACGGCGCTGCCGCGCGGCGCGCGACACCTTGTAGATGAGAGGGGTGTGCAGCCAGTTGCTCATGCCGCGCACGACGGTGAAGGGGATGCGGCGGTTGGCGCCCGAGAGGCCGTTGTAGCGCTGGACAGCCACTACGCGGCGACGCGCGGCGCGCGGCGGTGAGCGGGCGCGCGCGGCTAGAGAGATGAGCGCAGCTGGGCCACAGGCCGCGCGCCGTGGCCGGACCGCAGCGGCAGGAGCCCTGCCGCCAGGGCGCGCGGCTGGAGGGGCGGCGGCCGGGCCCGGCGACGCATGCGGCGCGCGTGCTCACTGGACAGGCCGATCGCCTCCATGGCCGAGACCGCGATCACGTTGGTCTGGTTGAAGTCGGTGCTGCCAAATGCGGCGTTCATCGTCTCGGCCACGTAAGAACGCGCGACCTGCTCGGCGCAGCGGGTGCGGCGGGCTCAGCGGGTTGTCGCCGGAGCGGACACGCTAGCACACCCACGCGCTTGCACGACGCGGGGCGCGCGGCGCCGCGGGCACGGCAAGCGTCACTTGCCATCTCCCAGGGCGCCCCGCTGAAGAAGTACTGGCTGTCTGCATAGCAGAAATAGCGAAAGCGAATCGTTCCAACCGGCGGCGGCGGGGCGGGCGGCGGGCGGGCGCGGCGGGTCAAAAACGGTGCCACGCACGCTGGCGCCGCCAGCCCGCGCAGTGCACACGCACCGATCTCCATGCACTCCCGGTTGCCCCACACGCGTGGAGCCGCTGGGGTCGAGGGTTTGCGATGGCGGCGGCACGGCGGAGGGTGGGCGGCAGCGGCGGCATCGCACAGCGCAGCGCGGCGCGCAGCAGTGCGCAGTGGCAGTGGCAGCAGCGGCAGCGGCTCAGCGTGGTGTGGCTCCCGGTGCCCGCCGCCTGGCAGACCGCGCACCGTTGGGCTTCAGGACGGGATAGTTGATGCCAGTGCCCTTGGACATCTGCGTCCAGTACTCCTCCTCAAGGCTCTGCGACAGCGTCGGCAGATGAGCAGACGTGTCGCGGAGCGATGAGCGCGGCGCGGCGGCGGCGTCGCGGCGAGCGCGGCGCGGCGAGCGCGGAGCGACGAGCGCGGCGCGGCAGAGGCGTCGCGGCGAGCGCAGCGCGGCGGCGGCGTCGCGGCGAGCGCGGCGCGGCGAGCGCGGCGCGGCGCGCGCGCACCTGCAGCACGGCGTTGCGGATGGGCAGCGTGCCGGCCTTGCCTGCGTCGCGCCCGTTGCGCGCAACCTCATTGGCCAGGCCATACGTGGCGTTGGGGAACATGCAGACGCCAAAGAGGTCGGACGAGGCGGGGCCGGGCGGGTTCTGCTCGGGGAAGGTGCACTGGTTGGGGTGCCCCGTCGACGTCTGCTGCCAGCTCGCCTGGCGGCAGTCCCAGTTGACGCTCAGCGGGCTCACGCACACGTCACCGAGCCTGCGGCAGGCGCGAGCGTGCGTGGGCGCTGGGCACTGGAGGCGGGGGGGCACAGCGCCGGCCGGGTGCACTGACGCGTGCGTGCGCACCGCGTGATCTTGCCGTTGCCGTTGGCGGCGTTGCAGGAGCCGTTGTTGATCACACCGCCAAGCTGCGGGGACCAGCCGCTGGTGCCGCTGTAGATCACGTCCTTGATGAGCTTGCCGCACTGCTGCAGCACGTCAAAGATGCACACCGCGGAGGCCATCGGCCCAATGCCTGGCAGCGCGGCGTGGCGTCGGGGCAGCGTCGGGGTGGCGCGGCGCCACGCGTGCCGCCGAGCCGCGGCGGCGGCTGGCGCGGCGAGCCCGCCGGCGCGCGCCGCGCCGCCGCGCACCGGTGAGCACGACGACGACGTCCTGGCGAAGCAGCTTGCCGCGGACGACCTCGGGGCACGCCGCCGCCCCGCTCGGCAGCGTGACGTTGTTTTTCAGGTTGGCGAGGTAAAAGGCGGCCTCGGGCGTCGCGCTGAAGGTGCCGGGGTCGGCCACGAAGAGCGCGGTCGTGCCGGCGGCGAGGCCCAGCCCGCACTCCCTGCGCGGCAGCGGCGGCGGGGTCGGCGGGTGACACCCCGCGCAAGAGGCGCGATCCCGGCTCAGAGCGGGCCTCTGGACGCATCTGCGGATGGGAAGCACGTGTACGCCGCCCGCCCGGCCTCTGGCGGGCGGCGGCGGCACGCCGCGACGGCATCTGCATCCCTGCTGGCGCCGCCTCTGCGCGCGCCGCACCTGGCCGCCTGCACGCCCAGCGTGCTCGTGACCATCAGAAGAGCCGCGACAAGCAGCGGCGAGACGCGCGGCGTGGCCATGGCGGCGGGGCGGGGGGCAGACAGTCGGCGGTGGTCTCTGCGTGCTCTGGGGCACGCGTGGGAGCTGCGCGCGGGGGAAGTGAGCGGCGGGAGACGCGGAGAGCCTCCCGCCTCGGGACCGCCCCGTGGGCCGCATGACGCAACACGTGACCTGCTGCCTCTCACCCTTCCGCGCCGCTGCGAAGCTCGCCGCCGCAAACAACCCTGGCGGCGATCGAGGGGTGGGCGGGCGCGCGGAGGGGGAACAGTGAGCGGACTTGCATCGCTTCAGGCAGGCCAGCCGCCCCACATCACGCTGCGCAGCAGCAGCGCCACGTCCGGCGGCCGCCAGCTCGTCACGGGCACGCGCGGCGGCGGCGGTGCCCACCTGTCCGGGGGCCGTCTGACCGCGCCAGTCGCTAATCCCAGCAGTGGACAGTCACGCCCATTGACGCCCGCACCGCCGCGGGCGTCAGCGTGAACAGGCGTGCCCCGGTTGACCGAGCCTGCTCGACTTGGCCAGAGCCTGCCGAGTCGCTCGCACTCCCGTGCTGCCGTGCTGCCATGCTGCTGCCCCACAGCTTCTGGCCATCGTTGACTCAAGTTACATGACCCGGCCGTGCGCGCGCGCCAGCCGACTGAGCAGCGCGATCACGACCGCGCCGCAGCGCCGGTCACGCAGCTGCCGGGTTGCATCGCCTCCAGCGGTGGAAGCGCAAACGCGCCACGCGTGCGTGCACAGGCAGCAGGCAAACGGCGCGCGTCGGCGCGCGCCGCGCGCCGCCCAGGCCCAACGCCGATGCGCGGGGCGGGCGCAAGGGCATATGAAAAAGTGCAAACACCGGCCGACAAACTTGGCATTCAGGAAGCCCAGCCCCTGCATAGGTGCTGACGAAACCAATCTGAATCAGCCGCCGCAGCACGCGGGGGTGCAATAGCGTGCTGCACGAGAGAGAGAGGGTCCGGGCAGGCGGGGGCAGCGCCCGCCTCTGGCGTCGGCGCGGCGCGCCCGCATGCAGCCAGCGGCGCGCCGGCGCCTCCGCCGGGCCTCAACCGAGCGTGTACTTGCAGCCCGGAGCGCCGGCGCCAAACTGGGCCTCGCAGCGGACCTGCAGCGTGGTGAGCACGACCGCCGAGGCAGTGGCAATGGCGTAGCTGCGTGGCGCGCGCGTGGCGGGCGGCGGGGGAGGGAGGGTGGGAAGTCCGTGAGCCGCAGGTGCGTGCATGCGGCTGCTGGGGATTGGGGGCCGGCGCCGCCGCTGCGCGCCTGTAGCCCTCGGCGAAGTTCTCGACCAGCGCCCCCTCAGCCCACACGCCCTTGCCCTGCGCGGCGCGGCAGCGGCCCGGCAGGCGGGCGTGAGCGCGCCGCGTGTGAGCGCCGCGCGTGAGCGCCGCGCGTGAGCGCAGCCGGCAGAGACGGGCGCGGCGCTGCCGCGCGGCGCGCCACCTTATAGATGAGCGGCGAGTGCAGCCAGTCGCTCATGCCGCGCACGACGGTGAAGGGGATGCGGCGGTTGGCGCCCGAGAGGCCGTTGTAGCGCTGGACCGCCACTGCGGCGCAGCGTGCGGCGCAGCGTGCGGCGCAGCGTGCGGCGCGGCGCGGTGGGTGCACCCGGTCGGCAGCGCGTGGGTACGAATGCGCGGCAGGGCCCTGCCGCCAGGGGCGCAGGTGCATGTGCGACGCCCGTGACCCGCGCGCTCACTGGACAGGCCGATCGCCTCCATGGCCGAGACTGCGACCACGTTGCTTTGGTTGAAATCAGTGCTGCCAAATGCGGCGTTCATCGTCTGGGCTATGTACGCGCGCGACACCTGTACGGTGCGGCGGGCGCGGCGGGCGCGGCGGGCGCGGCGGGCGCGGCGGGCGCGGCGGTCAAGCCGGAGCACACACGCTGGCACGCGCACGCGGCGCGGGCACGCGACGCCGCGGGCGCTGCAGGGCGTCCACTTGCCATGTCCCAGGGGGCCCCGCTGAAGAAAAACTGGCTGTCTGCATAGCAGAAACGTTGAAAGCAGAAGCATTGTTGACCAGCGGCGGCGGGGCGGGCGGCGGGCGGGCGCGGGGGGTCAAAACGGTGGCACCGCGCACGCTGGCGCCGCCAGCCCGCGCAGTGCGCACGCACCGATCTCCATGCACTCCCGGTTGCCCCACACACGCGGAGGCGCTGGGGAATGCGACGGCGGCGGCAGCGCGGCGGAGGGTGGGTGGCGGCGTTGCGGCGCGGGGCGGAACGGTGCGCGGCGGCGCCCACACACCGTTGGGCTTCAAAACGGGATAGGTAAGGTTGGTGCCCTTGGACATCTGCGTCCAGTACTCCTCCTCAAGGCTCTGCGACAGCGTCGGCAGACGAGCAGAAGTGTCGCGGCGCGGCGAGCGCGGCGCGGCGAGCGCGGCGCGGCGAGCGCGGCGCGGCGCGCGCGCACCTGCAGCACGGCGTTGCGGATGGGCAGCGTGCCGGCCTTGCCTGCGTCGCGCCCGTTGCGCGCGACCTCATTGGCCAGGCCATACGTGGCGTTGGGGAACATGCAGACGCCAAAGAGGTCGGACGAGGCGGGGCCGGGCGGGTTCTGCTCGGGGAAGGTGCACTGGTTGGGGTGCCCCGTCGACGTCTGCTGCCAGCTCGCCTGGCGGCAGTCCCAGTTGACGCTCAGCGGGCTCACGCACACGTCACCGAGCCTGCGGCAGGCGCGAGCGTGCGTGGGCGCTGGGCTCGCGGGCGCGGCGCGGGCCGGGGCGTGCGCCGACGCGTGAATGCGCACCGCGTGATCTTGCCGTTGCCGTTGGCGGCGTTGCAGGAGCCGTTGTTGATCACACCGCCAAGCTGCGAGGACCAGCCGCTGGTGCCGCTGTAGATCACGTCCTTGATGAGCTTGCCGCACTGCTGCAGCACATCAAATACACACACCGCGGAGGCCATCGGCCCAATGCCTGGCAGCGCGGCGTGGCGTCGGGGCAGCGTCGGGGTGGCGCGGCGCCACGCGTGCCGCCGAGCCGCGGCGGCGGCTGGCGCGGCGGCTGGTGCAGAGAGCACGGCAACGTGCGCCGCGGCGCACCGGTGAGCACGACGACGGCGTCCTGGCGAAGCAGCTTGCCGCGGACGACCTGCGGGCACGCCGCCGCCCCGCTCGGCAGCGTGACGTTGTTCTTCAGGTTGGCGAGGTAAAAGGTTGCCTCAGGCGTCGAGCTGAAGGTGCCGGGGTCGGCCACGAAGAGCGCGGTCGTGCCGGCGGCGAGGCCCAGCCCGCACTCCCTGCGGCGCGCGGGCAGCAGCGGTGGGCGGGTGACACCACGCGCAAGAGGCGCGATCCCGGTTCAGAGCGAGCTGCTGGAGGCGTTTGCAGCCGGAGAGCTCCTGGGCGGCTGCCTGCCCGGCCTATGGCGGGCGGCGGCAATACACCGCCGCCAACGCGTCGGCATCTGCATCCCAGCTGGCCCTGCCTCTGCGAGCGCCGCACCTGGCCGCCTGCACGCCCAGCGTGCTTGTGACCATCAGAAGAGCAGCGACAAGCAGCGGCGAGACGCGCGGCGCGGCCATCGCGGCGGGGCGAAGCAGTCGCTCGGAGCTCTCTCTGCAGGCGCGCGTGCAGGAGCTGCGCGCGGCGGAAGGCGAACGGCAGGACCCGCACAGGACCTCGGGCCTGAGCAGCAGGGGGGCCGCTGGGGCAGCACGTGCCTGGGGCTCCAACTCTTCCGGCGGCGTTAGCTAAGCTCGCGCCGCGAAAAAGAACCCTGGCTCGGCGCGCCAGCGGAGAGCGGGAGCGGAGAGGTGCACGGTGAGCGGAAGAGCATTGCAGGCCAGCCGCCCCGCGACCACGCTGCGCAGCCGGCCGCCAGCACGCTGTGCACCACCGCGCGCCGCGCCTCGCAATCTGTCCGGCGGTCTGCCCGCACCAGTCGCTGCTCCCAGTCATGTTCAGTCACGCCCACAGTGCCGCCGTGAAACACAGCCCCGAGCGCATCCCAGGCCGACCTCACGCGCGCCTCGCAAGAAAACGCAAGAAAACACATGAGAGCCAAGTCGCTCATGCTGCCCTGCCCACGCAGCAGCTGCTGCCTTGCTGCTGCCCCCGAGTTGCTGTCTTACTGCTGCTCCCGCCCCCCCCCCTTCTCCAGCTGCTGCCCAGCCGCCGCCGACGTCATCGGTCGAGCGGCGGCCGCCGCAGCACGACGAGCACGTCGTTGACCGCCAGCCGCGCGACGAGCGTGCCGGCGGTGGCCTCAAACCACAGCCACCTGCGCGCGCGGCGCGGCGGGGGCGGGCGCTCGCGGGCGATGGGGCGCGCGCCGTCGCGCCCGCGCGCGCGCGCGCAAGCGCGCCGCGGCCGCGCCGCCGCCGGCGCGGCGAGCTCGAGGCGCGTCGCGCGCGCACGTCGGCCACGCGCGCGGCGGCAGCAGCTCGAAGCCGGCCCTGGTGTAGAACGGGACCGTCCGGCTGATGGTGGTGAGGTACACGGCGGCGGCGCGCTGCCCGCCCGCGACGCGCTCGAGCAGCGCGCGGCCGACGCCGCGGCCCCTGGCGGCGGCGTGGCGGGCGGCGGCGGGCGGCGGCTGCGCTCTGCTGCCGGGGCAGCCCGGGGCGCAGGCTGCGCGCGCCGTCTCGCGCGGCGCACCGCCCCGCGTCCGGCGCCGCACGCCGCCCCTCGCCGCGCGCCCCGCGCCCCGCGCCGCCCGCGCCGCCCCGCGCCGCCCCGCGCCAGGCAGCACCTGTGCTCCGGCGCGACGATGAGGGATCGGAACTCAAACGCCGGGCCGCCGTCCGCGTCGGGCGGCGCGGCGTCGAGCTGCGCAAAGCCCAGCACGCCTCCCCCGGGCTCCGCCTCCGCGACCGTGAAGTTGGCGGCGCTCAGCTTGAGCGGGTTCATGCTGCGGCGGGCGGCGGGGACTCGGTGATGCTGCGGCGGACGGCTCCGGCTCGGGCGGCGGCGGTGCCGCGAGCGCCGCACCGCTCCGCCAGCAGGCGCTCCCGAATGTACGGCAGGTCGGCGGCGGTGGCAGCCCGGAAGCTCAGGGCGTGCGTGCGGGCCGCTGCGCGTCGGCGCCAGCTGCTGCTGCCGCTGCTGCCGCCCGCGCGGGCTCTCTGCGCCCCCAGCTGCATCACGGAACGGCGAGCGCAGCTCGGGCGGCGGGCGTGTGCGGTGTAGCGCTGGCGGGGGCGTCTGGCGCTAGACCGGGCCGCCGCGGCGCGCGACGGCGGCGCCGAGCCGGACCGCGGGTGCCCGCTCGTTCGACGCGAGCAAGCTAACACCACCTCACAGCGGGTGCAGGTGGCAGCCGAGCAGCCCCCGCCCCTCCCAGCGCCGCGGCGTAAGCGAGAGCGCGAGCGGGCGCCCCGCGCGCAGCAGCTCGACCGACACGCGGCGCCCCTCAACCAGCTCGCTCGCGGCCGCCGCCAGCTCGCCGCCGCCGGCCGCGACGGCGGCGCCGAAGCGGCAGAGCTGGTCGCCCAGCTGCAGCCCTGCCGCCGCAGCCGGCCCGCCGTCGGCCAGCTCGTCCACGACGGCAAAGGGCCGCAGCGCCGCACCAGCTGCCGCGGGCGCTGCTGCCGCGGGCGCCGCCGCGCCGTTGGCCGCCGCGACGTTGACCGCGCCCGCCTCCCTGCGCGCGCGTCGGCGGCGGGCGGCGCTCGGCGGCGCTCTGCGCTGCGCCGCGCGCCCCCGCCGCGCCACTCGCCCCCGCCGCGCCCGCGCCCCGCGCGCTCCCGCGCCCGCCGGCGCGCCACGCACCGCGCGAGCGCGTGCAGCGCGTGCAGCGCCGCCTCCAGCTGCGCACTCAGGTCCTTGTGGTCGTTGGCGAGCCGGATCACGGCGCAGCGGTCCGCCCGCGCCGCGGCGACGTCGATGTCGGCGCGCGGGAAGCCCTGCGCGGGCGCGGGCGGCGCGGCGTCTGTGCCGCGGGGGCGCCCCGGCGCCGCGCCGCGACGCTGCGCCGCCGCGCCGCGGCGCTCCGCCGCCGCGCCGCACCTCCTTGTCGACCAGGCTGCCAGCCATGCCCGGCCCGCCCGGCGCGTCGAGCCGCGCGGTGCGCTCCGCGATCTCCGCCTCCACGGCGGCGCGGCGCGCCGAGAGCGCGGCGATCTGGGCCTTGAGCGCATCCATGTTGCTGGCCCGCGGCAGACCCGCGGCGCACGGGCTGCTGCCTGCGGCGCGGGCTGCTGCCTGCGCGCTGCAGGCCGCCGCGTGCGCTGCGCCTGCGAAGCGGACGAGGCACTGGCGCGGCGGCGTGCGCTCTGCGGGTTGCGGCGCGGCGCGGCGGCGCGGTGCTGCTGCTGCTGCTGCTGCGGCGGCGGCGGCACGTCAGGGGCTGGATGGAGGTGAGGAGCGGGCAGCGGATGCCAGGCGAGCGTCTGGGCGGCCGCCCCGGCGCTGCGGCTGCTTGGGCCCCGCGCGTGGTTGTGCCGCCGGCGGCGGCGCCGCGCAGAGCCCTCACGCCCGTGCACTTCCCGCCCCGGCGCAGGCTTGTGGTGGGTCGCCCGCAGGCCGAAAGTGCTCTCGGCACCGCACCCGGCATTGCCAGCGCGCCCGCCTGCGCCCGCCAGCGCCGCGAGCAGGCCAGCCTCCAGGGGCCTCGCCGGGGCCGGGGCGCCCCGTGCCGCAACGCCGACGAGCTCTTCGAACGCGTGGCAGCACCCGGAGCATTGACGCAGCCGCACCGGCGCGATGGCAGCCGCTGCCGGGCTCGCCGGCAGCAGCGGCGCCGCGGCGCGGCTGCCGCCGCCGCTCGCGCGCGGGGACGCGCCGCGGCAGCGCGCCGTGTCAGCCTCGCCTGTCCTTGCGCGGTGGCGCGTCAGACGCAGCAGCCGGCGCGCGGCGGCGGGCTGGCGCCAGCGCGGCCGCCGGCGGGGCAGCAGCCGGCGCTGCCGCGGCGACGGCGCAGCGTGGCGGCCGCGGCAGGTGCGGCGGGGCCGCGGGGGGCGGCGTGTGGCGGCCGCGGCGCCGCGCGGCTGCGGGGCGCGCCCGCGCTGCGGCTGCAGGCTGCGCGCCGCCGGCGCACGCGGACGTCCGCGCGCGCTGCCCGCGGCGCGCGCAGGCCGGCGGCGGCGGCAGACATCGGCCGCGCCCGAGCCGGCAGACGAGGGCGCGCTGGACCTGGATGACGTGATGTACGGCGGCGACGACGCGCTCGCCGGCGAGGGCGAGCTGCTGGCCCTGGACGACGGCGCGGCGGAGGAGCCGCAGGCGCCCGAGTTTGGTGCGCCGCGGCGCCGGCGGCGGCGGGCGCGCGGCGGCGCGCCTGACGCCGCGCCCACCGCCACCACGCCGCGGTCGCAGACGAGGAGGACGAGGAGGAGGAGGAGGAGGAGCACGAATACCTCTTTGGCGATGAGGACGAGGACGAGGAGGCGGCCGACGAGGGTGCGGCGCGCGCCGCCTTGGCCCGCCCGGGCGGCCTGCCCGGGCGCGGCGCGGCCGCGCTGCCTGGCGCAGCCCCGGCGACGCTGCCCCGGCCCCTGCCACAACAACGCGCGGCGCCCGCCGCCGTCGCCGCCGCCGCCGCCGCCGCCGCCGCCGCCACCGCCGCCGCCGCCGCCGCCGCCGCTCTGGGCAGGCGAGGCCGAGGACGGCTGGGACGCCGCGCTCGCCGACTTTGATGCGGCGCAGGACGCGGCGCCGCCGCCGGCGCCGCCGACCAAGGAGGAGCAGGAGCGCGCCGCGGCGCTCGCGCTGGTGCGTGGCGGGCGCCGCGCCGCGCTGCCGCGCCCGCCGCGCAGCGGGCCCGCGTCTGCGCCAGCGGCCCGCGCGCGCCGAGCAGCGCGCCGAGCGCCCCGCCGTCCTACGCACCCGCCGCCCGCAACCCCAGGTTCGCTACGACGAGGACGACGCGGAGAGCGGCAGCACGCTGGAGGTCAGCGACGCGCCGCCGCCGCACGACGGGCGGCCAAAGACGTTTGAGGAGCAGGTGTCGCAGCTCGCGCCCGCCGACCGCGAGGCGCTCGTGAGCAACCGGCAGGCCTACGCGAGCTTCCCCATGGTGCGTTGGTCGGGGGGAGGCGGGGAGGCAGGGAGGCGGCGGGGAGGCGGTGCAGCCGCGCAGGGCGCCGGTGTCGCTGGCCGCCGGTGCGCGCCGCCCCGCTCCCTCCCCACCTCGCCTCGCCCTCCTCCCCCGCCCCCCACGCCCCCCCCCTCCCACCCCCAACGCACACTCAACACCCACCCACACACCCACACACACACACTCAACACCCACCCACCCACACCCGCCCACGCACCCCCACCCACCCACACACAGGACGACGTCGACCTGCTCGTGCAGGAGCTGCCGGACGGGTGCATGGTGCTCGCCGACGCGTTCATTCTCAACAGGCGCGGCCAGCCGCCGCTTGCTTCGCGCGCCGCCACGGCCGCTTGCCGCGCCGCCACGACAGCTTGCCGCGCCGCCACGGCCGCTTGCCGCGCGCTGCGCGCGCCGCCGCTGGCTTCGCGCCGCCGCTTGCTGCGCTCCGCCTCCCCGCGACGCCCTCACTCTCAGCCCTCCCCCTCCCTCTCTCCCCGCCTCCCCTCCGCGCGCGCGGCGCCCCCGCGCAGGTCGGCGGAGCTCTTCTCGCGCCCGCGGACGTGCCGGACCGCCTCCCGCGCGCGCCCGCGCGCTACCAGCTCATCCCCTGGGAGCACACGCGCCTCGGCGACTCGCTCAAGCGCGTCGACACCACCGTCACGGTGCGGCCGACTTGCGCGCCGCGCGCGCGCGGCGGGCGCGGCCGCGGCGGCGGCGGCGCGCGGCAAGGCGCGGTCCGCGTCTGGGCGCCCGCCTGTCTGCCCCCTCGCTGCCGCCGCCCCGACACACACCCACACACTCTCTCTCTCACTCCCTCCCGCACACACTCTATCTCACACACACCCTCTCTCACGCATGCCCTCTCAACCGCACACACACACACACACACACACACACACACACACACACACACACACACACCGCACCCATTCATTCGCCCATCCATCCGCCGCCCCCGCAGCTGATGCGCATGTACTTTGTTCCCGTCGCCCGCCCCGGCCCCGACTACGCGCTCGACTTTGCCGGCCCCGTCTTCTCCTTTGACGCGGCGCGCCGCGCGTTTGAGGTGCACGACGTGCTGCGCCTCGGCGGCGCGCAGGGCGGCGCGATGGACGACCCCGTGCTGCGCATCAGGCGCGCGCCGCAGCGCGGCGCGCCGCGCGCTGGCCCGCGCGCCGCCCTGGCCCGCTCGCATCGCACGCGGCTCGCGCGCGGCTCATGCGGCTCGCTCGCGGCGCGGGCGGCTCGCTCGCGGCGCGAGCGGCTCGCGCGACGCGCGCTGCCCGCGCACGCTCCGCGACCGCGCCCTGTCCGCGCACGCGCCGCGACCGCGCCCTCCCGCCCGCGCCCTGTCCGCAGGGAGGACGGCGTGTTTGTGGAGGACAGCTCGATGCTGCCCAGCAAGGTGCTGGTCGCAGAGGGCTTCATCGGCCACCCCAGCGAGCAGGTGCGGCGGCGGCAGCGCGCGGGGGCCGCACCAGCCGGCGCACGACCGGCGCTGCGCCCCGCGCCACGCCGCACACCGTCCCCCGGGCACGTGTGCGCGCGCGCGCGCTCCTGACGCGCCCGCCCGCCCGCCGCCCGCAGTACTCCGACCAAGACAAGCCGTTCAACATCCGGGACCACGTGCGCATGGGACTCTGGCCCGAGCCCGAGTGCGGGCCGGACGGTCGCGCGCCCGGCGACGCGCCCGGCGGCGCGGCGGCGCGCGACGACGCTGCTGCGCTCGGGCCGGGCGACGACGGCGGTGACGACGCGGCGCTCGCGGAGCGGCTGGAGGAGCTGGAGCTGATGGAGGAGCTGGACGACATGCCTGACGTCCCCGCCGTGGACATGGTCTGATCAGACCGCATGAGCGCCACGCGGCGCGGCGGCCGGGCCGGCGCGGGCGTGAGCGCGGGCGCGGGCGGGCCGGCGCGGCGGCCGGCGGCCGCGGCCGCGGCGGAGCATGCGGTGCGTGGGCGGGTCGGCCGGGGGCCGTGGCCGTGTGTTACTCCCCGCCCGCGAGGCCACGCTTGCCCCCCCCCCCCCCCCCTCCCACCTCCCCCTGTGCTTCGCCCCGCCAGCCCGGCCGCAGTGACAGTGTATTTGACTTGACTTTGACTCTCAGTGCCGCCCGCCCATCTGCAGTCGACGGAAGGGGCTGTCGCGGTGCATGCATGCCGTGCGTGCGTCGCAGCAGGCGCGTCGCACCAAGGTGCGTCGAACAAAAACGAACGGCAGGAGCGCTTGAACACCTTGGACACCTGCAAGGCATCACAGAGTCGCCGGCTCGCTGCAGCTGACAAGACGCATGCGCCGACGCCACGTGGGTGTGCAGGCGCGGTCCAGGCACAACAACAGAGCCGCGCGCAGCGCGGCGCGCCAGGGTATGCATTCGCCCGCCATCGCAGTGCCGACCCTGCGCACCTGATGCCTGGTGCGACCGTCGCCGCGGCAGCCCCAGACTTGAACCACGCTTGCACCACACGCGACCATTTGCACGCCAAGACGATGTCCAGTCAATGACGGTGGATGACAATCAAGTTGCCTGAAGCGCAAACAAACACAGCCAGCCCGGACGGCGGCCAGGTAGCCGCGTTGACAGTGCGGTTGATGCAATCAACGCCTCACGCCGATTGCATTCCCAGCGCACGCTGCTGCTGCTGCTCCCATGCACCCAAGCCCCCAGATCTGGCCGCCCCCGTCCCTTTCCTTTCTCTGCCGGCTCCCGCCCGGCCCCCACAACGCCCGCAACAGGAACATGCCTGCCCAACAGCACACAGATCAGTGGGCACTGATTGACTGAACTGTGAGTTTGGGCCAAAGGGGGCTGATGCCACACGCGCCGCGGTGGCCGGAGCCGCCGTGTGCAAGCGCAAACACACACACCAACGCAGCACGGACACACACTGGGGGACCGCGACGCGAAATGAAGTGCGCCGTGTGTGCGGCGCAGGCGCCAGGCGATAGGCTAGCTAGTGATCAGGGTTCCGCCGATGCACGTTGATTCCGTATTATGCTCAGTGCCCCGGGGCCACTGCGTGGCCAGTGGATGGCTACAGAAGGAGGCGTGATGCTGGCCGCACCGCTCATTAAGGGCGCCAGCAGGCCCGACGTGTGAAGGTGGTGAGGTGCCCCGCGCGCGCACCCGGCAGTTGCAAGGGTCAGTGCGTTGTCGCCGTCTGTGCAGTGCTGCCGCCGCAGGAAGCGCGGCCATGCATCTAGATGCTGCCTCCGATCCCAGCCCGTTCCGCTTCGCGAGCCCACCTCGGGACCCACGTGCCTCGGTGCACGAGTGCACACACGCGCACCGTGCGCACACACACATTGTGCCGCTCTGCAGCACAAGTCGGCCGGCTGAGTGAGCACACTCGTTGCCGCCCGGGGGGCTGGGCAGCGCAGCGCAAGCAGCCCGCAGTGGCCGCTGCTCGCTCCCGCACCGGGGAGCCGGGCACCCGGCCGCCCCCCCCCCCCCCCCCCCCCCCCCCCCCCCCCCCGCGCGGCTGATGGCGTTCCAGCGTGTCCAAGCGTGAGCGCGCAAGCGCAAATCATGATCGACCGACCCCGGTGCCGCGGCGTGCGCGGCGTGCCCGCGCGCCCCAGCCCCCTCTCGTTTCCGTGAGCTGGCCACACACGACTGAATGAGCGCCCAGCGCCGCCCGGCTCGCCAACGGGCAAGCCAGGGCCGCCCTTGGCGCTTCTTGTTTATGATGGCCGCGACGGCAAAGCCAACTTCGTATAGACAGCGTGGGCCGGCGTGAGCGTGAGCGCTGCGCTCATCGCCCATCCCTGATGCGGTGTGCGACAGCAGCTTCAATGCGGCAGGGAGCAGACCGTTGCGGGGCAATTGGGGAACAGGCTGGCCGCTCGCTGCCGTACCAGGCCGTTTTGAGTTGGGCTGGAGGCAGGGCCCGCTGGCCCGCAGGCGGCCGCGGACAAATAGGCAGTCGCAGCCGCGCACGCTCCTGGTGCACGCGCAGCGCCAAGGGGGCGCCCAGCGGAGCGGCTGGCCTAGGCCAGCACGCAGCCGCCCGACAGCGCCCGAATCTCCGCCAGCATGGCGTCAATGCTCGGCGAGGCCTCGCACACAGCGTGGTGGCGCCGCGCCGCCTGCTCGCGGCGCACGCCCTGCCACGCCGCCGCCGCCGCCGCGGCCGCGGCCGCGACCGGCGCGGTCTGCATCGGGCGGGCCGCCAGGGCGGGGGGCGGGTGCGCGGCGGTGCCGTCGCAGGCGGCGGCGGCCGCCTGGAGCTGCTGCACCAGCATGGCCTGCAGCTCGTCGTCGCTGCGCGCGTCGATCGCCTCGCTCACGAGCGCCGCGCTCCGGGACGCCGCGAGCGGTGCCGGCAGCGCTGGCACGCTGCCAGCCTCGCCGACAAGCTCCTGTGCCAGGCGGCTGATCAATACCTCGACCGCGCCACCGTCGCCGCTGCTCAGGCTGCTGCCCGGGTGCGGCGGGGCGCCCCCGGCGCAGCTGGCGAGCGCGGCGCCGCGCCACCCCCCGGCCGCGGCCGAGGAGCAGCCCGAGGGGCTCGCGTCTGAGGGGCTGCACAGCGGCGGCCACGGCGCCGCGGCGCTCCACGCGCCTGCCGGCGCCGGCCCCGCGCAGCCGGAGCTCGCGCCAGAGCCCTCCGACAGCACCACCGCCCAGCGGCGCGCCTCGCGCTGCTCGCCCCAGCCGGCGCTCGTGGTGTTGAGCGCGGGGTGCAGCGCCGCCACGCCGCTGCTGCCGTTGCTGAGCGAAAGGCTGTCGGCCGGCGACAGGCGCGGCTCGCTGGCCCGCTCGCCGGCGTGGCCGGCGCCCGCCTGCCGCTCGCTCGCGGTGGCGGACAGCCGCGCCGGCCCCGGGCGCGGGCTGGGGCGGTCCTCCTGCGGCAGCTGCTGGCCGCAGCAGCTCCAGGCCGCCGCCAGCGCCGCCGCCGCGTCGGCGGTGGTCACAAATCCGTCTGCCGCCGGCGGCGCCAGCGCCGGCTCCTGCGCCTGCGCGGCGCGCGGCGGCAGCGGGGCCGCCGCGCCGCTGCGGGCCGCGCGCGCGCGTGCTTGTGGTAGCGGTGCGGGCTCGGCAGGTACGCCTGGCGCTTGCGCAGGCCGAACCGGCAGCTCCTGCGAGCGGCACAGCGCGCGCCGCGCGTCGCGGCATCTGGTCAGCCTCCCGGCCGACCCGCGGCACGACCGCGCCCCTGCTCGCAGCCTCTCAGCCACCCTCGGCCCGAGGCCCGTGCGGCTGCGCGCCGCCCGCACCGCTTGGTGCCCTCAAAGTCGGCGAGGTGCTGCAGGCGTCCGCACTGGAAGCAGAAGCGCCAGAGCTGGCGCCCGCCGCCGCGCAGCTGCACGGCGTCCGCCTTCATGTGCGCGGGGCAGAGGAGCTTGCGCACGCAGTAGGGCTTGCCCGTGGCGCTCAGGTCCGCGCCGCAGTCGCGCACCTGCGCGCGGACGCGCGCGGTCAAGGGCGGCGAGCGCGACGCCGGGCCGCTCGAGTGGCGGCGGCGCCGCCGCGCACCCGATCGCGCGCGGGCGCGCGCCTCGGCACGCGTGCGCGGGCTCACCTGGCAAACGGGAGCCTCGCGCGTCAGCGCCGGGGCCTCGGGCCCCCGGGGGGCGGGGCCCTCGAAGAGCATCTCACTCGTGGGGGCGGGCTGCCGACACATCCGTCGTCAGGCGCCGGCGCCGCCTGCACGAGAGGCGTTGGAGGAGCACGCGCGTGTCAGGCGCGCGTCGTGGGCAGCAGCGGCGGCGGGACGGGGCGCGATAAGCCGCGACGGTGGCATGGTGGTCATCCGATTCGCGGCGTGCGTCGCGGGGCCGCCACCTCCGCGGCGCTGCGCGCACCTGCTCGCGTCGCTGGACCGCCCGCGACCCAAGGGCGAGCTCGCGCACCGCGTGCGCGGCGTATCGGAGCGACGTCCGAGACCAGGCGCCGCGCCAGGCAGCCGCGCGCTGGCTGGGGGCAGCCGTCCGAGAGGTGCGCCTGGCGTCAGAGCTCCACGCCGCGTCGATCGTCGGACGCTGCGCGCGCTGCACCTGCTGGGTCTCTGCCGAGAGCTGACCGGCTCGCGCTTGCTAGCGCCCTGATGGCGGAGGGCATGCCTGACCTAGCGCAACACATAGACGTGGCGCTGGGCGGCGCGGGGCGCTTGGAGGACCAAGCAAGCAGGCGCGCGGTCACGTGTACGCAGCCGACCATCTTCTCGGGCCCCAACCGCGATCGCGCCCGGCGCGCTGCAGCGCCGCGGCACATGCTCCCGCGCGGGCAGCAGCGCGCCCTCGTCGACAGGGCGGGCCGAACGACCACGCGCCGGGGGCTTCACCGCGCAGCGCGCCGCGCGCGCCGCCGCGCGCGCCGCCGCCTACTCCGCGCCGCCGCCCACCACGCAGCCCGCGCGCCGCGCCCAGGCGAGCCATTCCGCCCAGGCGGGGTCGGCCGCGAGCGTCGCGGCGTCGCCGATCACGACGAGCCCGCGGCGCGCGCGCGTGAGCGCGACGTTGAGCCGCCGCTGGTCGCTCAGGAAGCCGACGCGGCGCCGCGGGTTGCTGCGCACGGCGCTGAAGACCACCACCTCCTTCTCCCGGCCCTGGAAGCCGTCCACCGACTTGACCTCCAGCCCCGCCAGCAGCGCGCCGGTCAGCGCCGCGCCGCCGCTGCCGCGCCGCGCGTCGGCGCCGCCCGCACTCGCGCCGCCGCTGCCGCGCCGCGCGTCGCCGCCACCCGCACTCGCGCCGCCGCTGCCGCGCCGCGCGTTGGCGCCGCCCGCGCTCGCGCCGCCGCTGCCGCGCCGCGCGTTGGCGCCGCCCGCGCCGCCACCGCCGTCGGTGTCCAGGCGCGGCAGCAGCTGCTGGATCGCGCGCACCTGCGTGGCGCGGCGCGGCGCGGAGCAGCACATGCGCTCTCAGCCCCCGCCGCGGCGCGCGCGGGGCGGCCCCGCAGCGCGCGCGCCCCCCGCTGAGGCTGCGGCACGCTCCCCCACCTGGCCGCTGTACGGTGTGATCACACAGACCTCGCCCGCCGCCAGCCCGCCCGGCGCCAGCAGCAGGCGCTCCAGCACGCGCACGGCGGCCGCCGCCTCGGCCGCGTTGTAAAAGCTCACGCCGCCGGCACTGCTTCCGTTGCCGCTGGCGCCGGCGCTGCCGCCGCCGCCGCTGCCGCCGCTGCCGGCGCCGCCGCGCGGCGCGGGGCCGTCCTCGGCGTCGGTCGCCGCGCCCGCCTCGCGCGCGCCGCGCGAGACGCCCACGGCCGCGGCGGTGCGCGCCTCGGGGCCGCCGACCTGGATGAACATGACAGGCACCTGCGGCGCGGCCACGCGCCGCTGTGAGCCGCGCCCGTGCCCCGCGCGCGCGCACAGCTGCTGCCCCCAGGCGGCGCCGCCGCGCGCGCCTCGGGGTTGGGCCACGACAGGCCCGCCGGCAGCGGGCGCTGCGCCGGCGTCGGCGCGCTGCGCAGGCGGCCGCCGTAGAAGGCGGCGGCCGGGAACTCTGCCAGCGCTGGGTGCATTCGGTATTGAACGTCCAGCAGCAGCGGCGGCAGGCCCATCGCCTGCAGCCGCTCAAACAGGCTGCGCCCGAGGCCCAGGGCCTCGGCCTGCGGCCGGCGGCCGGCGGTGGCGCGCGGCGCACGGCGGGCTTGACGGCCACACGGCGGGCGGGCCGCCCGGGGCAGCGCCGCGCGCTCAAGAGAGAGAGAGGGAGAGAGCGAGGGACAGACATCGAGTGAGAGAGTGCGCGAAGCAGGGTGCTGCCGCCCACCTCCTTGCACTTGACGGTGGGCGGCAGCTGCCGCGGGTCGCCCACCAGCACCAGCGCCTGCGCCTGCGCAGGGCGGCGGGCGCGCGCGCACTGCACCTGGGCGCGCGCCCGCGGCCGCGCCGCGCTGCGCCCGCGCCGTGCCCGCGCTGAGTCCCGCGCGGCCGGCGCGCGCCCTGCCGGCAGCTCACCCGTGCCGCGGCTGCGACGAGCGCCGCCGGCTCGGTGGCCTGCGTGGCCTCGTCCAGCACCACCAGCTCAAAGCCACGCTCCGCCACAACCGGCTCGCCTGCGAGTCGCCAGCCGCGGCGCCGGCGCGCGTGAGCCGCGGCGAGGGAGGCAGTGACGCCTGCCGGAGGCGCGCTCTGCGCCAGGAGCAAGAGCGGCGCTCCCCGGCGGAGCACGCACCCGCGCCGACGCACGTCGCCGCCACGACCTGCGCCGCGCCCAGCACCTCGGCCGCGGCAGCGGCCTCCAGCGCAAGCATTTGCTCCCACTGGCCGCCACCGCCGCTGCTCCCGCCGCCGTCGCCGGGGGCTGGCTTGCCGCGCCGGGCCTTGGCGCCGCCGCCGCCCGCGTAGCGCCCGCCGGGCGTGGCCGCCGCGGCCGCGGCCGCGACGAGCTGCTGCCGCAGCTTCGCGGCCGCCTGCCCCGCGGGCGTGGCGGCGGCGAGGACCTCGAGGCTCACCGCGCGCAGCGCGGGCGCGACCTGGGCGGGCGCGGGTGCGGGCGCGGCGGCTCGGCGCGGCTCGGCGCGCGTGCGGGCGCCGCGCCGCTCGCCTGCCGCGCCAGGCGTCGTCCGCGCGCGCCTTTGCGGGCTGGCCGAGGCGCACGACCCTGACGCCGAGGCCTAAGAGCCCTGTGACCAAATTGTCCACCGCCACGTTGGACGCCGCCACGGCGAGGACCTGCCCGCCCGACGGCCCCAGCAGCGCCACCGCCGCCTCCATCAGCCGCAGCAGCGTCGTGGTCTTGCCTGCGCGGCGGCGCGCGCGGGCGCGGCGGCGGCACGGCGGCGGGGTCGGCGCTGCGCGCGCAGGGCGCGGCCGCTGGGCGGTGGCGGCCGCTCGGCGGCGGTGGCGCGTGTGCACACCTGTGCCGGGCGGGCCCTGCCACAGCGTGCAGGTGCGCGCCAGCGCCGCGGCCACCGCCTTGCCCTGGCTGGCGTTGAGCTGACCGCCGGCCACCAGCGCCTGCACGCCCGCCCGCGCGCGTGCGAGGCGCTCGCGCCCCTGCGGGCTGCGCGTCCACGGCGGCGCCTGCGCCGCGAGGCTCTGCAGCGTCTGGCCTGCAGCGCGGCGCGGCGGGGCCCGGGTCGGCTGCAGCGCGGCGCGGTGCGGCGCGGCGCGGCAGCAGCGCGGCGGTCCCACCCGCCGGCACGACGCCCGCCAGCACGCGCCACAGCGTCTCCTGCTGCGCCGCCACCGCCGCGCCCGGCAGCCCGCCGCCGGCGAGCGCGGCCGCCTGGCCGCTGCCCGCTGCGGCGAAGCGCGCGACCGCCTCGCTGCAGCGCTCGTGCGTGACGCTGTTTGCAAAGAGGTCTAGCCGCCACACCGCGCTGCGCCCTGCAGCTGCGACGGACGCCGCCGCGACCGGGCTCAGCGCCAGGCGCAGCCACCTCGAGCGGCGGCGGGTGCGGCGCGGCGGGGTCGTCGGGCCGCAAACGTGCGGCGGGCGCGGGGCGAGCGGCGCGCGACGCGGCGGCGCCCACGCCACGGGCGCCAGGCAGGCAGCCCGCAGCTGTGTTTGTGGCAGGCCCACCTGCTGCTGCCGTCGACGAGCACCGCCTCGTGGCTGTCCGCGAGCGGCTCGCCGCGCGAGACGAGCAGAATGTCACCCTGGCGGCAGGCAGGCGGACGGGCGGCGGCGGCGGCGAGCGGCGGCTGTGCATGGGGCGCGCGGGCGCGCGGGCGCGCCGGCGCGCGGGCGCGCCGGCGCGCGGACGAGGCGCCACTCCGGACGCAGCGCGGCCCCGCGCTGTGTGGGCGGCGGGCTGGAGGCGGCGCGCGCCTGTGAGAAGGAGTGGAAGGGCAGCGGGCGGCCCGGCACGAAGAAGCGCAGCACGACGTCCCTCATGATGCCACCGTCAACCGCCGCCGCGAGGCCGAACAACGCGACGCCCTCGGACGCGAGCCGCGGCAGCGGCCACGCCTGGCGCAAGGGGCGCGCGAGGGCGTGCGTGCGGGCGGGCGGGCCGGCTGGCGCGCGGCGCAGGGCGCGGGGCCGCGGAGCGCGGGCGGCCGCCGCCCGCCGGCGCCGCGGCGTCACCTGCAGCCGCTCCTCCGCCTCGCGCCACTCCTCCTGCAGCTCCAGGTCCAGCGCCGCCTGGAAGGCCGCACCGTGAGCCTCGAACAGCCCCCGCGCGGCGGCGCGCTTTGCGCCGCGCCCCCGACCGCCGCCGCCGCCGCCGCTGTCGTCGCCGCCCTGCTGCTGCTTCTGCTTCCCCTGCAGGTGCTCCACCACCAGCTCCGCGTACGGGCGCAGCGGCGGGGCATCGTCGCCGGAGGCGTCGCCGCGCTCGTCGGCCGCGGCGCCGCCGCCCGGCAGCGTCGGCGCCTCCAGCGTGGCCGCCGCGCGGGCGAGGCGCTGCGCCGAGACCCTGCGCCCGGCGGCCGCGGCGACGGCCCGGCCGTGGGGCTTGGGTCGGCACCGGCCGCGGCGCGGCGCGGCGCGGAGCGGCGCGGCGCGGCGCGCCCTCCGCTGCGGCCCCCGGTGCTCACATGCTGGCCCGCTTGGCGGCCGCTTGAGCCATGGCAGACATTTTGGGCACAGCGCCGCCGCCGCCTCCGCCGCCCTTCCGCCCGCCGCCGCCGCCGCCACCGCTCCGCTGCTGCTTCTGGGCGCCGCCGCCGGACGGGCCGCGCCGGCCCTGCCTGCGCGCACGGCGGGGCGCAACGTGGGCGGCGGCAGCAGCGGGCGGTCGCCAAGTGAACCAGGCCACAGCCCAGGCCCGACGGTGGGCTGGCTGTGGGCTTCTGATCCCGGCCGGGCAGCTGCCGCGGCGCCCGCCGCCGCTCACCCCTTTGCCAGGCAGCGGACGGCGCGGGCGCGCTGCTGCGGCGCCGGTGCCGCGCCGCCGGCGCGGCCTGGGAGCCCAGCGCTCCTCATTGCAAGTGCCTGGAGTTTTAGAAGGCACAGCCGCGACCGAGGCGCCGCCAGGGGGCGGAGGCTAGGCGCTGGGGCGTGCGCAGCGCTCGGCCATCACCAGCCAGAAAAGGGCCGCCCAGGGGGCGCGCCTCGCCCAGCCAGCCTGCGGGTGCCAAGCAGCGCAAGATGCACCGCCTGCTGGCGGCCCGGCCGCGCTGCGTGCACGCCGGCGGGTGCCGCAGCAGCGGCGGCAGCGGTGGCAGCAGCGGAGCTTTCTGTGCGAGATCGATCGGCAGCGGGCAAACGACTCTGACAACGCTTACAACTGGGGAGACAACTGGGGAGACCTAGGTGCACCCAGCAGTTCAAGCATCCGCGCGGCACCACAAAACCGCCGCCGCCCGGCCGCCCTGCAAACCGCCGCCGCGCCGCCGTCGGGCGCTTTCATTCCAGTCGCTCTCGCAAGGAAGCAGTGCCGGTCGGAAGAAGTAAAGCGCCCGCCCTCGCCGCTCTCCTCGTACACGCGCGCGCCCCGCCGGCGCCGCCGCTGCGGCCGGCCGGCCCCTCGCGCCGCCGCCTCGCCGCGCCTCTCCCACCACTTCTGGCAGACCCCCACCCGCCCGCGACCGCCGCCGACGCCGCGCACGCAGTCCCGGCCGGACGCCGGGCAGGGCCGGGGCGGGGCGGGGCGCCGCTCAGTAGTAGTTGCCGACCTTGCGCCGGTGCACCGCGGTGCGCTCGTCGGCCGAGAGCACCTCGCCGCCGCTCACGGTCGCGTAAGTCACCCAGTGGTCGGGCGTCTCCAGGCGGCTGACCACGGTGCACTCCATGTAGGCGATCGCCGCGCGCAGCACCGGCCCCGCGCCCGACGCCGCGGGGAACGTCTCCACGCCCTGGCGGCGGCGGGGCGGCGGGGAGAGGGCGCGGCGCGGGCCGTGAGCGGCGGCGCGCGGGGAGCACAGCGCGCGCCCGCGGCGGCGCGCCCCGCCTCGACGTTGCTCGCCCGCGCACCGCTGGCTCTCCCCCGCCGACTCTCCCCCGCCCCGGGCGCGACCGCCCTAAACCCTAAACCATGAGCCCTAAACCCTAAGCCCTCAAACCCTAAGCCGTGCGCCCCGCACCTCGAAGCGGTCCTGCCCCGCCGCAAAGCGCTTGAGGAAGTGCTTCATCACCGGCTCCGCGCCGCCCTCGCCCAGGGCGTTGAGCACAAACGTGTCGCCGACCTGGGGGGGGGGGGGCGCGGGTGGTGCAGGGCGCAGGGTTTTGCGGGGCGTTGCGGCGCGGCGCGGGGCGGGGCGGGGCGGATGTTTAGAGGTGGTGTCAGATTTCAGCGAGCGAGGGAGGGAGCGCGGCGGGAGGGAGGGCGGCGCCCCAGCGCCCCGCGCGGCGCCGCCCCCCGCCCCGCCGCCCCCCGCGCCGCGGCGCCCCGGCGCGCCGCGCGCCTGCATCATCGACTCGATCGCGCGGTCCTTGGCCACCGCGATGGTCAGGCCGAGCGGCTCGAACGACGCCTGGCTCACCCAGCTCGCGACCATCGCGCTGCGGCGCGCCGGCGGGGGGGGGGGGGTTGACGGTTGTGGGTTTGTGTGCGTGTGTGCGTGCGTGACGCTGCTTGCAAATGCCCCAGCGCCCACGCCCATACGCCCGCCCCCGCCCGCGCCCCCGCCCGGCGCCCGAACGCCCCCCACCTGGTCGCGTCGGCCTGGGCCGCGGTGACGATGTAGAGGCCGGAGGAGATGCGACCGAGGGCCTTGGCCACCTCGGGGGCCATGGCCGCCTTCTTGCGCGCGATGACGTCCTTGCTGGTCAGGGCCTGGGCAGGGTTTAGGGGGGTTTAGGGGGGGAGAGGGGAGGGGGTTTAGAGGTTGAAGGTTTGAAAGGTCTTGCAGGCGTCGGCAGGGGCCGTCGCGGCGAGGGCAGGCGCGCAGGGCTCAGGCGGGCGCGGGGGTGCGTAGGGCTGCCGGAGCGGGCGCCAGGGGCTGGCTGGCTGCGGGGGCTGCCAGCCCTGACTGGGCCACGCGCGCGCCCACACACACACACACGCACACACACACACACACACACACACACACACACATGCCCCCACCTGCGCGAGGTCTGTGCCCGCCTCCTCAAAGCCCTGGTAGAGCTGCACGCTCGGCGACTCCTTCACGCGCAGCGCGTCGCCCAGCACCTGCGCGGCGCGGCGGGGGCGCGGGTGGGGTTGCGGCGGGGTTCAGGCGGGGCTCAGGGGGTGGGAGGGAGGGAGGGAGGGAACGCGGGAGGGAGGGCGGGCGGCGCAGAGAGAGAGGGATGGAGGGAGGCCGGCGCAGGGCGGCGCAGGGAGAGGCGCAGGAGGGAGGCGGGCGGCGAGGAGGGGCGTGCGAGGGCGGGGTGTGAGGGAGGGGAGGGGGCTTAAGGGTTCAGGGTTTAGGGGGGGCGCACCTCGGCGCCGACGCCGAGCAGCCCCGCCACGAGCGTGTCGACCGGCTCGTCGCTGCCGCCGTACGACTCGGCCACCAGCACCTGGGGGGCGGGGGGATTGCGAGGAGTGAGCGGGAAGGGAGAGGGGAGGGTGAGCGGAAGGGGCAGGGCAGGGGGTCCGCGGCGGCCGCCGCCGGCGCGCGCGCGCGGACGCCGAGGCGCCCCGCCGCCCCCGGCGCCGCTCCTCCGCTCACACGCACACCCATCCACACCCACACACGCGCGCACACACACACACGCAAACACGCACACACGCACACGCACACACCCAGCCAGCCACGCCGCCCACCTTGGTCTTGGGCTTGATCGCCGACAGCAGCCCCGCGAGCGCCTTGGCCGCGTCGGCGTTGCCGCTCGGCGGCGCCATCAGCACGAGGCCCCGGCTCGCCGCCATGATGGACACCAGCTCCTGGCCGCGGCGGGGGCACAGGCGCCGCGGGCCGCAGGGGGGAGAGGGAGAGGGAGAGAGGGGCGGGGGGGGGGGGGGGGTCAGTTTGGTGCCGGGCGCGCCACGAGTCCGCGCGGCGCGCCGCCCGCCCGCGTGCCCGCCATTTTGCGAGCAGCGGCGGCGGCGGCGGCGGCAGCCCCGGCGGCGGCGGCGGCGGCAGCGGGGGCGGCAGCAGCGGCGGCAGCGGCGGCAGCGGCCCCAGGCGGGCGCGCGCGGCGCGCCTGCGGGTCGACGCTGAGCACGTCGACCATCTCCGTCTTGACGCCCGCCTTGGTCACGCCCTTGGCCAGCGTCTGGCTGAGGCGGTCGCTGAAGCCGTAGTCGGCCGCGTACAGCACAGCGACCTGGCGGTGGCGTCGGCGGGGTTTAGGCGCGGGGGTTTGTGAGGGCGCGGCGGGGTTTTGCGGGGTTCAGGGATGCCTCAGCGGAGGGAGGGCGGGAGGGAGGGCGGGAGAGAGAGAGAGAGAGAGAGCGGGAGAGAGAGAGAGAGGGAGAGCCAGCAGGCCCCGACCCACGCAGCCGCTCCACGCCGTGCGAGCGCGCGCGCGCCACGCGGCGCCGCGCGGGCGCGCGCGCGCCTGCACCGCGCCCTTCTCGACCGCGGCGCTCCAGGCGCGGTAGTTCTCCACCAGGGCCTCCACGTTGTAGCGGATGATGGGGCCGTGACCGTTGGCGAGCGTGTTGAACTGCAGGTCCTTGACCTGCGGGGGTTTGGGGGCGCGGGGAGGGGAGGAGGGTTGGGGGCGGTTGGAGGCGGTGGGTCAGCAGAGATATGCGTGTGAGAGGGGTGTGTTTGGGGGGGGTGAGGGAGCAAGAGAGAGAGAGAGAGAGGGGGAGAGGGAGAGGGAGAGGGAGAGAGGGAGCAAGAGGGAGGGAGAGGGAGAGAGAGGGAGGGAGAGGGAGAGATGGAGAGGGAGAGAGGGAGAGGGAGAGGGAGAGAGGGAGCAAGAGGGAGGGAGAGGGAGAGAGGGAGAGGGAGAGAGGGAGAGGGAGAGAGGGAGAGGGAGAGAGAGGGGCGCGCGCGGCGCGGCGCGGCGCGGCGCGGCCGCGCGCCTTGCGCAGCGCGGTCGTGACGCTCTTGGCGTTGGGCTTCATCAGGCAGTCGTAGTAAAACCTGGGTCCAGGGCGGGGCGGGGTTTTGAGGGAGGGGGGCGGCGGGGGCTGTGGACCTGCCCGCCTGCCGACGCGCGCGCAGGCGCGGCGCGGCGCGGGCCGCACAAAACACCGCAAGAAACGCACGGCGCGCGGGCGCGGCGCGGGCGCGGCGCGCGGGCGCGGGCGCGGCGCGGCGCGGGCGCGGCGCGGGCGCGGCGCGGGCGCGCGGGCCTAAACCCTAACCCCTAAACACCTGTAGTGCGGCATGATCGCGGCCACGTCGGCGTCAAACGGCTCCTCGGTGCAGTAGTGCAGCCCAAACGCGTCGCACGTGTACATCACGCCCGTGGCGTGGTCGAAGCTGGCGCGCGGCGGCGCGCGGGGGCGGGGGGGGGCGGCGGCGGCGGCGCGCGGGGAGGGGCGGGGCAGTCGGTGGGTCAGTCGGCCGGGGCGCGGCGGCGGGTTTGGGCGCGCGGCGCGCCGCGCGACGCGGCTGCTGCTCTGCCCCCCCCCCCCCCCCCCCACCACCACCACCACCACCACCACACCACCCACATCCCCCCACAAACACACCCACACGCCCACACCACCCACACCCCGCACACACATACCCACCGCCCACCTGAACATGGTGTCGGGCCAGTGCAGGTTGGGTGCCATCACAAACTCTATGACGTGCCCGCCCCCCAGGTCCACCGTGTCGCCGCCCTTGACGGCGCGGCTCTTAAACTTCCTGCGCGCACACGCGTGGCCGCGCGTGGCCGCGACCGAGGCGCCGGCCGGCAGCGGGCGTTGTTGTTTTGTTTGTGTGTGGGAGGGAGCGTGTGAGAGTGTGGGTGCTGGGGGGCATCGGCGGGCGGCGGGCGGCGCGAGCGCTCCGCTCCGCCCGCCAGCGCGGGCGACCAGCGCCGCGCGACCGCCGCGCCCGCCGCCACGCGGCCGCCCGCGCGCGAAGCGGCCGCGGCGCCGCCGCCGCCGTGCCGCGGCGCCGCGCCTGTTGCTGAGGCCCTCCAGGAAGTTGATGGCCACCTTGCTCGCGAGCACGGTGGCCTCGGGGTGCAGGTCGAGCACGGCGGGCACCAGGAAGCTGTGGTCCGGCTCCGTATGCGACACCTGCCCCGCCGCGGGCGCGGCGGCGGCGGCGGCGCGGCGCTCGGCGCGTGTCCGTCCGCGCGGCGGCGGTCGGCGCGTGACCGCGCGCGGCGCCGCGCGGCCAGCCCTGGCGGCGCGCCGCCGCGCGCCCGCGGCGCTCGCCCGGCCCTGCACCCTCGACCCCCCGGCGCGGCCACAAAGCCCTCAACACCCACCAGGATGTAGTCGAGCCCCCGCCCCGCGGCCCTGAGCTCCGCTGTGAGCGTTTCAATGAAGAGACGACTGAACTTCTCGTGGCTCGCGTCCACCAGCGCGGTGTGGGTCTCGCCAAAGATGAGGTACGCGTTGTACGTGGTGCCCTTCTCAAGCCTGGGTTCAGGGCGCGGGGTTCAGGGCGGCGCGGGGTGCAGGGCGGCGGGCGGTGTAGGGCGGGGCGGGCAGCGGGCGGCGGGCGGCGGGCGGCGGCCGCGCGGGCGCCGCGCCGCGCCTGCCGGCCGCGCGCTGGGCGCTGCGCCGCGCGCTGCCGCGCTGAGCGCTGCTGCACGCTGCCTAAACCTTAACCGAGCCGCGCCGCCGCGCCGCCGCGCTGCTGCGCGGTCGCGCTGCCGCACCCAAACTCGATGTCAAAACGGTCGCGGTCAAAGTCGAGGGACCGGATCGCGACCGTGTCCTGTGCGAGCGGCAGCACCTGCGTCTGCAGGCGCTTGCCGTTCCACAGCTCCACCTCTGACAGCCGCGCGCCGCCGGGCGCGGGCGGCGCCGCGACGGCGGCCGCCGCGGCGACGGCGCCGCGGGGCGCCGGCGCCGCCGCGCCGCCGGCCGTGGGGGGCTCGCGGCGCGGCGCGGCCGCCGCCGCCGCGACCCGGCGGGCGCCCTGCGCGCGCGGGCGGTGCCGGGCGGTGTCGGGCGGCGCGGCGCGGCCTCGGGGCTGCAATGGGCGCGCCGGCACGCCGCGGCGGCGGGTTGGTGGGCCACCAACAGCACCAACCCCAGCCCCGCGCCCCAGGCTCTGGAGGCGCGCGATCTGGAGCGCAAGACGCTGCGGGCGCTGAGTCGGACCGGGGGCCGCACCTGCGCGCCGGCGCGCGGCCCCACGGCGCGGGCAGCTGGCTCGCGCGATGCCACGCCCGCCCGCAGCCTGCCGGCCAGCATGGCGCCGGGCTGAGCCGTACGTCGACCGAGGGTGGAGCGTGCAAGCTCCTCCGCGCGCGTGCGAGGGGCACGCGTGTGGGCGTGGCTCGGGGACAGCACGCACGCTGCGCCGCGAGCTGCGCCGGAGGAGGTGTGTGTGTGTGTGTGCGCGCGCGCGAAGAGTGCGCGGGCGATGGGTGCGCAGCTTGGCGCGTGCCGCAGAACCGCGCCGCTGCGCCTAGCGCGCCCGGCACGCCGCCACTGCTCAGCGCCGTTCCACGGCGCGCAGCCCGCGTCGCCGGTCCACTGCATGTCCCAGATCAATGCGGGGCTGCTGTTGGTCCAGACCACGATCTGCGCCGGCCGGTGGGGCGGCGGCGACGCGCTCTTGGGCCCCGGGGCTGCCAGCACGCGGGGCGCGCGTGTGGCTGCTTATAACTGAACACCGCAAGAAGGGGGGGGGGGGGGGCGTCAGCCTGCTCTGACCGGGTCGGCGGCGCCCCCGTCGGCAGCCGCGCGCGTGGCGGCGCTGCCGGTTGCACCGGTGCAACCGGTGCAGCGGCACCGCTGCCGCAGGGGGGGGGGGGGGGGGGGGAGGGCATGTCGTGGTGGGCGACAGTGTGCGCGCCACGCTGCTGTGGGCGGCGGGGCCGTGCTCAACTGCGTGCGATCTGGCCCATGGGACGGCCGCCTGTGTTAACACCACAACTCTGAAGCCGGCAGCAGGCTGAACTGAACACCGCCGCGTTGCGGCCAAACCACGCCGTCCGCCGCCCCGCCGCGCTGCCCGCGCGCCGGCCGGACACACATCGCCCGCGTGCGCGCGCCACGCCGCCGCCGCGCGCTCAGCTGCCCGCGCTAGACGCAGCCCTCGTAGGGGTTGGAGTGGTCAAAGGGCTCGCCGTCGGAGTCGTAATCGTCGCTGCCGGGGCCGTCGCTCGCCTCGCCCGCGGGCGCCGGCGCGCCGCCGGCAAACGCCGTGACGATGGCGCGCGCGTTGTCGCGCGCCGCGACCAGGGCCTCGTCGCCCGCCACGTCTGCGTCCGACATCTCGGCCAGCTTGCGCGACTTCTCCGCCAGCGCCTGCGCGGCGCGCGTCGCGCAGGCGCGTCAGCATGCAAGCAGCGGGCGCATCGGCACGCGCAGGCAGCGCGCGCCGTCCCCTGCGCGAGCGAGCCGCCCGGCGCAGTGCCCCGCCGCCGGCGCACCGGCTTCCACGCGCCGACCCCCGGCCGAGCACGCCGAGCTCCGTCCGCACGAGCTCAACGTGCTTACAGGTCTTCTGCGCGGCGCTCTTGCCCTTGTTGCCGGTTCTGGAGCGGCGCGGCCAGGAGTCAGGGGCGTCGGCCGCGCCTGCCGCCTGGCGGCGCGCCGCCGCCGCCGGGCCGCAGCGCCGCACGCGCGTGCAGCCGCGAACGGCGTTCAACGCCGTGAAGTTCAGGTCGCACCTGAACGCCATGCACGTGCACGTCGCGCCGTCCCCGGACAGCTTCACGCTGTACTGGGTGCCCTTGGAGCCGCTCGCGAGGAACGTGGCCGCTGCGCGCGCGGCGCGTGTGCGCAGCAGCGGCGGCGGCGGCAGGGGTGCGGCGGCGGCAGGGTTGTGCGGCGGCCGCCGGTGCGGCGGGCGGGCGGGCGGCGGCGGTGGCGCCGGCGCGGGCGTGCTCACTGGCGCCGTCGAAGCTCTCAAGGCCGCCCATCTTCAGCTGCGAGGCGCGGCGCCGCGGCGCGGCGTCGGGGCAGCGCGGCGCGGCCGCGGCGCTGCGGCGTGGCGCCTGCTATCAGGCCCCAGTCACAGCGGCTGTGCGCACCTCGCTGAGCGTGTCGGCGAGGCTGAGCTTGCGCTTGGCGCCGACCTGGGCCGCGCGGCGCGCGGTGGGCAGTGGGCGGCGGCAGCGCGGCAGGCGCCAGCGGCGGCGTTGGCGGGCGCAGACCTTGGGCTCGGCCGCCGGCGCGGCCCCCTCGCCCTCGGACGCCGCCTCGTCGTCGCCCCCCTCGCCCTCCGACGCCGGCTCCGCCTCGGCTGGCTGCTTTTTCTTGGCGGCTGGCTTCTTCTTGGCGGCGGCCGGCTTGGCGGCGGGCTTGCGCGCGCGCTTGGGGCGCGCGGGCGAGGGCTCGTCGTCGCTGCTGCGGCGGCGACCGCGCGGCGGCAGCGGTCAACGGCGCGCAAGATTCGGCGCGCGAGGCGCCTGAGCGAGGCGCAGGGGCCAGGGCTCGCGGGCAACGGGGCTATCCGTGGCGCGCCACGATCGCTACGCCCGCCGCGAGCGCGGCGCGCGCGCTGTGCTGCCGCCGCGGCCCCAGCTCGGCCAGCGGCCCACTGGCGCGCCGTCAGCGTGCTCCCTTGCCGACAAGGGCGCGCGCCGGGTCCGCCTCGCGACGATCGCGGCGCTCCGCTGCTGAAGGCGGCGCGACCCCCCGCGAAGGCGCCCCCCTCCTCACCGCTCCTCCTGCTCCAGCTCGGCCTCCACCGCGGCCGTGGCCTTCTTCTTGCGGGGCGGCATGGAGCGCTGGCGGGTGAAGCGGTGGGCGCTGCTGCTGCTGGGCCGGCGCGCAGCACGCTGCGGCGGGCGGCGTGGCTGTGCCTGGTCGTGCGGTTGGCGGTGGCGGCTGTGGCGGCCGGGTGGCGGTCGGGGGGCCTCTGCGGGCGCGCCGCCGCGCGGCGCAGCGTTACGACGCTCGGCGAACCGCGTCACGCTCGCCCTCCGTCCGCCGCGGCGGCGCCAACCTCGGCCAGGTAGGCCTGCTGGCGCTGCCGCATGCCCGCAAACGCTGTGGCCAGGCTCGTGCGCACGGGCGAGGCGGCGGGGCTCGCGCCCAGCCCGCGCGGCCGCGCGCCCGCCGCGGCTGGGCTGCGCCGCGCCGCGCCGCCGCGCGCGGCCGCCTCGGCGTCGCGCTCCGCCAGCGCGATGCGCAGGCCCGCGAGCTGGGAGCCGAGCGCGTCCGAGGCGGCGCGCGCGTCGCGCAGCTTGCCGCGCAGCGCACGCACCTGCGCGGCGGCGGCGCCGGCGCGCACGCCGTGAGCGCCACGCCGCGCGGCCGCGGCCGGCTGGGCCGCGGCGATTGCGTGCCGCACCTCCTCCCTGGCCACCTCCTGCAGCTTGCCCATGCGCGCCGCGTGCTTGGCGGCCAGCGCGCGGCGCTCCGCCGCCGCGGCAGCCTCGGCGGCCGCGAGGCGCGCGTCGCCCTCCGCCGCCGCCACCCGCGCCTCGGCCAGAGCCGCAGCAGACTCGGCAAGCTGCGCGTGCAGCTGCTGAACCACCTGCTGCTGCTGCTGCTGCTGCTGTGGCGGCGCCACGTCGCCTGGGGCTGGCCCGCTGCCCGGCCCTGACGGTGGCTGCTGCCCCACCGCCGCGTCCCGCACCGCGGCAGCCTCTGAGCGCGCAGTCAGCAGCTGCGCATGCAGCTCTGCGGCGCGGGGCGGCGCGGTGGTGGGATGGGCCGGCACGCGCGGGCGCGGGACGGGCGCGGCGCACGTGGGCGCACCCGCCGCCTCTGCGCGCGCCGCGTCGAGCTGCCCGCCGAGCTGCTCCAGCCTGGCGGCCATGTCGCGCTGCCGAGCGCCGGCCGCGTCCTGCGCCGCCGCGAGCTGCGCCGCCGCGGCCGCCTCGGCCTCGCGCAGCGCGGCCTGGCCGTCGAGGGTCGCCTGTGCGAGCGCCTGCTCCTTGTGCAGTACCTGCGGCGCCGCGGCAGTCACAGCGCTGGGCGGGCTGCGCGCGTGCGCACGCACGCTGCGGGCGCCCCTGCCGGCTCGGTGTGGCGTGGCGTGGCCGCGGCAAGGCCGGCCGGCCGCCGGCTGCCGCCGCGGCCGCGCGCGCCTGGTCGAGCAGCTCGCGCATGCGCTCGTGCCACAGCTGCTCCGCCGCGCTGGCGCGGTCGGCCATCAGCGCCCGCTCCCGCGTGCCCGCCGCCTGCGCGTCGGCGAGCTGGCTGGCGAGCGAGGCGTTGGAGGCCTGGCGGGCAGAACCGCGTCGCGGGGGGCGTGCTGCGGCGGCTTCAGGCGGGCGCGGCGGCGGCAACATGCCGGCCGGCGGCGCGCCTGCCGCCTCCGCCGGCGGCGGCAGCGCCTGCCAACGCCCCAGCAGGTCGCTGCTGCTGTGCCCCCCCCCCCCACTTGACCGGGCGCGCCTGAAGGCTCATGAGCTGCGCGTGTGCCACCTCGGCCGCGCGGCCGCCCTCGGCCAGCTCCTCGCCGAGGTGCCGCGCCTTGCGCGTCAGGCTCTCCACGAGGCCACGCAGCTCCGCGACCTCGGCCTGCGCGCGGCGGTGGCAAAGAGCGGGGCTCGTGCGTGGCACGCCGCGCCCGCGCCGCGGCCTGGCCGTGGGCGCCCGCCCGCCAGCGAGCGCCGCCCACCTGCTGCGCCTGGCAGCGCCGCTCCAGGCGCACCGCCAGCTGCTCCCGCTCTACCACGGCGGCCTCCTTGGCGGCGCGCAGCTCCGCGGCCTCGTCGCGCGCAAAGTGGAGCTGCAGCCCCGCCTCCTCGGCCGCCTGCTGCGCCGCGCGGAGCGCCGACTCCAGCTGCACCAGCTTGGCTGCGGCGCCTCGCGGCCGGACGCGGCGTTCAGGCGTCGTCGGCGTGCCGCCGGTGCCGGCGCCGGCGCCTGCGCCGGAGCCGCTGCCGCACCTTCTGCCGCCTCGCCCGCGCGCCCCCGATCGCGCAGCGCCTGCTGCAGCGTGTCAACCTGCCCCCGCAGCAGCTCCAGCTCGGCCGCCTGCTGCAGGTCCTGCGGCGAGCACGGCGCCGGGCACAGCGGGGTCGTGGGCGCCCGGCTGCCGCGAGCCGCCGAGCCGGCGCCGCGAGTGCGCAGCGCGCCAGCGCGCTCGGCGTCTGCTCCACGCCTGCTGCTGCGCACCTCGCCGCGGACGCTGTTCTGCAGCGCCTCGTGCTCCCGCCGCAGCTGCACAAACTGCTGCTGCGCCGCCTCGGCCTCCCTGGCGATCGCCTCGCACTTGGCTCGCAGCGGCGACTCCACCTCCTCCAGCAGCCGCAGGCGCAGCAGGTCCAGGTCGCTGCTCGTGCGGGCGGCGGTGGTGGCGGCGGCGGTGTGCAGCAGTGTGCAGGCAGCGCTCGCGCTCGTGCTCGCGCGCCCCGGCGGTTCGCATTCGCCGCGGCACGCGCGCGCACCTGGGCTCCAGCACCTGCGCGCGTGCCTCCTCAAACTGGCGCTGCTTCTCCTCCAGCTCCGCGCGCCAGCTCTCGCACAGCGCCTGGTACTGCTGTTCAACGGAGGCCTGACAGCGCCGCGGTGGCGCGGCGAGGTGGCGCGGCGGCGCCGTGGGGCCGTGCGGCGCGGCAGCGCTGCCGCGCCGGCGGCTGCAGCGGCAAGCATGCGCGCCCGGGCGGCGCGCACCCGCTCCCGCTTGAGCGCCTCGTGGCTCTGCTGCAGCTGTCGGTGGGAGCCGACCAGGGCGAGGTGCAGGGCCTTGAGCTGCGCGGGCGGCGGCGGCGCAGTCAAAACGGGCCGCGACAGCTGCTGCTGCTGCAGGCGCTGCGCCGCACGGCCCACACGCGCGCTCCCCCGCCCCGCACGTTGTTGAAGTTGCGCCCCAGCTGCGCGTTCTCCCGGCGCAGCTGCTTCAGCAGCAGCACCGCCTTGCGCAGGTCCTGGGCGGCGAAGCAGCGGCGGGCGCTCGAGCGGCGTTGGCGCGGCCGCCCTTCCCCTGCGCCGGCCCCGCGGCGCTTGCCGGGCGGTCATTACCAGGCCCGGCCCACCTCCGCCTCTCCCCCCGGTCCGCCCTCGTCGCCGGACGGCGCCGCTGGGGCGTCGCTGTCGCTGACATCGGGCGTCGCGTCGTCGCTGGCCATGCTCGCGGCGTGCGCGCTCGTCGTGCGGCAAGCGGCGCCCGCGTCTGGCAGGGGGCCGGGCTGCGGGCGGGGCGGGGTGGCGCCTGTGGGGCCCTGGCGGGTTGTGACAGGGCAGGAGCGCACCACGCGCTCGCCGGGTCGGCTGGCAGACGATCACCGCGACGGTGCGGCTCCTGCTTCGTCGACGCAGGCGGTGCACGGCAGCCGGGCGGCGCGCGACGCCTGCGCGCTGGGGGCGCGCCTTCAGCCGGCCCCACGCGCTCGCGCCGCCATGTCGACGCGGTCAGCCGGCGGCGGTCAGGGGGTGAGAAACGGTGATGGTCAGGGATGCGGATTGTTGCCCAGTCGCGTCAACGTCAGCCGAGCGGCAGCGCGTGCCCAGCGCGCGCGCTGCGCGCTCGCCCGCTCCGGCGAGGATCCTCGCCCGCCACTGCGGGCGCTCCGCCGATGGCAGCATGCGTTGGTGATAGGCTCATCACAGCAAGCCCTGACGGCACATGCGGACCTCCACCGGGCTGGTGGAGTTGGTGGAGGAGGTTGGTGGGGGGCCCTCATCAGCCCTGCCCTAAAACCGCTTGGGTGGACGCGGCGGTGGTGGTGCGGCACGCCCAGGCTCAGAGTGTGCCGCACAGGCGTTGTTATTGTGCGTGAAGCAGCTGGCCGCCCGCCCACAGTGCTGGGTGAGCTCCGGCAGACGCCGAGAGCAGGGCCCGTGCCGGCCGTTGGCGCGCGGGCTGGGTTGGCGCGCGGGCTGGGCAAGGGCACGGGCAACAGCAGGCACATCAGCGTAAAGCGACAGGGTGCACACACAGCCAGCGTTGGCGCGCGTGTGTCACGATTCAATCCCCCGTGCGGCGCGGCGCGGCGCGGCGCGGCGCGCACGGGCCGGGCAGGGCGGAAGGCGCGCACCTGCAACATGCGAATGCACCCCGCCTTTCACCCACAACACACGCAGAGCCCCCCCCCCCCCTTCCCAGGTTGGCACGGCAGCGGGGAGGCGGCAGAGGCCTCCCAACAAAAAGTGCTGATGATCAGTGCGGGGCGCCCGGGTGGGTGCATCGGTGTGCGGCAACTGCAACGGCCGCCACCTGTGGCACAGGTGCAGACGCGCAGCTCACGGCTGGTGGCGCAGCGCACTTGAACTTTCTTATTAAATAGTGCAGAACTGCTTATTCCATGGAGGGGCCAACGGCTGCACGTGGGGCTCGGCACAAAACACACGCGGTTGTCAAACACTGTTTGTCAAACACTGTTTGACAACCGCAGACATGACATCTGCACACACACCTAGCGAGGCCTTTGCGAGGCCCGGCCTCGAGGCGGCCGAGCTCGCGGCGGTGCCGCCATGCTGGCGGGGGCGGCGGCGCGGAGCGACACCGCGCGCGGCCGCGCGCGGCAGTGCGTGCCCGGCGCATGCGCTCTCGCCCCGCTCCTCGCCACTGCGGGCGCTCCGCGGATGGCAGCAGCATGCGTTGGTGATAGGCTCATCACAGCAAGCCCTGACGGCGGATGCGGACCACCACCGGGCTGGTGGAGTTGGTGGAGGAGGTTGGTGGGGGGCCCTCATCAGCCCTGCCCTAAAACCGCTTGGGTGGACGCGGCGGTGGTGGTGCGGCACGCCCAGGCTCAGAGTGTGCCGCACAGGCGTTGTTATTGTGCGTGAAGCAGCTGGCCGCCCGCCCACAGTGCTGGGTGAGCTCCGGCAGACGCCGAGAGCAGGGCCCGTGCCGGCCGTTGGCGCGCGGGCTGGGTTGGCGCGCGGGCTGGGCACGGGCACGGGCAACAGCAGGCACATCAGCGTAAAGCGACAGTGCTGCACACACAGCCAGCGTTGGCGCGCGTGTGTGCGTGTGTCACGATTCAATCCCCCGTGCGGCGCGGCGCGGCGCGGCGCGGCGCGCACGGGCCGGGCAGGGCGGAAGGCGCGCACCTGCAACACGCGAACGCACCCCGCCTTTCACCCACAACACACGCAGAGCCCCCCCCCCCCTTTCCAGGTTGGCACGGCAGCAGGGAGGCGGCAAAGGCCTCCCAACAAAAGTGCTGATAATCAGTGTGGGGCGCCCGGGTGGGTGCATCGGTGTGCGGCAACTGCAACGGCCACATGTGCAGACGCGCAGCTCACGGCTGGTGATGAGGGAGGCGTAGAGGTGCCACCCACCCTGGCAGCGAGGCCAGCGCGCTGATCTAGCTTATTCATAGCTCCCCCCTCCCCCGCGATCTGGGTTGCGGGGGAAGGGCACGCAGCTGCTGCCGACAGTGGCGGACGCACGGTGGCTCAAACCCTGGCGCCGCCCAACTGCTGGGGCCGCCGCCCGGCCCCGCGCCACCGCCCTGGCGTGCCACCTCAGAAGAAGAGCTGCCGCAGGCGGCGCTTGCCGCTCGGCGGGCAGCTCACGACAAAGGAGTAGGCGCCGCCGCAGGCCTTGTCCTTGTCACTGCTGGCGCAGCCCGAGCCGGAGCCGAGCGTGGTGCCGGTGGGGCAGCCGCGCAGCGGGACGCTGCGCGGAGCGACGTCGTCGGCGTAGCTCTGGAACGAGCCGTCGTGCACGACGACGTTGACGACCGACCCGCAGCGCACCCCCGTCAGCGTGACCGCGCCCCCGAGCTTGACGCCGTCGGCCTTGGCGCACGCGACCCTCGCGCCGGCGCGGGTCTCGCCGTTGCACGTCGCCAGCGCCATCCAGCTGAGCGCCTCGTTCGCGCAGTTGGGCTTCACAAACGCGTTGTTGGCGTAGCGCACGGTCACGGTGCTGCCGGTGCCGCTGATGGTCACGCCCGCCTGCAGGCGCGCGTTGACCTGGTCCGGGGACGGGCACCGGCCAGCCGGGCACGGCGGCAGGCTGCTGGGCCTCGCAACCACGGTGAGCTGCCCAGGCCTGGGCCCGTTGTTGGCCGTGTTGAGGTCAACCGGCGTCGACACAGCGGCAGTGTAGTTGAAGGTGCCAGGCGCGCCTGGCACGACCACCACGATCGACACGTTGACATTGCTGCCAGCCGGAATGGGCCCCGCGATGGCGCACGTCACGGTCTGCCCACCTGAGGGGCGCAGGTCCGTTGGGCGCGAGCCCGAGCTGTCATCTTTGTCTTTCTCTTTCTCTTTGCCCTTGTCATCATCTTTCTCCTTCTCCTTGCCCTTGTCATCCTTGGAGGCCAGCCGCCGCCCGCCCTGCCGGCGCGTGTCGTCACTTTTGCTGAACGATGAAGAGCCTTTGGTGTTGCTGCTCTTGTTGTCTTGCAAAGTTTTGCTTTCGTCTTTGCTGGTGGTTTTCTTGTCCTTGCTTCCATCTTTGCTTTTGTCGTCATCATCATCATCGTCATCATCGTCATCGTCATCGTCGTCATCATCTTTGTCAGCCTTCTGCCCTGACGCCGTGCAGCCTGGCCGGCGCGTGCAATCGCGCGCGCACACAGCAGCAGCACAGGCGGGGCGGACGGCGATGTGACACACCGCCGTCAGCGCCCGGCCCGCCCCACGCTGGGCGCGCGTCGCGACCGTGCGACTGCCGGCGCGGCGGCGAGCCTAGTGCGCGCGCGGGGCGCGCACACCTGGGCCGCTGGTGAAGCTGGTGCCTGGCGGCAGCACGATGGTCAGGGTCGCGTTGGCCGCGTTGCCAGGGCCAGCATTGGTCACCGTGATGGGCAGCGTGGCGGTGGCGCCCGGCAAAAGGCCGGTGACACTTCCAGGCACAACCGCCAGGTCGGGCGAGGTGTTGCTTTGTGGGATAAGAGTAGGGCTCTGCGGGGGCACAGGGCAGCAGCAGGGCACGGTGAGTGTTTGCGCAACACATGCTGCCCTAGCTGCACCACGTGCCCAGAAGATGGAGGCTCTACAAACGCAGCGAACACAAGTTCCCCACCGCCCGTGACCGCCACCTCGCTGCCTTGGCACTCACGCAGCAGGTCGCGTTGCCTGGGGTGGTGCTGCTGGCGTTGGCAGCGTTGGAGCTGTAGCCGGTCGGGCAGGCAAACGCGGCGCCGTTGGTGAAGAAGCGGCCGCACGTCGGCACCACGGTCAGCTGCCCAGGTGCGGGCCCGTTGTTATCCGTGTTGAGCTCAACCGGCGTCGACACAGCGGCAGTGTAGTTGAAGGTGCCGGGCGCGCCCGGCACGACCACCTCGATCGACACGTTGACGTTGCCGCCAGCCAGAATGGGCCCCGCGATGGCACATGTCACATTCTGCCCCGACGCCGTGCAGCCTGGCCGGCGCGTGCACGCGCGCGCGTGCGCACACAGCAGCAGCACAGTCGGGGCGGACGGCGGTGTGTCAGCGCCCGGCCGGCCGCACGCTTGGCGAGCGGCCGTGGGACTGCCGGCGCGGCGGCGAGCCAAGAGCGCGCGCGCGCACAGGGCACACACACGCACCTGGGCCGCTGGTGAAGTTGGTGCCTGGCGGCAGCACGATGGTCAGGGTCGCGTTGGCCGCGATGCCAGGGCCAGCGTTGGTCACCGTGATGGGCAGCGAGGCGATGGCGCCCGGCAAACGGCCGGTGACACTGCCAGGCACGACCGCCAGGTCGGGCGAGGTGTTGATCTGCGGGAGCAAGGGGCAGCAGCGGGGCGCGGCGGGTGCGCGGCGAGCGCCGGCTCGACGGGAGCAGCCAACACAACAAGCGCACGCCGGTCGCAACGCCTCTGCCCCGGCACTCACGCAGCAGGTCGCGTTGCCTGGGGTGGTGCTGCTGGCGTTGGCAGCGTTGGAGCTGTAGCCGGTCGGGCAGGCAAACGCGGCGCCGTTGGTGAAGAAGCGGCCGCACGTCGGCACCACGGTCAGCTGCCCAGGTGCGGGCCCGTTGTTATCCGTGTTGAGCTCAACCGGCGTCGACACAGCGGCAGTGTAGTTGAAGGTGCCGGGCGCGCCCGGCACGACCACCTCGATCGACACGTTGACGTTGCCGCCAGCCAGAATGGGCCCCGCGATGGCACATGTCACATTCTGCCCCGACGCCGTGCAGCCTGGCCGGCGCGTGCACGCGCGCGCGTGCGCACACAGCAGCAGCACAGTCGGGGCGGACGGCGGTGTGTCAGCGCCCGGCCGGCCGCACGCTGGGCGAGCGGCCGTGGGACTGCCGGCGCGGCAGCGAGCCAAGAGCGCGCGCGCGCACAGGGCACACACACGCACCTGGGCCGCTGGTGAAGTTGGTGCCTGGCGGCAGCACGATGGTCAGGGTCGCGTTGGCCGCGATGCCAGGGCCAGCGTTGGTCACCGTGATGGGCAGCGAGGCGATGGCGCCCGGCAAACGGCCGGTGACACTGCCAGGCACGACCGCCAGGTCGGGCGAGGTGTTGATCTGCGGGAGCAAGGGGCAGCAGCGGGGCGCGGCGGGTGCGCGGCGAGCGCCGGCTCGACGGGAGCAGCCAACACAACAAGCGCACGCCGGTCGCAACGCCTCTGCCCCGGCACTCACGCAGCAGGTCGCGTTGCCTGGGGTGGTGCTGCTGGCGTTGGCAGCGTTGGAGCTGTAGCCGGTCGGGCAGGCAAACGCGGCGCCGTTGGTGAAGAAGCGGCCGCACGTCGGCACCACGGTCAGCTGCCCAGGTGCGGGCCCGTTGTTATCCGTGTTGAGCTCAACCGGCGTCGACACAGCGGCAGTGTAGTTGAAGGTGCCGGGCGCGCCCGGCACGACCACCTCGATCGACACGTTGACGTTGCCGCCAGCCAGAATGGGCCCCGCGATGGCACATGTCACATTCTGCCCCGACGCCGTGCAGCCTGGCCGGCGCGTGCACGCGCGCGCGTGCGCACACAGCAGCAGCACAGTCGGGGCGGACGGCGGTGTGTCAGCGCCCGGCCGGCCGCACGCTGGGCGAGCGGCCGTGGGACTGCCGGCGCGGCGGCGAGCCAAGAGCGCGCGCGCGCACAGGGCACACACACGCACCTGGGCCGCTGGTGAAGTTGGTGCCTGGCGGCAGCACGATGGTCAGGGTCGCGTTGGCCGCGATGCCAGGGCCAGCGTTGGTCACCGTGATGGGCAGCGAGGCGATGGCGCCCGGCAAACGGCCGGTGACACTGCCAGGCACGACCGCCAGGTCGGGCGAGGTGTTGATCTGCGGGAGCAAGGGGCAGCAGCGGGGCGCGGCGGGTGCGCGGCGAGCGCCGGCTCGACGGGAGCAGCCAACACAACAAGCGCACGCCGGTCGCAACGCCTCTGCCCCGGCACTCACGCAGCAGGTCGCGTTGCCTGGGGTGGTGCTGCTGGCGTTGGCAGCGTTGGAGCTGTAGCCGGTCGGGCAGGCAAACGCGGCGCCGTTGGTGAAGAAGCGGCCGCACGTCGGCACCACGGTCAGCTGCCCAGGTGCGGGCCCGTTGTTATCCGTGTTGAGCTCAACCGGCGTCGACACAGCGGCAGTGTAGTTGAAGGTGCCGGGCGCGCCCGGCACGACCACCTCGATCGACACGTTGACGTTGCCGCCAGCCAGAATGGGCCCCGCGATGGCACATGTCACATTCTGCCCCGACGCCGTGCAGCCTGGCCGGCGCGTGCACGCGCGCGCGTGCGCACACAGCAGCAGCACAGTCGGGGCGGACGGCGGTGTGTCAGCGCCCGGCCGGCCGCACGCTTGGCGAGCGGCCGTGGGACTGCCGGCGCGGCGGCGAGCCAAGAGCGCGCGCGCGCACAGGGCACACACACGCACCTGGGCCGCTGGTGAAGTTGGTGCCTGGCGGCAGCACGATGGTCAGGGTCGCGTTGGCCGCGATGCCAGGGCCAGCGTTGGTCACCGTGATGGGCAGCGAGGCGATGGCGCCCGGCAAACGGCCGGCGACACTGCCAGGCACGACCGCCAGGTCGGGCGAGGTGTTGATCTGCGGGAGCAAGGGGCAGCAGCGGGGCGCGGCGGGTGCGCGGCGAGCGCCGGCTCGACGGGAGCAGCCAACACAACAAGCGCACGCCGGTCGCAACGCCTCTGCCCCGGCACTCACGCAGCAGGTCGCGTTGCCTGGGGTGGTGCTGTTGACTCTGTCGGCGTTGGAGCTGTAGCCGGTCGGGCAGGCAAACGGGGTGCCGTCGGTGAAGTAGCGGCCGCACGTCGGCGCCGCGGGCTGCGGCCCGCTGCACGCCGCGCGGGCGATGCTCTGTATCAGGTCATTGAGCTTGGTGAAGTCGGACGATGAGAACGAGTTGCCCTGCGCGCGCAGCCAGGCCTGATCGTTGGCAGGGATGTCCGAGCCGACCATGATCGAGATGAAGGTCATGTTGGCCCTGCGCATGGCGTCGGCTGCGGCAGCGGACACGGGGTGCTGGTTATGGCGCGCGCCCGGGACCGCCGCCGCAGCACGCACCGGCCGCCGCGCCGCACCGTGCGCAATCGCCAGCTTGATGGGGCACCCGGACGTCTTGCCAGAGGTGTCAGTGCAGGATCCAGAATCGCACTTGCAGTCGGGCGGGGCGTTGCTGTACTTGTTCGCGCCGCCGTCGGTGAGCAGCACCACCACGCGGGGCAGGCGGCCCGTGTAGCGCGCCAGGACGCCAGACGCGGCCCCGCTGGCGTCGACGGCGTAGCACTGGCGCAGCCCGCTCTCGGTGTTGGTCCAACCTGGGTTCCATGAGCGGGCGCGGAGCGCCTTTTCCGCCGCGTCGGCGCTCGTGAGGTCGGCGACCGTGGTCGCCCTGTCGGAAAACGTCGCCACGCCAAACTGCGACGACGCTGCGGGCAGTCGCGGCGCCGCGGCGGCAGCCGGGCGGGCGGTCAGCCTGCGACCATTGGGGGGCAGGGGCAGGGGGCGCGGGCGCTGCGTGCGGCCGCCCACGTGCGGCACTGGAGATGCTGGCCATCATGTTGGACACAAAGTCCACAGACGCTTTGTAGCCCGCCTCCTTGATTGACACAGACTCGTCAACGACAAAACACATGACGATGGGGCACCCGTCGCTGCCCCCATCGCCCGTGGCGGGCGTGGTGGTGACGGCAGTGGTGGTGGTGACGACTGTCGGCACCACCTCGGCCGGCGTCGTCGCCGGCGACCCGGCGCACACCGCCGCGGCGACGCTCTGCACGAGCCCGCCGAGCGTAGTGTAGTTGGCCGTGGCCAAGTTGGCGCTGCTCTGCTCGCGCAGCCAGGTCTTTGTGCCTTCACTGCCTGACAGGCTCAGTGTCTGCACTCCAACCGCCACGATGCGAATGCTGGCATCGCGGATGGCGGTCGCTGCGGCAATGGCACGTGCGGCGGTGCGGGGGGCGGCAGCCTCAGGGCGCGGGCGCCCTGCGCCCGGCCGGCGCACGCGAGGCGCAGCGCACGCGTGCCGCCGCGCCGCGCCGCACCGCGCACGGTCGCCAATTTGATGGGGCACCCGAGGGCGCTGCCAGAGGCATCAGTGCAAAACTCAGAAGAGCAGGTGCAGTCAGGCGCGGCACTGTACGCGTTGATGCTGCTGCCGAGCAGCAGCACCACCACGCGTGGCATGTCGGCCGCCGCGGCGGCTGCAAGGACGCCAGACGCGGCCCCGCTGGCGTCGACAGCGTAGCATTGGCGCAGCCCAGCTTCCAGGTTGGTGAACCCGCCTTGTGTCCAGGCGCGGTTGCGGAGCGCCGTTGCCGCGGCGTCGGCGCTCGCGAGGTTGGCGATTGTGGTCGCCGTTGAATTGAAGCTCACCGTGCCAAACTGCGACGACGACGCTGGGGTGGTTGCGGCGCCGCGGCAGCGGGCGGGCGCGCGGTCAACAGCGGCCCGCTCTGTTGAAGCGCCCCGGGGGGGGGGGGGGGGGGGGGGGGATGCCGCGGCTCAGCTGCGTACTTGAGCCGCCGGCGATGGCGCCGATCACGTCGGCCGCAAAGTTCATCGACGCGTTGAACGCTGGCGCGTTGACGGAAACCGACGCGCTGACCGCAAAGCACACGGCGACGCGGCAGGGCTGCGCGCGCGCCGCGGGCGCGACCGCGAGCAGCGCCGCCAGCAGCAGCGGCAGCGCCAGTCGCGCGAGGCGCCCCGGGCGGTGGCGCGCATGCGCCCCAGCCGCAGCGGCGCCGCCGGTCGACATCGCCGCCGCCCTGGGTGACGCCTGCGCGCGCAAAGGGCGGCGACGGGCGGGGATCAGCCGGGCGGCGGCCGGCAAACGTCGGGTGGTGGGCGAGCGTGGGTCCGCGGCGCCCCGCCCCGGCTGCCGGGTGCGCGGCGGGGGCCGACGGCTCGCCGATGCTGGTCCGCCGATGGCCCGGCGTGCACGGTGCGCCTGGCCACCCGGCGCTGGGCGCAGGCTGGTTCTAGGCATGCGGAAGCGCTTGGGACTCAGCGGCACAGCTGCGCGCGGCCACCCGGCGCACCAGCGCGCTGGAGAAGGATGGGATGGCGACGCCGGTCCTCGCCGGGCCGCGCCGGGCTCGTTGGGAGCGCGCGCGCGTCCTCTGCTACCCACGGCCCGGGGGCGTGACTGGGCGAGCAGGGATCGCCCACGGCTGCTCGTGGAGCGCTGGCTGTTTGCTTCTCTTCGCGCCTCCCACGCAGGCGGCGCGCTCGTGCGCGAGTTCCCGGGCGGTCGCGAGATCAGGGCCGCGCGGAGGCGCGCGCGGGGTGCCATGGCGAACTCGCACCGGTCGCCGCGCGCGGTCGCCATGGCGAACTCGCACCGGTCGCCGCGCGCGCGCGCGGCCGACGCGCTGGCATGAGACAGGCGTGTGCGGGGGAGCTTTTTCACGCGGCAGGGCATCTCCGCGCGCACGCAGCGCCGCGCCTGCAGGCTGCACGCGCCGCGCTGCGCCGCCGGCGCGCTGGCGATGGCGCGCCTCGTGCGGCATCGCGCCTTGCGTGTCAGGCTCTCCACGAGGCCACGCAGCTCCGCGACCTCGGCCTGCGCGCGGTGGTGGCAGAGAGCGGGGCTCGTGCGTGGCACGCCGCGCCCGCGCCGCGGCCTGGCCGTGGGCGCCCGCCCGCCAGCGAGCGCCGCCCACCTGCTGCGCCTGGCAGCGCCGCTCCAGGCGCACCGCCAGCTGCTCCCGCTTCCACCACGGCGGCCTCCTTGGCGGCGCGCAGCTCCGCGGCCTCGTCGCGCGCAAAGTGGAGCTGCAGCCCCGCCTCCTCGGCCGCCTGCTGCACCGCGCGGAGCGCCGACTCCAGCTGCACCAGCTTGGCTGCAGCGCCTCGCGGCCGGGCGCGGCGCTCAGGCGTCGTCGGCGTGCCACCGGCGCCGGTGGCGCCGCCGCCGCCGCCGCTGCCGCCGCCGCTGCCGCACCTTCTGCCGCCTCGCCCGCGCGCCCCCGATCGCGCAGCGCCGGCTGCAGCGTGTCAACCTGCCCCCGCAGCAGCTCCAGCTCGGCCGCCTGCTGCAGGTCCTGCGGCGAGCACGGCGCCGGGCGCCGCGAGGTCGTGGGCGCCCGGCTGCCGCGAGCCGCCGAGCCGGCGCCGCGAGTGCGCAGCGCGCCAGCGCGCTCGGCGTCTGCTCCACGCCTGCTGCTGCGCACCTCGCCGCGGACGCTGTTCTGCAGCGCCTCGTGCTCCCGCCGCAGCTGCACAAACTGCTGCTGCGCCGCCTCGGCCTCCCTGGCGATCGCCTCGCACTTGGCTCGCAGCGGCGACTCCACCTCCTCCAGCAGCCGCAGGCGCAGCAGGTCCAGGTCGCTGCTCGTGCGGGCGGCGGTGGTGGCGGCGGCGGTGTGCAGCAGTGTGCAGGCAGCGCTCGCGCTCGTGCTCGCGCGCCCCGGCGGTTCGCATTCGCCGCGGCACGCGCGCGCACCTGGGCTCCAGCACCTGCGCGCGTGCCTCCTCAAACTGGCGCTGCTTCTCCTCCAGCTCCGCGCGCCAGCTCTCGCACAGCGCCTGGTACTGCTGTTCAACGGAGGCCTGACAGCGCCGCGGTGGCGCGGCGAGGTGGCGCGGCGGCGCCGTGGGGCCGTGCGGCGCGGCAGCGCTGCCGCGCCGGCGGCTGCAGCGGCAAGCATGCGCGCCCGGGCGGCGCGCACCCGCTCCCGCTTGAGCGCCTCGTGGATCTGCTGCAGCTGTCGGTGGGAGCCGACCAGGGCGAGGTGCAGGGCCTTGAGCTGCGCGGGTGGCGGCGGCGCAGTCAAAACGGGCCGCGACAGCTGCTGCTGCTGCAGGCGCTGCGCCGCACGGCCCACGCGCGCGCTCCCCCGCCCCGCACGTTGCTGAAGTTGCGACCCAGCTGCGCGTTCTCCCGGCGCAGCTGCTTCAGCAGCAGCACCGCCTTGCGCAGGTCCTGGGCGGCGGAGCAGCGGCGGGCGCGCGAGCGGCGTCGGCGCGGCCGCCCTTCCCCTGCGCCGGCCCCGCGGCGCTTGCCGGGCGGTCACTACCAGGCCCAGCCCACCTCCACCTCTCCCCCCGGTCCGCCCTCGTCGCCGGACGGCGCCGCTGGGGCGTCGCTGTCGCTGACATCGGGCGTCGCGTCGTCGCTGGCCATGCTCGCGGCGTGCGCGCTCGTCGTGCGGCAAGCGGCGCCCGTGTCTGGCAGGGGGCCGGGCTGCGGGCGGGGCGGGGTGGCGCCTGTGGGGCCCTGGCGGGTTGTGACAGGGCAGGAGCGCACCACGCGCTCGCCGGGTCGGCTGGCAGACGATCACCGCGACGGTGCGGCTCCTGCTTCGTCGACGCAGGCGGTGCACGGCCGGGCGGCGCGACGCCTGCGCACAGCGCGGCACACGCCGCGCCCCCTCCTGCTCCTCCTCGCTCGCTCGCTCGGCGGCGCGCGCGCCGACTGACGCCGCGATGTCGACGCACAGCGGCGCGAGCCACGCCGCGGCGGGCGTGGCCGCGCTGTTCAAGGAGACGTCGCTGCAGGACTTGATGAGCGCGCAAAGCGTGGTCATACTCAAGGACACCGCCACGGTCGACCAGGCACTCAAGGCAGGCCGGCCCCGGGCGCGCGGGGGCGCCCGGGGCGGGGGACGCCATTCCCAGCAGCAGCAGCGCCCCACCGCCGCCCCACTGCGCCATGCCGGCGCCCGGCGCGGCCCTGACGGGCGGTCCAGGCGCCAGGGCCGCGCCGGGCGGCCGGCAGCAGCGCCGCGGGCGCCGGGGGCGCCGCGGCGGCGCGCGCGGCAGCGGCACCCGCGCGGCGCCGCCGCTGCCGCCCGCCGCCCACCGCCCGCCCCGCGCGGCGCAGACGCTGGCGGCGCGGCGCATCCTCTCGGCGCCCGTGGTGTCCACCGCCGACGCGGACAAGGTGCGCGGGCGCACGCGCACGCCGCGCCGCCGCACGCGTCGCGCCGCCGCGCGACCCAGCCCGCCCCATGCCGGCGCCCGCCCGCAGGCCGGCTGCGGCTGCCTGGGCCCGATGCTCGGCCCGGCCGTGCCCCCGGGCGCGCACTGGCCGCAGGGGCGCGGCCTGAGCGACGCGGGGGCCATCCTGGGCTTCCTGGACGTGCGCGACGTGCTGAGCAGCTTCCTCGCGGGTGCGCGCCGCCAGGGGCGGCGGCGGCAGCGGCAGCAGGGGCGGCAGCGGCAGCGGCAGCAGGGGCGGCAGCGGCAGCGGCAGCAGGGGCGGCAGCGCCAGCGCCGCCAGGGGCGGCAGCGGCAGCGGCGGCAGGGGCGGCAGCGGCAGCGCCGCCAGGGGCGGCGGCGGCAGCGGCGGCAGGGGCGGCAGCGGCAGCAGGGGCGGCGGCGGCAGCGGCAGCGGGGGCTGCGGCAGCAGCAGCAGCGGCGGCGGCAGCAGCGGCGGCGGCGGCGGCGGGGGCTCGCCGCGGCGGCCGACGCGCGCCGCCGCCGCCGCGGCGCAGACCTGGACGTGGAGAGGCTGGGGGGCATGAAGATGCTGCAGCGCATGCGCCTTCTCGAGGAGCGCGGCGCGGCGTACGCGACGACGATGCTGAAGGACCTCAAGGTCTTTGGTGAGCCCTGGGGGGGGGGAGCTAGGGCTCAGGGCTTTAGGGTTTGGGGCTCAGGGGAAGGGGGGGAGGGGGGGGGAGGGGGGGGGGAGGGCAAGGGAGGGCAAGGCAAGGCAGGGGGGGGGGCAAGGGAGGGAGGCGGCGGGCAGCTCGAGGGAGGCAGGGAGCGCGCGGGCCGCGGGGGGGGGGGGGGGGGCCAGGGGCCAGCGCGCACCTGACCCCGCACCGCCCCCCCCCCCTCCTGGGTCAGGCGGCGACGGCGACTTCCTGCCCGCCAACGAGGCGAGCAAGACGACGCTGATGGAGGTCGTGCTGCACGGCCTGCTGCAGCCCAAGGACAGGCGCGGCGCGCGCGGCGCGCCCCCGGCGGCGCGGGCGGCGCGCGGCCCCCGCCGGCCCCGCCGCCGAGCCTGCCCCCCCCCCCCCCCCCCCCCCCCCCAGGGGCTCGCACACCGGGCGGCACATCATCAGCGGCACGGTGCACCGCGTCGGCATCTACGACACCCACTTCCGCCTCACCAACATCATCAGCCAGACAGACATCGTCAAGTGAGGGGGGCCGGTGGGGCCTCCCCCTCGGGGGCAGCGCGGGCGGGGCGGGGCGGGGCGGGGCGGGGCGGGGCGGGGCGGGGCGGGGCGGGGCGGGGCGGGGCGGGGCGGGGCGGGGCGGGCGGGTGGGTGGGGGGGTGGGGTAGGGGGGGGGGCCCTTGCGCGCGCGCCCCGGGGCAGGGCGGGCGCGCGGCCCCTTGCGCGGCGCGGAAGGGGAGGGGGGTGCGGGGGGCACTCGCGGCCGCCGCCGCCGCCGCCGGCAGCCGCCGCCGTCCTCCCCCCTCGTCCGCTGCCGTCGGCCGCCGTCGACCGCTAAACCCCGCCCGCGCGCCCGCCGCCCTAAACCCCGGGCCCCAGGTTCCTGCACATGAACCCCGACGCCCTCGGCGAGCTTGGGGGCCAGACGGCGGAGGAGCTCGGCTGGACGGCGCGGCCGGTCGTGAGCCTCGGCCCCGACGTCAGCGCGATCGAGGTGCGCGGCGCCCCGCACGCGCGCGGCGCCCGCGGCACGCGCGGCGCGCGCGGCGCCCCGCCCGCGCGCGTGCGCACCCGCCGCCGCCCGCTCGCCCGGGGCCCGCTCGCCCGGCGCCGCCCGCCGCGCGGTCGTGCGAACGCAGCCGCACCCCGCCCCCGCCGCCCCCCCCCCCCCCCCCCCCCCCCCCCCCCCCCCCCCCCCGCTGCACCCCGCTGCACCCCTCGAAACCCCGCCAACCTCAACCCTGCTGCACCCCGCTGCACCCCTCTTAACCCCGCCAACCTCACCCCCGCTGCACCACGCTGCACCCCACTAAACCCCGCTGCACCCCACTAAACCCCGCTGCACCCCACTAAACCCCCAGGCGATGACGCTGATGAACGAGCGCCAGATCAACGCCGTCGCGGTCGTGGACGGGGTGGGCAAGATCATCGGCAACTTCAGCGTCAGCGAGATGCGGTGCGGGCGGGGCGTAGGGCTTTGCGGCCGGCGGGGCCAAGACAGGGGGCGGGGCCAGGGGGCGGGGCCAGGGGGGCGTGTGGGGGCCGCGAGGGGGACCAAGGGGCAGGGGCGCCTCCACGCGCGCTGCTCGCTCACGCGCGGCCCGCCGTCCCCCGATTGCCCCCCAGGTCGATCATGGCGGAGCACTTTGGCGCGCTCTCCCTGCCCGTGGGTGCGCCTTCCCCCTGCCCCCACCCACCCCACCCTGCGCTGCGCTGCGCGCCGCACTGCCCGCCGCGCGCCGCGCGCTCGCCCGCCGCGCCGCCGCCGCGCGAGCGTCGAAAACCGCGCCCGGGCCCCCGCTAAACCCTAAACCCTGTGCCCCGCCGCCCCGCGCCGCTAAACCCCAGGCGAGTTCCTCGCGCTCGAGCACGGCACCGAGTTCCAGGGCTACTCCCACATCCACGAGCAGGAGGTCGTCGCGAGCAAGGGCCACAAGTGCGCGGGCGCCGGGGGTTTAGGGGTTTAGGGGTTCAGGGTCGTGTGCGTGTGTGCGCATGTGTGTGTGTGTGTGTTGTGTGGCGAGGGCGGGGCCGCCGGCCCAAGCCCGCGCCTGTGCGTGCGCCCTGCTGGCCCCAGCTCAGTCTCATGCCCTTAACTAAACCCTCGCCCCCCTCACCCCCCTAAACCGCCCCCCCCCCACAGGTTCATCACCGACCGCATCGCGCGCGCGCGCCCGCGCACGCCCGGGGAGGAGGTCGGCCAGGCGCTCGTGCTCGTCACGCCGCAGGTGCGCCGCGCCGCGCCGCTGCGCCGCCGTGCCGCGCCGCTGTGCTGCCCACGCCCGCCCACACACCGCGCCCGCCGCGCCGGACTAAACCGTACCCGCGCCCGCCCGCCAAACCGCGCCGCCCGGGCCTCCGCCCGCTAAACCGCGCCGCGCCCGCGCGCTCAACCCCGCAGACGCCGCTGCTGGAGGTCATCGACAAGATTGTGAGCAACCGCATCCACCGCGTGTACATCATCGACGACGCGGAGCGCCCGGTCGGCGTGGTCACGTGCACCGACGTCGTGCGGCTCGTCGTGCGCGTGACGCGCAAGGCGCTGCTCGACGGCAGCGCCCACGGCGGCGCCGCCGGCGAGGGCGGCGAGGGCGACGAGCAGCAGCAGGCGGGGCAGCAGCAGCAGCAGCAGCCGGCGGCGGCGGCGGGCGCGGACGCGGACGCGTCGGAAGCGCGCGCGCCAGAGGCGGCGCCGCCGCAGTAGTGGCGGCGGCGCCGTGCGCGCGGGCGCGGCGCGCGGTTGCCAAGTTGCCAAGTTGAGGGGGGGGGGCAGCTGCGACGCTGCCGGCTCAAACAGTATCAGTATCGGGAGGGAGAGCGAGCGAGCGAGAGCGAGCGCGCGGCGCGGCGCGGCCGGGCGGCGCGCGGCGGTGCGTGCGTCATGTGTGCTGCGGCGACTGAGCGACGGCGCTTCGCGGGCCTGCAGCGTGCTCAGGGGCGTAACCTGCTGCTTACTCGCAAGGGCGCGGCGCGCCTCGGGCAGCTGGGCCAGGGGGGCCCTCTGCACGCACACGGACAGACACAGACCGACAGACACAGACCATAACCCTGCACAGATTGACAGTCCCGCGAGACCAGGCGCCACCAGACCTGCACATGGACCCCCCGGCCGCAGGGGTGCATGTCGCAGCACCGCGCCGCGCCGGCGGCCCCTCCGCTCCCACCCGCTCCCACCGCTCAGCCGCGCGGCGCGCCCGGCGAGGGGCGCCCGGCGCTGGAACACAGCTGCACACCGCTGCACACGTCCACGCGGCGCCCGACTCACATGAAGGGCCACGTCGTCGGCAGCGCGCCGGGCGCGTGCGCGGCGGCGCCGCGCGTCGCCGCCGGCGCCGCGCCCGCCTTGCTGGTGCTCGCTCGGTGGTGGTGGTGGTGGTGGTGCGGCGCCGGCCGGAACATCGCCGCCAGCCAGGCGTCCAGGAAGGCGCGGCGAGGGGGCGGCGCCGGCGCGCCGGCGGCCCCCGCTGAGGCCGCGCGCCGCTTCGCGGCGCCGCCGCCGTGGCCGTGCACGCTCGCCGCCCCGCCGGTGCACTTGTCTCGCCGCACGGTCGCGAGCATGCGCTCCGCCAGGCGGTGCGAGCGCTGCTCGCGCTCCAGGGCGCCGCAGGGCCAGGCCATGGACAGCGCGCGGGCGTGTGGCACGAGTGGCGGCGTGCGCACGCGGCGAGTGTGTGCGTGTGGCGCGCTCGCGAGTGAGATGGGCAGCGACACCCGAGCTCGCAGGGCCGCGACCGCGGCTCAGGGGCTGGGGCACGGGCGGAGGTGGTCCCGACCGATGGACCGCGCGGTCCACGCCCGCTGGGGTCAGCCCGCAAAAGCCCCGCCGCGCCGCCAGCAGCAGGCGTCACAAGCTCAGAGCGCTCTCCGGACGCCAGCAGCGCTCCAAAAGCACCCTCCTCAGCAGCTGGCCCCCGGCGCCCTCACTCGCGCGCCCCCAGCACGCCGGCGCCATGCTCGCGCGGGGGCCCGCCAGCCGTTCCGTGCTCGCAGCTGCCAGCGGCGTCGGCCTGGCGGTCCCGGCGGCGCTGCGGCGCGCGGGGCGCCGTGCGCCGGCCGGCCGCGCCTGCTGCGCGCGGCCCGGCCCCAGCGACGCCGGCGCGCGCGATCCCGCCGGCCCCTGCGACACCAGCCGCTTCCTGGAGCTGCTGCGCGAGCGGCAGGCGGCCGCCGGTGCGGCGGCGCGGCGGCGGGCGCAGCAGCAGGACGGCGGCCGCCGCGGCGTGCCCATGCGGGCGGCGCCGCCCCGCGCCGCCGCTCCCCTGCCGACGCCCTGACGGCCCCACCGCTCGCGCCGCAGGCGGCGCCGGGGCGAGCAGCAGCGCGGGCGGGCCGCCGGGGCGCGTGTACCTCGTGGGCACCGGCCCCGGCGACCCGGGGCTGCTCACGCTGCGCGCGGTGCAGCTGATGCAGACCGCCGACGTCGTGCTCTACGACCGGCTCGTCTCGGACGACGTGCTGCGCCTCGTGCACGGCGGCGCGCGCATGGTCTACGTCGGCAAGGCCGCCGGCTTCCACACGCGCTCGCAGGCGCGGCCGCGGCGGACGACGGCGCGCTGCAGCGGGCGTGCGCCCGGCGCGGCTGGCGGCGCCGACCCAGCCAGCCCCCCCCCCCCCCCCCCCCCCCCCCCCCCCTGACCCGCCGCGCCGCGCGGCGCGCGCGCGCGCGCGCAGGCGGAGATCCACGAGCTGCTGCTGCAGTTTGCCGAGGCGGGCGCGACGGTCGTGCGGCTCAAGGGCGGCGACCCATACGTCTTTGGCAGGCGCGCGCCGCCGCCGCCGCTGAGCCGCTGGCGCCGCCGAGTCCCCGCCGCCGCCGCCGCCGCTGCCGCCGCCGCCGCGCGCCGCGCTCCGCGCTCCGCGCTCGCTGCAGCGGCGCGGCGCGCCGCGCTGCGCTCCTGCGCCGCTGCGCTCCGAGGCGACGCGTCGCCCACCCGCCCGCCGTCTGCCCCTTCCGCAGGGGCGGCGAGGAGGTGGCGTACCTCGCGGCGCGCGGCGTGCCGGTGCACGCGGTGCCCGGCATCACCGCCGCGGCGGGCATCTGCGCCGAGCTGGGCATCCCCATGACGCACAGGTCCGCGGCGGCGGCGGCGCGGCGGGCGGCGGCGGCGGCGGCGGCGGCGTGTGTGCGGCGGCCGCGGCGGCGTGTGTGTGTGTGTGTGTGTGTGTGTGTGTGTGTGTGTGGTGGGGGCGCGGCGGCGGCGGCGGCGGCGGCGCGGCGGCGCTGTGTGTGTGTGGTGGGTCGCGGGGGCGCCGAGCGCAGGGGGCGCAGGCGGAGAGGAGGAGAGGCCGCGCCGGCGGCGGGGCGCGCCTGCGCCGTCCGCCACGCGCCGACCGCGCCGACGCCGCACCGCGCCGCGCCGCGCCGCGCCGCCGCAGGGGCGTCGCGACGAGCGTGCGCTTCCTCACCGGCCACGCGCGCGAGGGCGGCGAGGCGGCGCTCGACGCGAGCGTCGCGGCGGCCGCCGACCCGGGCAGCACGCTGGTCGTCTACATGGGCCTCGCCACGCTGCCGGCGCTCGTGGAGCAGCTCACGGCCGACGGGCGCATGCCGCGCGACCTGCCCGCCGTCGCGGTCGAGCGCGGCACGACGGCGGCGCAGCGCGTCGTGTTTGCGCCGCTCGGCGGGCTGCACGCCGCGATCAGCGCCGCGGGGCTGCAGTCGCCGACGCTGCTGGTCATCGGCGAGGTCGTCGCGCTGTCCCCCGGCTGGGCCGCCGCGGCGGCGGGGACGCAGCCGCAGCAGGCGCCGCGCCACCCCGCGCTCGACTGCGCGCGGCTGCAGCTGCCCGACGCCGTCGCCGCGGTGCTGCGGCCGGCGGAGCGGAGCGCGCCCCAGCAGCAGCAGCCGGCGGCACCGCGGGAGCGGGAGCACGAGCTGGGGCGCCGCTGATCGCGCCCGGCGGCGGCCGGGAGGGGGGATTCCTTGCGCCCGCAGATTGCTTGCGCCCGCGGGCCCGGCGCACCGCTGCAACACGCGGGTGCGCGCGGCGCCCCGTGACTGACTTGTTCCCGGGCACCCGCGGATCGCCGCCGCCAGCTCGCGCACGCCAGGCGGCTACTCCTGCCCCAGCGCCGCCGCCAGCCGCACGGCCGCCTGCAGCAGCAGCTCATCGCCGCCCGGCGGCCCAATCAGGCTCAGCCCGACTGGCAGCCCCTCGACGCGTGCAAAGGGCAGGCTCACCTGCGCGCGGTGGCGCGGGCACGCGGCGGCGGCGCGTGTGCGGGGCGCGTGCCGGCAGCGCCGCCGCGGCGGCCATGGCCACGGTCGCGGCTGGCCAGCCGCGACGCACCTGCGGCAGGCCTGACAGGCCCGCGATTGCGGTGAGGCTGATGAGCGAGCGCCGCCAGTCGTCCAGCTGGGCCGCCGGCGTGTCGAGCGGCACCGCCGGCCCCGGCGCGGTCGGCAGCGCCAGCAGGCCGTCGTCGCCGAGCAGCGCGCGCACGTGCGCCGCGATGCTGCGCGCCGCGCGCGCACGGGGCGGCGGGCGTGTGGCGAGGCGGCGGCCGCGGCGGCGGCGGCGGAGCGCGTGCGCGCGCCCGGCGTCGCCCGGGCCCCGTCGCACCGCGCGCGCTTGGCGTCCGCGGCGGCAAACTCTGCGTCGCTGATGCCGCTGGCCATCCTGAAGCGGTCGGCGACGCCCGGCCCGAAGCGGGGCGCGTGCCCGCTCACCCACGCGCCGTGGGTGCGCCAGATCTCGTGCGCCTGCGCGCCGCGCCGCGCCGCGCCGCGCCGCGCGCGGCGTCGGTTGCCCGGGCCCTCTGGCGCGCGGGGCGGCGCCGCTCGCTGCCCTCTCTCGCGCTGAGCCCTAGTTCGTCAGCGCGGCGTCAGGGCCCATGCGCACCTGCGTGACACGGAAAACCTCCATCCAGCTCCCCAGCAGCTCCAGGCCCTCGCCCGCAAGCGCCGCGCCTGCCACCTCGACCTCGGTCGGCTCGCCCAGCACGCCCTTGACTGCGGCGGCGCGGGTGCGCGCGGGTCCAGGGGCGCGCCGGCGGCGCCGGCGGCAGCGTGCGCGCGCGCCGGCGGCCGCGTTTTGCCGCGGCGCGCACCCGCGCCAGAGCTGGCCCCCGACAGCGCGCCGTAGATGGCTTCGCCAGTGGCCGGCTGCGCCAAGCTGAACGCGTCCTTTGCGACGAGCCAGCGCACCGGCAGCGGCCCGTCCCCCAGTGGCGCCGCCGCACAGCCGTCGCCGCTGGGCGGCGCCAGCAGTACGCGTCCCACGCGCCGCAGCAGCTCCGCGTCGCGCGTAAACCTGCGGCGCGGCGGGCCCAGGCGCTCCACGGGGCGCCGCGCCGCGCCGCGCCGGAACCGCCCGCGCCGCGCCGCGCCGCGCGGCGGGCGCCGCACCAGCCGACCGTGTCAAACGACGGCGCGAGCGGGCGCGCGTGCGCGAGGGAGATGCGGCCGTGGCTGGGGCGAATGCCGTACAGGCCGCAGTAGCTCGCCGGCACGCGCACCGAGCCGCCCGTGTCGCTGCCAAGCCCGACGTCCGCCTGCCCCGCCGCGACCGCCGCCTGCGGCCGGCGCGCGCGGCGCGCGGCCCGCGGCGTGGGCGTGAGCGGCGCCGCCCGCGCGCCGGCCGCGCGCGCCGGCCGCGCACCGCGGAGCCGGAGCTCGAGCCGCCGGGGATGCGGCCGGGCGCGGCGACGTTGGTCGGCGTGCCATAGTGTGCGTTCTCGCCGTTGAGGCTGCGGCAGGGGAGCGGCGGGGCGGCAGGGCGGGACGGGGCGGCAGGGCGGCGGGGCCGGGGGCGTTTCAGCCGTGGACGTTTCAGCCGTGACGTGCCGGGCGAGCCCGGCAGCAGCTGCGCGCCGACTGCAAGGCTGCAGCCCTGCGCGCGCCGCCAGCTGCGCGCGCCGCCGCCAGCTGCACACGCCTGTAGGCGAGCTCATCCATGTGGGTCTTGCCCACCACCACGCCACCAGCCGCGAGCAGCGCGGCGACGGGCGGCGCGGTCGCCGCCGCGGGCGCGGCGTGCGTCTGCAGCCACACCGGGTTGCCAAAGCCCGTCGCATGCCCCGCCACCTGCGCGGCGCGGCGCGGCAGGTTTGCTGAGCGGCCGGGGCCGCTGCTGCCGCTCCCGCCGCCGCTGATTCGGCGCCACCGCGCCGCCCGGCGCCGTGGGGCGCCTCACGTCGAACAGATCCTTGACCGCCACCGTCACGCCGGCCAGCGGCCCGCTGCCGGCGCCCTCCAGGCGGAAGCGGGAGATGAAGGACCCCGTGGCGTCTGCGGCAGCGGCGGTTGAGGAGCTTGTGCGCAGCGGGCGGGGCAGCGGCAGCAGCGCTCGAGCGTGCGTTTCACACCTGCGTCCGCCGCCGCCGCAGCCATCGCGCGGTGCCGGCGGGGCGCCTGGACGGTCGCAGGGCGCAGCAGCCTGGCTCCAGTCAGCGCGGGGCGGCGCAGGCCGAGCATCGGTGCCGCGGCGGCCGCAGCAGCAGCGCAGCGGCGCGCCGCCCGGTGCGCGGCGTGCGCGGCGTGAGTGAGATCGCTGCGAGCGGCTCGGAGCGTAGCGCGTCTCGGTGCCAGTGACTTGGCGGGCCGGCGGCGAGCGCAGCGCGCTGTCGAGCTGGCGGGAGCACCTCCCGGCCAAAGCCCGCGCCTGCCCGCTCGCCTGCCCCCGAGCCGACCTCCCGCGCCCGCGCGGGTGCTGTCAGTTCACTGCAGTGCTGTCAGCTATCGGCCCGCGCTGCCGCCGGCACACACCAGCCGGCCGCGGCAGCGGCGCCGCTGCTGCCGGCCGCCCGTGGCCGCACATGCTGCGCGCCGCCGCGGCCGCCAGCGCCGCCCTGCCAGCCCTGCCAGCCCTGCCAGCCCTGCCAGGTGGTCGCTGCCAGCTCTTGGCCCTCGTGCCGAGGGCGCCGTCGGCCGCCTGGGGCGGGGCGCGGCGCGGCGCGGCGGGCGTCGCAGCAGCGGGCAAGCGGCAGGCCAAAACCAAGGCGCCGGCCAAGGCCGACCTGCCTGAGAAGGTCTGCACCGTCTGCGGCCGCCCGTTCTCCTGGTGCGCGCCACGCCGAGCCGCTGGGTCCGCAGGCTGGCCAGCGGCTGGCCGCCAGCCTCCGGCGTGGCGCGGCGCGGCTGACCGCGGCCAGCGCGGGCTGCCCCGCGACGCGCGCGGTGCTGCTCACGCGCACTGCCTCCACCCCCGCCGTGCGCGTGTTCTGCGCAGGCGCAAGAAGTGGGCGAACGTGTGGGCGGAGGTGAAGTATTGCAGTGATCGCTGCCGCTCCAACCGGGGCAGCGCCGGCGGGCGGTCGGAGCTCGAGCCTGGCGGGAGCCAGGCGCCAGGGCCGGCGGCGGGCGCGCCGCCGTGACGCCGCCGCGCCGGGTCGGCGCCGCTGGGCGGCGGCGCGTGCGGAAGAGAGTGACGCGGGGCGGCAGAGCAACCGCGGCGTCAGCTCCGCGTAACGCCGCCCGCCGCGACGAGCCCGCAGCTCTCTGGCACTCCTGTCGCGGCTGCCGTCCGCCCCGCGCGAGACCAGACCGCTTCCAGCCCTCGCACGCGTCGCACCGCCGCCGCTGCCGACGCCGCCGCCGGCGCCCGCGCTGCCGCTGCCGCCGCTGCCCCCTCGCCCCGCGCGCCCCGCTCGGGACGGCCTTTGCGGTCTTACGGACTCCCGGGCGCGCCGCGGGACAGCCGGGGACGCCGCAGCAGCTCAGCAGATGGCTGCGCCGCAGCGAGCAGCGGCCGGCGGCGCGCCGCCGCGCCGCCTGCGCGTGCTGTGCCTCCACAGCTGGCGGACGAGCGGGGCGATCTTCAGGGAGCAGCTCCGGCGGGCCGGGCTGGACACGGCGCTCGACGACCTGCTCGAGCTGGTGCGTCGACAGCACGCAGCGCGCAGCAGCTCCAACACCCTGGCTGTCGCGAGCGAGCGAGCGAGCCCGCCGCCCGCCCGCCCGCCCGCCCGTCGCCGGCAGGTCTTCATCACCGCGCCCAACGCCGCGAGCGGGCCGATCCCCGAGGACGTCGCGGGTGCGTGCGGCGCCGCCGGCAGCTCCGCGCGGCCGCACACCGCCGCCGGCCCGCGCGCGCACGCGCCACCGTCCCCCGCCCGCCCCTGCCGCTGTCCCCCGCCAGGCACCTTTGCGCCGCCCTACTTCGAGTGGTTCAGTACGGAGAAGGCCCAGGCACGCGCCGCGCCGCGCCCGCCGCCTCACGCTCACGCTCCCACACGCTCACGCTCCCACACGCCCGCGCACCCGCGCCATCCCTCACGCTCGCCCTGCCCTCCCTCCCGCGCCCGCGCCCGCTCTGTGCCCTCCCTCCCTTGCTGTCCCACACCACAGGACGGGGAGGAGATCGTGTTCACCTACAACCGGCTGCTCGAGAGCGAGGCCTTCATCGCCGCGGCGGTCCGCGACCTCGGGCCCTTTGACGGCCTCTGCGGCTTCAGCCAGGGCGGCGCGATGGCGTCGAGCCTCGCCGCGCTCCAGGCGGCGGGGCTGGCGCTGCAGGACGTGCCGCGCTTCAGGTGACGGGGGGCCCCGCCGCGCCCGCCCCGCCCGGCGCCCGCGGCCGCCGCGCAGCGCTGCCCGGGGGCCTTCCGCGGGCGTCGACAATGCCCCGCCTGAACCGCCGCCGGCACCACCGCCTGAACCCCAGGTTTTGCCTCCTCTACGGCAGCGTCCTGACCACGCACCCGCGCTACGCGCCGGCCTTCCGCGAGCGCGTGCCCGTGCCCTCCTGCCACGTCATCGGGCACAAGGACTAGTGAGCGCGGCGCGGCGCGCTCCAGACGGCGCGGCGCCGCCGCAGGAGGGGCGGGGCCCTCGTGCCGCGCGCGCACGCCGGCCCCGCCTGAGCTCCGCCCGCCCGAGCAACGCGCGCGTCCGCACTGCACCGCCGCCCCGCCCGCAGCGTGAAGGAGCACTCGATTGCGCTGGCCCGCGCGTTTGAGGCGCCGATTGTGATCATGCACGGCAGGTGCGCGCGCGCGCTTGGCCAGGGTTTACCGGGGGTCACCTGAACCCTGCCACGAGGCCAGGGGGCCCCGCGCGGGTCGCTCGGGCCGCCGGGGCGGCTCGGGTCGCTGGGTGCGCGCCGCCGCGCCTGACGCCGCCGCCCGCGCGCCCGGGCAGGGGCCACGTCGTGCCGCCGCTGGCGCGAGAGCACCTGGCGGTGCTGCGGGCATTCCTGACAGCGATGCGAGACCTGCCGCCGCCGGCGGGGCCCGCGCCGGTGCGGCCGCGGCGGCACGGAGCCTGGGCTGCCAGCGCGCTGCTGCCGGCTCGCCCAGCCACCGCGCCACCGCCGAGCTGAGCCGCCCGTCGCCGCCGCCGCGCAGGGGCGGGCGCAGCTGGAGCCGCTCGACCCGCCCCGGCCGGTGTGGGAGGCCGAGGCCGAGCAGGCGCAGGAGCAGAGCGGCGCGGGCGGCGAGCGGCAGCAGCAGGGGTTCGTGCACCGGCTGAAGCTGAGTGGAAGGCCGCCGTCGAAGCTGTGAGGCGGCAGCCCTGAGGCCGCGGCGCGTTTGTGACCTCGCTGCGCGGCGCCGGCGGCTGGCGAGTTGAGCCGGGCAGCCTGTGCAACTGCCGTGTTACGGCCGCACTTGCTATCCCCAGAACCGGGGGCGCCTCGCCGTGCAGCCCTGCGCAGCCGCCGCGCTCCGCTCCGCGCTCCTTGCTCCGGGCCCCGCTCCGCGCTCCGTGCTCCGGGCCGCCGCCGCGCGCGCACACGCGCCGCGCCTGCGGGCTTGGCCCACCTCAGCCCACCTCGGCCTTGCAGATGGGGCACTTGCGGCTGTACTGCCCGAGCCACTGCGACGCGCAGGGCTCGTGGAACTCGTGCCTGCAGGGCAGCGCGAGCACCGGCTCCGCGCCGCCGAGGTCGCACTGGCAGATGCTGCAGATACCGGGCCTGCGGCGGCAGGGGGCGGCGCGGCAGCGGGGTGAGGCGCGGACCTCCGAGGACGGCGCCACGGGCGGCCGCGCGCGCCGCGCGCGCGCCGCGCCGCGCACCCGTCGTCGCCGGCGCCGGCGCCGCCGCCGCCGCCCTCGCCGCCGCCGCCGCCGCGCGGCGGCACCGCGCGGCGCGGCAGGCTCGCCAGGATCTCCGGCGGCACAACAACCTTCACGTCCTCCAGCCCCACCAGCGCCTCGTAGCTCAGCGGCGCGCCGAGCCCCGCGATGCCGGCGAGGCCGAGGCGCTCCAGGCCCCCCGCCGCGCCGCCCGCGGCCGGGCCGAGGTCGAGCGGCGGCAGCAGCGCGTCGCGCGGGAGCTCCAGCCCGAGCAGCGCGCTCACGCGCGCCATGCGCGCGAGCGCGTCGGGCCCGAGCCCCGCCAGCAGCGCGCCGGCGCCAGGGGCGCCGGCGGCGCCGGGGCGCTGCCGCGACGAGAGCTCCTGCGCCAGCAGGTCCAGCACGGACCCCGCCGCCGCCGCCGCCGCCGCCGCCCCGCCCTGCTGCTCCTGCGACTGCCAGCGGCGCAGCCGCAGCTGCTGCGCGAGCAGGGCGCCCCGCGCGGCGCCGGGGTCGGCGGCGCCGCCTGCGCTCGTCACGAGCCCCGCGCGGGCGCGCGCGCTGCCGATGCCGCCGCCGTCCGCGACGCCCGCCTCGCCGTGCGCCTGCAGCAGCGCGCGCAGCTGCTCCTGCGCGCCCAGCTGCGCCGCCGCCAGCTGGCTGACGGCGCCCATGGCGTGTGGCGGCGCGCCGGCCGCGGCCGCCGCAGCCGCCTCCTCTAGCGCGGAACGGATGAGGCCGCCGCGCGTCGACAGCGGCGCCGTGCCTGGCGAGAGCCAGGCGTCGTCCTCGCCGTCCGACGCGGCGTCCACCAGCGCCGGCGGGCGGTCGTCGCTGCCGGGCCGCAGTGGTTGGTCGCGCGGCGCGGCGGGCGCGACGCTGAGACCGGGCCGCCGCTGGCGCAGCTGCGGCGCCGAGGCGGCGGCCTCCGCGGCGCCGCCGCCGGCGCCGCCGCCGGCGCCGCCGGCGACCAGGAGGCTGCTCGCGGCAAGCGCCGCCATGGCCAGCGCGTCGCTCTGCCGCGTTGACTCGCTGGCAGACGCGAGCAGCGCCTCCCACGGCGGCGCGTCCGGCTGCGGCGCCACGGCGGCGGGCGCGGCGCCCGGGGGCGGCCCGCGCTCCAGGAGCTGCACCAGCGCGCCCAGGCTGCCGCCCGGCGAGCCGCCGAGGCCGCCGCCAGCGTGCTGCTGCGCTGCCGCCGGGACGGCGCCCCCCTGGCGGGCCGCGCGCGTGCTGCCAGCGAGCAGCTGCCGCACCCAGGCCGCCACCTGGGCGTTGGGGCTCTCGCCCAGCGCGGCGCCGGACGGTGCGGGCGCCACGCGCAGGCGCGCGAGGGCAGGCATCACCAGCGGCGGCGCAGCGCCGTCCGGCGTTGCGTCGGCGCCGACGCCGTGCCCGGCCGCGCCGCGCGCGCTGCCCTGCTGGGGCTGCTGCGCGTCCGGGCGCTCGCCGTCCGCCGCCCGCTGCTGGTCCGTCGCTGCCGTCCCGGGGCCCTGGTCCGCCAGGGAGCGCGCGATGGCAATCCGCAGCATCAGATCCTCCACGCCGCCACCGGCCTCGTCGCCGCCGCCGCCCAGCAGCCCGAGCAGCGCGCCGCCGCGCCGCGCAGGCCGTGGGCGGCCCAGCTGCGGCGTGCCGCCGCCGCCGCCGTCAAGGCCGCCGCCGCCGTCGTCCGAGAGGTCGCCACCGAGCGCCGCGACCAGCGCCGGCGGGCCGTCGTCGTCGCCCTCGCTGCTGGCCGCGCCGTCGTCGTCGTCGCCGCGCCAGCGTGCTGGCGCAGGCGCGAGCGCCGCCGGCGGCGGCGGCGGCGGCGCGGTCGGCAGCTGCGCGGGCACAGGCGCCGGCGGTGCTGGCGGCTGCGGCGACGCAGTGCCTGCCTGCCCGTGGACTGTAGGCAGCTGCACGTGAGGCGGCTGCGGCCGGCTGGGCCGCGCGGCAGGGCCCGCGCCAGCTCCCAGGCTGACGTCGCCGGCGGCGAGCGCGCCGCTGCTGGCGGTGCTCTGGTCGCCGGCGCGTCGCTCGCGAGGCGGCGGCGGCGGCGGCGGCCGTGGTGGTGGGGGCGGCGGCGGCGCCTGCTGCCACCGTTGCCAGTGCTGCTGCTGCTGCTGCTGCTGCTGCTGCTGCTGCTGCTGCTGCTGCTGCTGCTGCGGCTGCTGCTGCTGCTGCTGCTGCTGCTGCTGCTGCGGCTGCGCCGCAGCCGGCGGCGGCCACTGGAGGTGCTGCTGCGGTGGCCACTGGAGGTGCTGCTGCAGCGGCCACTGCTGCAGCGGCCACTGCTGTGGCGGCCACTGCTGTGGCGGCCACTGCTGCTGATACTGCTGAGGCGGTGTCAGCCAGGCGCCGCTGGCGACCAGCTGCGCGCCTGGCGCGGCCATGAGCGGCGCCGACGGCAGCGCGTGCTGCGCTGGCCATCCCTCGGGCGGCCACTGCTGCTGCGGCCACGCCGCGCCCATGTGCTGGCCGCCGCCGCCGCCGTTCCAGCCGCCAAAGCCGCCGCCGCCGCCGCCGCCGCCGCCGCCGCCGCTGCGGCGCTGCGCAGCGTGCTGCTGCTGGTGCGCGCCGCGCCGGCGCGGCGGCGCGCGGGGGCTGCCGCCCCGGCTGCTGCTGCCACCGCTGCCGCTGCTGCTGCCACCGCCGCTGCTGCCCCAGCCGACGGCGGCCTGGTGCGGCGCCGCGGCCGCGGGCGTGCGGGGCGCGCTGGCGTACTGCTGCTGCGCACGCGCGCCCGCGCTGTCGTCCGGCCGCGCCCCGGGCGGCGGCGCCGCCTGGGGTGGCTCGCAGGCCCACGTCCCCGCCTGCCGCAGCCGGCTGGGCGGCGCGCTGCCGCCGTTCGCCGGCGGCGGGTGCGGGCCAGCGCAGCAGGCGCGCTGCTGCTGCTCCGGCTCCGCCGCCGGGCAGACCGAGTCGCCGCAGGCCGGGGACCCGCTCGCCGCCGGAGGCATGGGCGATGAGGAGCCGGAGGAGGGCAGCGCGGGGCTGCTGGGCGCCGGGGGGCCGCGCGGCCGCTGCATGCCGCCCCCCGCTCTCAGCAACCCGCGCCAGCGGCTGGCGCTGCCGCTGGCGGGCGTGGCGGTGACGGTCCGACGGTGACCGGGAAGCGCCTGGCGCGCAAGCTGGCCGCGCGACGACCGCTCGAGGTTAGGTCAGGCGTGTGCGCGTGCGTTTCTCGCTTTGTCACCCGTTCCGGGTGGGGCGGACCCCCTCGCGGGGGCACCGACCTGCGGGCCGGTCCCAAACCGTTATGCCTCGCGCCGCTGTGGCCTGTTTCAGGCGGCCGGCGATCAGAGGATGCCCATGGTCGGTGTTGGCGGCGGCGGCGCGCGCGCGGCGGTGGCAGCGCCGCGCACGCGCGCCGCGCGCCCGCGGCGCCGGGGCGCCCCCCGGGGCGCCCCGGCAGCCCCCATCCCCCCAGCCGCCGGTGTTGAGACCACCGGCCGGCGCTCCCACGGCGGTAGCGAGGCCGGGGAGCACGCCCACTGGGCTGTTTTGCGCCGCGCCGCACGCTCCCAACGCGCCTGGTCGCGACAGCGCCTGAAAATTGGCTGCGTGTCCGAAACGCCCTTCCGCAGCGCGCCCGGGCGCCCGCGCCCCGCCAAGCCCTGCTGAGCAGCGTGACCACATCCCCCTGCGCACGCCCGGCCCGCGGGCGCGGCCGCAGCGCGCCGGCAGGGCGCCCGCTCGACCGCTTGAGCGGGCGGCGCCGCCGGTGTCGTGGTCTCTCGGGCGGCGAGGTGCACGCAGCGGGCAGCCTGGTGGTGGCGACAGCATCCTGGACAGCGTGCAGCCTGAGCGCGCGCCGAAGGCGTGCAGCCGAAGGCGTGCAGGCGGCGGCGCCGGCGGCCGCGGCGCGGCGTGTTTGAGGCGCGCGCCTGTCCCGGCGTTCGGGGCGCGATACAACGACCTCGACGCGGCGCGCCGCGCGCCCCCGGAGCGCTGCGCGCTGGCAGCAGCAAAGGGAAAGTGTTCTCCGCGATGGCGCGCCGGGGGCTGCGCTGCGCGGCCGCGTTCGTTATTCTGAGCCTTTTCACGACTCTCAGCGTGGCCGCCGGCATCAGCGGTGAGCGGCGGCCCCGCAGCAGCAGCGGCGCCGCGCGGCGCCCCGGTGACGCTCTCGCTGCACAAGCTCCAGAAGCTGCCGCCCCCGCCCGCCCCGCAGCCACGGGCGCCTCTGCTGCTGACGACGACGGCGGCGGCGCGACCGTCGCGCACGGCGGCGGCCGGGGCCGCCACAAGCCGCGCCCGCCGCCGCCCGGCCTGACGCGGCTCGCACTCAATCAGCTCATTGTGCCTCCGCGGCCGGCTGGGCGCCCGCACCAGCCCACCTGCCTGAGCACCGCCACGGTCGACGCGTGGCTCACGGCCGCCATCCAGCAGGACTACGCGCCCCTCCTCGTGGGCGGCGGCGACGTCACCGCCTCCTCGCGCACCACCACGCAGACGCTCTCGCAGCGCGACCTGCTCGACAGCGTGTGCAACCACACCAGCCTCGTGCAGTACCGCGGCGCGTCGGCGCTGCAGGACCAGCTCGTCGCCGCGGTCAACGCGGGCAAGCTCTGCGACGCGCTGCCGACGTGCGGCCCGCTCGGCCGCGCGCCGCGCCTGGCCCGCCGGCACCGCGCCGCGCGCCGCCGCCACAGCCGCGTGGCCTCGCTGGCTGACCACGGGGCCCTGCCTCGCGCATGCACGCGCGCGCCCGCAGCTACTGCGCGGCCGCGTTCAACGCGAGCGCCGGCTACACGCTGGCGTCTGCGTCGGCGGTGCGCGACGCGCTGCCGGCCGTGCCCGAGCAGTTCAACTGTGTCGCGGCCAACTTCAGCCAGCGGCTGGACCACTTTGACGCGGCCAACACGCAGCGCTTCAACCAGGTCGGGCGCCGCGCCGCGCCGCGCGCGCGGGGGCCGGGGGCGGTCGATTACCGAAACGCCGCCGCCGCGGCTGCAACTGCTGCGCGCCGCAGCTGTACTACGTCTGCGACGCCACGTGGCCGAAAGGCAGCAAGCGCGAGCAGGTGACACGCACGCGGCCGTGCGGTGGTCAGCAGCAGCGCCCGGGCGCTCTCCGTGGGGTCCCCCCCCCCCTCTCTCACACACTCACACTCACACTCACACTCGCTCCCCGTTTGTCGCGCCCTCGCCCTGCCCGCGCGCTGCCGCCAGGCCGCGCGTGGCAACGTCATCGTCTTCCTCGGCAACGAGACGCCCCTCAGCAAGCCGCAGCAGCCCAGTGCGGCCGCGCCGGCGCGCCATGCGCCCCAGCCGCGGCCGCGGCTGGGGCGCCGCCCGAGCAGCAGCGCGGCGGCACTGCTGCGGGCGGCGTGCGCGCGTCCGACGCCGACCCCGCCGCCGCAGTCATTTTTGAAAACGCGCGCCGCCTCAACGCCCTCGTCGTGCTCGTCGAGCACCGGTGAGAACGCGCGCCGCACCTGAGCCGCGCCCGCGCCCACGTCCACATCACACCCACACCCACGCTCACACGTGCGCACACACCCCTGAACCCCCCACACCCCTTTAACCCCAGCTACTACGGCAAGTCGATGCCCTTCACGCCGGCCACGGCGGGCGGCGCCCTCGCCACCTGGCAGTACAAGTGGCTGACGGTGCAGAACGCGATCGAGGACACCACAGCGGTGCTGGCCGCAGTGCGCGCGGCGCGGCGCGTGCCCGCCGCGACGCCCGCAATCGTCATCGGCGGCAGCTACGGTGTGTGACGCGCCGCCCACCACCAGCCGCGCGCAGTGCCGTGCGCGGGCCAGCGGCGTCGCAGCCGCGGCGCAGCCCTGGCCAGCGTGCCTGCCTCCATTGCATGCACTCACCAACCTGCCCGCCTCGCACCCCCTCTATATCTCAACCCCAGGCGGCGTGCTGGCCACGTACCATCGCGTGGTCAAGCCCAGCGTCTTTGCCGCCGCGGTGTCGTCCAGCGCGTGCGCGCGCCCGCGCGCGCGCGCGCGCTTGCCCCTCCGCAGGGGCCGGTGCGACCTGCCTCGTGACTGAGCGGCTCGCCGCCGCTGCGCCCCTTGCCGCCCGCCAGGCAGCTCAATTTCGTGTTTGGCTCCAACACCTGGGCGGCCACGTCGGAGCGCTTTCACATCGTGCTCGGCGACAGCATGCGCACGTTTGGCGGCGACAGGTGCGGCCGCCGGGGCAGCGCGGCGCGCGGCGCGCGGCGGGCGGCGCGCGGCGGGCGGCAGGCGGCGGGCGGCAGCCTGCCGCGCCCAGCGAATGCGCGCCGCCGCCGCCGCGGCCAGGTGCGTCGCGGTCGCGCGCGCGGGGCTCGACGCGGTCATGGCGGCCACCAAGACGCCGGCGGGGCGGCAGTCGATCGTCGACACGTTCAGCGTGTGCGCCGCGTCCGCGCCGCGCGTGCTCAAGGACGAGGCCGGCGGCCTGTCGGCCTTCATGGAGATCTACGGCAGGTTCCACGGCTGGGTGCAGGTGCGCGCGCGGCCGCGCTGTCCGCAGGGGCAGGGGGCGTTCGATTACCGAAACGCGCCGCCGCTCACGCTGCCCGCCGCCCACGCACGTTCGCCGCCGCAGCTCAACAACCAGCCCTCGCTGCTCGGCCAGGTTGCCGCGCTGTGCGAGCTGCTGATCGACCGCGCCGACGCGCCCGGCGGGTCGCCGATGGCCGCCGTCGCCGACGCGCGCTACTTTTTCGAGAGCGGCGGCGCGCCCGACGTGCGGCGCCGGCGCGGCGGGCAGGGGCGCGCGCGCGCGCGCGCGCTGCAGGGGCTGGAGGGGGGCGCTGCGCCGCGCGCCGCACATGCGCCGCGCTCTACCCGACACCCCCTCCCCATCACTCACACGCACACGCACCCACACGCTGCCAGTGGTGCATGTCGGTCAGCCCCTACACCCTCATCACCGACGCGCTGCCCTCGTGGAGCTACCAGGTGGGGGCCCCTAAACCCTCGCCACTGACGGCCGGCGTGCACCGAGCCGCGCCCCGCGCGCCTGTGCAGCGCCCAACAACCCCCCCCCCCCCCCCCCCCCACCACCACCACACACACACACGCGCGCGCGCGCGCGCGCGCGCGCACGCATCCACACCAACCACCACCACCGCCACCCGGCCGCAGTGCTGCACGCAGGGCACCATTTTCTCCGGCATCCCCTCGGACGGCAGCCCCCGCAGCATCGCGCCGCCCTACACCGCCACGCCCGCGGCGCTCGCGGCCGACTGCAGCCTGATGTTTGGGCCTGGCGTGCCGCCGCTGGCGCCCGCGCCGTTCATGCTCGGCGTCGCCGGCCTCGTCAACGCCACGGGCGGCCTCGTGCTGACAAACGGCGATCTTGACCCATGGGCTGGTGGATCGTGGGGCCCGTACCCGCCAGACGCGGCCGGCGGTGGCGGCGCCGCGTCCCCATCCTCCTACAAGACCATCACCTACCCCCGCGCGAGCCACGTATCGGGTGCGCCGGCTGGCTGCCAGGGCGCCGCGCCGTGCTGCCCTGCCACGCCGCGCCCGGTACGGCCGACGCCGCGCCGCGCCGCGCCCACGCCGCCCCCCCGCCGTGCGCTGTGCGCCGCGCAGACACGCACACGACCAACTGGGACAACCCGCTGCCGCCTGAGCAAGGGCTCTACACGTTTTTGCGCACGCTCGCAATCACCAGCGCCGCCAGGCTCGCGCGCGGCTGACCCACCACCGCGCGCGCGCGCACCCGACTGGCTTCAAGCTCCCTGCACTGCCTGCAGCAATCGGCGCGCATGTCACTGCAGCGCTTGGGCTCGCTGCTCGTCAAAACGCGCTGTGCCGGCCGGTCGGCGCGCAGGCGATGATGGCGTATACAGCGCCGCTGCGCGGTGTAGCTGTGCTGACTATGGGTACAACTACACCGCGCGCGCAGCCGCTGTGTACATGATCACTTGCGTGCCGACCGGCTGGCACAGCGCTTGCAAGCGCTGTGCCCGATTGCAAGCGCTGTTCCCAATCGTCCCCAATCGGTGTCCGCAAGCCCGCGACCCGCCGTTTCATCATTTTGCTGCGTGCGCAGTTTCCTGCTGTTTCTTGAGCTCACACCCACCACACTCTCACCACACAATCGCACACCAGAGGCCATTTCATGCGCGGACCGTCACCCGGGCAGCGCGCGGGCGACCAGCGAGGGGTTGCAGGGCGCGCGAGGGCTGGCCCGCCCGCGACCAGCTCGGGGAGCTGCGGGGCACGTGAGGGCTGGCCCCGCGGCCAGCTTGGGGAGCTGCGGGGGCACCTCGGGCCAACTTGGGCGGCGGCCGCCCAAGTTGCAACTTGAACAATTGTTCAAACGTGGCGGTTTGGCCCGACGAAAGCGCTCGCGCCCTCGCTTGCGTGCCCCCCGATCATGTGAGCTGCCATTCGCGCCGCTGCGATAGGGCAACGCAGGCCGGGTTTGGCCGCAGCAGCCAGCCACCAGCGGGTTGTTCGCCCCCGCGGGGGCGGCGCGGCCGCGCCGCCAGCGCGATGGAGGACTATCAGGAGTACTTCGAGGGCGTTGCGGAGCAACTCGACGTGGATGTGCGTGCAGAGACTGCGCGCCTGCCGCAGCTCGGGCCCCGGCCGCGCGGCGGCGGCGGCACGAGCGCGACGGACGAGCTCACCGCGTTCCATCTGGAGAGGCTGTGTGCTGAGGCGGATGACGCGCTCATCGCGTTCGAACTGAAGAGGCTCCAGGCTGAGGTGGATGCAGAGATGGCGCGCCTGCCGCAGCTCGAGCCCCAGGCGGCGGCGGCAAGAGCGCGAAGCCGCGCAAGCCGCGCAGCGACCGCGGGGTGCCCAGGGGGCCCCGGGCCAAGAAGAAGGCCGCTGCGCCAGACCCCAAGAGCGTGATCGACGATAAACCATGAGCGAGGACGCGCAGGCGGCACCGGGCACGGTGCGCAGCTGCTGCGCACGCTGGCGGACCAGGCTGCCGCGGCGGGACGAGCGCTGGCGGGGCGGCGGGCGTGCACCTGCACACGCGGCAGCGGTGTGAGGGAGAGCGCTGGGTGGACCTGGAGCGCACGGCCGGCAGCGGCGGCGGGGGCGGCCGCCAATCGGTTGCAACTTTCCAGCGCGCGGCGCCGCGGCGGCTCGCTCGCCGCGGGCTCGACCCAGCGCGGCGCCAGAACGGACCGTCTGCGCTAGTCCTCTAGGCAAAGGGAAACAAAAGGATGATGAGGCAGCCAAGTTCCCGCTCCGCGCCCACGCTTGTGTGTGCCGCGCGCCTCGCGATGCGGGCGCGCGCCCTGACCCCCCCCCGCACCCGCCCCACCGCGCCGCGTGCGTTGCCCCCTCTCGGCTCGTTCGCACGCGCAGGCGCTCCCCCAGCGCTGCGCGGGTCGCGCCGCGCCGGGGGGATCGCTCGCCCCGCCCGCGCGGCCCGCCGCCGCCCGCGCCACCGCGCGTGCGCAGGCCTCGCGCCGCTCAGTGCTCGCGGCGGCGCGCCCCGCTGGCTCGGCGCTCGGAGGGCGCGAGGCGCGTGCACGCGCGCCGAGCGCACTCCGCGCCGCTCGGTGCTCGATGCTCGCGGCGGCGGGCGCGCCCCGTGCGGCGGTGGCTCAGTGCTTGGAGGGCGAGAGGATCTTGCGGTGCATCGCGCACAGCAGCATGTAGATGAACACAAATGCCGCGCCGACGATGATGTCCTGATGATGCCCCGGGGCATAAGATTGAGTTAGGACAGCGGCGGGAGCGGGGGCGGGCGCAGCGGCGGCTCAGCGGCGGCGCGGCGCGTGCGGGGCGCCCCGGCGGGCAGGGCGGCGCGGCGGGCGCGGGGAGGCGGCGGCGGCGGCGCGGCGCTCACAAAGACGATCCACCAGTTTGTGACGCGCAGCGCGAAGTACGTGATCATAGGAGACACAAAGCCAAAGATGCTGGGGATCTGGGTCATCATGTCTGCGTCATAAACACACACACACACACACACACACACACACACACACACACACACACACACACACACACACACACACACGTTTAGGCGGGGGCGGGGGCGTGCGGCGTGAGCGGGCGGGCGGGCGGATATGTCTATGGCAGCTAGCGGGGCGCGGGCGCGGCCGGCGAGCGACAACAGCCTCTCGTCGCCGGCCTGCGGCGCGTCACCCCGCCGCGCGGCGCGGCCTGCTGCGCGGCGCTCACAGTACTGCATGACGACGCTCTTGGCCGCGGCGCGCAGCGCGTACGACTTGCGGCGCCGGTGCTTCTGTCAGGCGCGCGGTGTCGTGGCAGCGGAGCGGACGCGTGAGCAGATGGTGGCGCGCGGGTGCGGCACGGAGGCGGGCGCGCGCGCGCGCGCCCCGGCCCGCGCCGCGCCCGCGTCGCGCCTTGGCGTCGCCGCCCGCCTCCAGGTCGCCGCCCTTGGCCGCGTCGGCGGCGGCGGCCTCCGCCGCCTCGCGCTCAAAGTAGACATCCTGGCGTCAAGGGGCGGCGGCCGGGGCGGGGCGCGGTGAGGTCTTCGGGCTGCCAGGCTGACAGGCCCAGCAGGCCCCCCCCCCCCCCCCGGGGGCCGGCCGTCCATGCGCTGCGGGCCGCCCACGCCCCCCAGCGCCCCCTGGAGCCCGCCCGGGGTTCAGGGTTCAGGGTCCAGGGTTCAGGGCCCAGGCCCCGCCCGCGCACCTCGTACTCCTTGCCGCAGCAGGAGAGCAGTGTGTTGGTGAAGCGCGGGATGAGGCGCAGCGCGTGGATCGCCCAGCCTGGGCAGCGCGGGTGCGGCGCGGCGGCGCGGGCGTGCTCAGCACAAGCTCAGCCCACGCGCCCTCTCGCGCGCCCTCCCGCTCCCGGAGCCCTGGCCAAAACGCCCGCGCGCCCATAGCCCTGCCCTCCAAAGCCCTGCAAAGCCCCGGTCACCCATGTAGAGGGAGAGCCAGACGGCGGTGATGAACTCGATGAGCGCGACGATCATCTCGGCGGTGAACGTGAAGTTGCCCTGCGCGCGGCGCACGGCGCGGCGCGCGGCGTGCGGCGCGGAGGCTGGCTCAGTGGGGCTCCGAGCGAGCGAGCGCTCGCTCGGCGCCGGGGCGGCTTGGGCTCCGCCGCAGGTCAAGCGTTCAAACGACGCGCTCAAGGAAATGCAACGCAACGCAACGCAACGCGCCTGCTTGACAAAGGCGGACTGGGTGTAGTAGACGTTCATCATCGACAAACAAACAGACAACCAAACAAGCAACCGAAACAAACACACACACGCCCACCTGCTTGACAAAGGCGGACTGGGTGTAGCAGACGTTCATCATCGACAAACAAACAGACAACCAAACAAGCAACCGAAACAAACACACACACGCCCACCTGCTTGACAAAGGCGGACTGGGTGTAGTAGACGTTCATCATCGACAAACAAACAGACAACCAAACAAGCAACCGAAACAAACACACACACGCCCACCTGCTTGACAAAGGCGGACTGGGTGTAGTAGACGTTCATCATCGACGTCACGGGCTTGAGCACGAGCGCCGCGACAACGAGCACCGACGGCAGCAGCCCGTACGCCTTGCCGACGGTGCCCTTGGGCTGGTGCACGAACCAGAGGAGCATGTGGAACGCGATGGTGAGCATCGCGTAGACCATGACCTGCCGGATGCCGCCCGCCATCGGCGCGAGCCGGCACGTCGGCGGCGGCTGCACGCGGCGCGCGCGCGGCGCGGGCGGGCGGGCGGGCGGGCGGGGCGGGTCAGTGAGCAGATCAGACTCATTCAGAAAGGTCAAACTCAGTCAAACTAGAACAAATAACACAAAAAGAAACACGTTGAGCCCCCCGGCGCGCCCCCGCACCGCGCTGCCCGGGTTGAAGGTGTACTTGATGTCCAGGTTGTCGTTCGTCGCGCACCAGCTGCCCTGGTACGCCATCTGCGGCCGGGCGGCGCACAGGCGCGTGGTCACGCGGTGCGTGCAAGCGTGTGAGGGTCAGGGTGGGCGAGTGCGTGTCAGCGCGAGCGTGCGCGCGTGGCCGCGTGGGCGGCGCGCCGGGCGCGAGGTGGCATCAAATCGCTGGTGCGATCAGGCAAGAGTCTCTCAGGCCCGCCCCCCCCCCCCCCCCCAGCCACGCCGCCGGCGCGCACCTTGTTCAGCACGCTGCTGAGCGTGAAGAGCTTGAACCACGCCGCCGCGACGAGCACGAGCGTCACAAACCAGGGCAGGAAGCTGCGCTTGGTGCGGCGCGCGCGCTGCACACGGCGGCGCCGCGCGGCGGGGCGGGGCGGGGCGGGGCGGGGCGACGCGTGCGTGCGTGAGCGCGCACGCCGCGCCCGGCAGCCCTCTGCCGTGCGCTCTCTCTCGCCGCCGCCGCCGCGCGCTCCGCGGGCCCTGAACCGCCCCGCCCACCTTGTGCGCGCGGCAGGCGCCAATGTAGGGCACCCACATGAGGGCGATGGCGAGTGAGAGGAAGAAGATGAGGGCGCCGCACTCGATCGCGACGAGCGCCCACAGGGCCTTGATCTCCATGTGGTCGATGCCCTGGGGTTTAGCGGGGTTGGCGGGGTAAGGGTTTAGGCGGCAGGGTTGTAGGCGGGCGGGGTTTTAGGGAGGCGCGTGTGGGCGGCGGCGCGGCGGGCGTGCGGGCGTGCGGGCGCGCCGCGCGGCTGCTCGCGGGCGGGGCGGGGCGGGGCGGGGCGCCGCTGCGGCCGCCGCTGCGGCCGCAGGCGGGGCGCGCGGGGCCCCCGCGCCCCTCCCCGCACCGGCCGGCCGTTGTTCGCGACGAGCTTGGACCCCGGCTTGGGGAAGGCCAGGCGCTGCAGCTTGTCCCAGACCAGGCTGTTCTGCACAATCTGCTCGGCAGCGGCGCAGCGGCGCCGGCGGCGGCGCCGGGCGCTCAGCGGCGGGCGCGCCGTCCCACCCGTCGCCGCCGGCCCCTCGCCGCCGCCGCGACCGCGGCGGCAGCGCTGCCGCGCCGCTGCGCGCGGCCGCCGCCGCGCGCCGCCGCACCTGGAAGCCCGTCCAGCCGGTCACGGCGATCGTCCAGAGGATGAGCACCGCCACGCTCACGCCGCTCACGGTCGTCTCCTTGGCATCGTACAGCGTGTCGCCGATCGAGTGGTGCGACTTCTCCGGCGCGAGGCCGCCCGACGCGGCGGGCGAGACTGCGCGCGGCGGGCGCAGCGGCGGGACGCGGGAGCTGGGGCGGCGGCTCCTGCTGCTGCCGCTGCTGCTCCTCCCGCTGCCGCCGCCGCTGCTGGGGTGGCAGGCAGCGCGCGGCGCAACGCACGCGCCGACGGCGACTCCACGCGCTGCTCGACCGGCGGCGCGTCCACTGCGGTCGCGGCGCCCGCCGCGTCGTCGAGGGCCGGCGCCTCGGCGGCGGCGGCGGCCTTCTTCTTGAACAGGCCCATGCCTGCCGGCTGCCGCGCGGGCGGGGCGGGCTGCGTGGCCTGCGGCGCCAGCAGCGGCAGCAGCGGCGGCAGCGGCGGCCCGCGGTGAGCTGCAGGGCCGCCGCGCGGCCGCGGCGCGGCGTCCCGACAGTCCGCCGGGTCGGGCTGGCCGCGATGGGGAGGCGCGCGGGGCGCGGCGCGGCGCCTGGAGGCGCCCGCCAGCTGGCTCGTCCTCGCACCTGCGAGAGCTCGCCGCGGGGTCGCTGGCGGTCCACACGTTGTGCAGCGCTGATCGTGTGCTGAGCGTGTGCGGGGCGAACGGCACGGCCGCAGCGATCACGGCACCACCAGGCGTGATGCGACCGCCTGTCCGGCTCCTGCTGCTGCACCACGTCGCCGTTCGCTCTCGCCCTCCTCGCATCACGTCACAGACCGACGTCTCCCGACCCACCGCGACGTGGCGCAAGCCGGGGAAGCCCCCACGCGCGGGTCGGTGCTGGTGCCGTGCGCTCGGCCTCCGCGGCCCACGATCCCGGTCGCCGACCATGCGCGCCCTGGCCGCGCATCAGCAGCCGCCGTGGTGCGGCGGCCGGCGCGGCGCGCCGGCGGCGGCACCGCCGCGCCGCTGCGCGCCGCTGCTGCGCGCCCGGCGGCACTGCGCGGCGGCCGCGGGCAAGGTGCGCGGCGCGCGTGGCGTGGTGGGATGGCGTCACGACTGGGCCGCAGAGCTCTGGGCGGCGGCGGCGGCGGCAGGATCTGCCGCCGCCGTGCTGTCCCCGGCGTCGCCTTGACTTCGACGACGAGCCGCTGCCGTGCGCACGCGCTGCCGCTTGCAGGACGGCAAGCAGGCTTCCGAGGAGAAGCAGGAAGAGTACGTGGAGGCGCTGAAGAAGGGCGGCGTGGTGCGCCGGAGCCGGAGCCGGAGCGGGCGCCGCTGGCTGCGGGCTGGCTGCGCACCCGCCGCTGGTCGCGGCAGCAGCAGGCCGCCCACTACCCGCGCCCGCGCCGGCTCCGGCCACACAGGACCAGGCCACCGCGCAGCGCATCCTCGACAAGTGGCGCGAGGCGGGCGCGGAGTCCGACCCGAGCCAGCTGCGGAAGCTCTTCCTGAGCCAGAGCCTCGTCCCGATCGCCGCGACCGCGGTGCAGGTGCGCTATTGCCCTCGCCGCCGCCACCGCCACCGCCGCCGCCGCGGCGCTCTCGCCGCCTCTGCCTCTGCGCCGCGCCGCGCGCTCCCCACCGCGCCGCAGCTCCCCCGCACCCTTGGTCGCCCAGATGCACTCGTGTGCTCGCCCACGCCCCACGCACACACTCACACACGCTCACACACACTCACACACACCCAAACACACACACACATCCACAAGCGCAGCTGCTCTTTGACGGCGGCGCCGCCTACTCCATCTTCATGACCTCGACCCTCTTTGCCGCGGGGCCCGACTTCTGGGGTGCGCAGGCGGTAGTCTTCCCGCCAAAACGCTCGAAACCCCTGCACCTCCCACCTGTGGGCGCGCTGGCTTGCTCGCTTGCTCCCCCACTCACGCGGGCCCTCCGTGCCCGGCGCCGTTGTACAGGCCGCCCGTTTGCCGTGTTTGGCCTGGACTTCCTGGCCATATACTTCGCACTCAGCGTTTTCTTCGACGTGATCACACTCACCTCGGGTGCGCGGCGCGGCACGGCGGCGGCTTGGCGCGCGCGCACGCGGCGGCAGGCGCGGGCGACGGCGGCAGGCGCGGGCACGGGGCGCCCATGCGCCGCGCCACGACCGGCTCTGCGGCCCCGCGCCCCCGCCCCGCAGTCGTCATCACGACCGCCAAGCTCGGCACCGCGCCGCAGGCGTTCTACGACGGTGCGCCGCTGCGCGACGGGCGGCCACCCGCGCCCGCTGCGCGCGGCTCGGCGCGCGCCGCGCGCGCCGCACGCGCCGCACGCCCAGCCCGCCGCCACAACCCTGCCGCGCCGCCCTCCCACGCCCCGCGCGGTGCGCAGCGGTCAAGGCCATCGCCGGCCCCGCGGGGTCCGGCGGCGCGGACGGGCTGAAGATTGTCGAAAAGGCCAAGGCAGCGGTCTCGGCCGTCAAGGTGCGTGTGCGCGCGTGCTGCTGTTTGCTCTGCCTGTGTCCTCCTGAGCGTGTGTGCGCATGCATGCGTGCGCCGCGTCAGGTCGCGTCGGCGCTGGACGCCATCGCCGGCCTGCTCGAGACGGCGGCGGCCGGCGGCGCCACGCGGGGCGACGCGACGAAGAGCATCGACACGCTGAGCAACCTGTCGGCCTATGTCACGCTCTACCGGTGAGCGGGGCGCGATCAGCCTGTGCCGGCCTCGCCGTCGCGCCCCCGCCGCGCCGGCCGACGCGGCGGCGCCGCGCCACGCCACGCCGCGCCCGCCGCCGCCGCAGCGCCGAGTCGGCGGGCGGCTTTGACCCGGCGCGTGTCGGGCTGTCGGAGGCGGAGGCGGCCAACATCGCGCTCGTGTTTGGGCAGTACGACCTGGACGACAACAACAAGTGCGCCGCATGGGGCCCAAACCCAAAACCAAAACCCCCTGCGCTGCTGGGCTGTACGGCTGCCGACCCGGCCCCCCTGGTTGCCCTGCTGCGCCGCCGCCACGCCACCCGCCGCCGTGCCGCCCGCCCGCCGCGCCAGGCTGGACGCGCGGGAGTTCCGGGGCATGCTCTCCGCGCTCGGCTCGGACGTGACCGAGGACGAGGCGGCCGCCGCGATGGAGGTGCGCGGCCCGCCGCGGCCGCCGGGCGCGCGACGCTGCCACCGCGAGCGCTGCCGCCGCCGCCGCCGCCGCTGACCGCTGCCCTGCGCCCCCGCCGCCGGCGCCGCAGGTCATGGACACGGACAAGGACAGCTTCATCACGTTTGCCGAGTTTGCGGAGTGGTGGGCGGCGCGCAAGCGCAGCAAGTGAGGCGGAGAACGTGACGGCCGCCGCGGTCTCGTGACCGCCTGGTGAACGCCGTGGCGTGCCCATTGACCGCGTTGACCGCGGCCCCCTAGGCTCCGTACGAGTGCGCAAGCCCCCAGGAGCACGCATGAAACCGCACGGCGTCGTCCCGCGGCCCGGCGGCCCGGCGTTGCGGGCTGGGAGCGCTCGCGACGCCGCGGCGCGGTCTGGCGCCCGCGCCCGCTCGGCTTGCGCGCTGCCGCCCCCGCCTCCGCGCAAGTCTGGAACACTACATCGCCGCACGTCTGCCGAGCGCCCAGCAGCAGCCGCTGCGCAGCTGGCGCCCAGCAGTCGCCTCAGTCGCCGCGCGCTCGCTCTCGCCACGCAGCCTGCAGCACCAGCGCCTCCAGCAGGCGCCAGCAGCTGACCCGCTCCCGTAGCGAGCCCCGCCCGGGCCTGCGCGGGCTGCCGTCTCGGAGCGCGCTCGCGCCGAGCCCGCGCGGCGCCGCGCCGCTGCTCTGCCGCCGCCGGCGGCGGCGCCTCGCGCCATGATCCTGTCAAAGGCCCGGGCCCGGCAGCCCGCCGGCCGGGGCGACTCGGTGAGCGGCGACCGGGCCGCGCCGGCGCGGCGCACGCGGGCCCCAGGGCCCGCGCGGCGCACCGCAGCGCGGCCGCCGACGCGCGCCGCCGAGCGCAGGCCAAGCGCGGCGGCGAGAAGCGCGTGCCCAGCCTGGAGGAGCTGCTGGAGGCCCGGGACTACGTGGGCGCCATCACGCTGCTGCAGTACAAGTGCGGCGCGCACGCGGGCGCGCGCTCGATCGAGCACGCGGGCGCGCGCCCCGGCCAGCGCTCGTGAGCGAGGCCCGCCCGCCCCTGCGCAGGCGCCGGGGCGCGCGCGGCGACGCCAAGCTCGCCGAGTGGCAGGCGTACGCGCACTTCCACCACGGCGAGCAAGACAAGGCGCGCAGGCGCAGAGCGCGGGCGCAGCGCGCGCGCGCCAGCGCCCCTGCGCGCCAAGCCGCCGCGCGCTCACCAAAACACACTATGCCCCCTCTCACACACACACTCACAAAGCACACAATCACACACTCACACGCACCCACGCTCCCAGGCGCTCGCGCTGTACCGGGAGCTGCTGGCGGGGCCCGACCCCGACCCGGTCCACCACATCTACGCCGCGGCCTGCTGCCTCCACATGGGCCTCCTGGAAGAGGCGGTGGAGGCGGCCAGCATGGTGCGGCGCGCGGGGCTGGCGATGCGGAGCCTGGCCGCGGCGTGGCCAGCAGGGTTTGACTGCTTGCCGCGCAGCGCGGCGCGCAGAGCCGCAGCGCGGCGCCGGCGGCGGCGGCGGCGGCAGCGCGGTCGGCCGACGCCCGCGCCGCGGCCGCGCCGCGCAGGGCCCGCGCTGCCCGCTCGCGACGCGCGTGCTGTTCCACGCGGCGCACCGCCGCGGCGACGAGGACGGCCTCATGGCGCAGCACGGCGCGCTGGGGGACGGGCCGGAGGACCAGCTCAGCCTCGCGGCGCTGCACTTCCACCGGGGGCACTTCCAGGCGCGGCGCGCAGTGCCGGCTGGCCGGGCCGGGCCAGGCGGACACCGTGCGGCGGGCGGCGCACCGGCCGCCCACCGCGCGCTGGCGCTGGGCTCCGGGCGGCGCGGCCCACGCGGCGCGCCGCGCGCCGCACCGGCCGCAGGAGGCGGCGGACATCTACAAGGCGCTGCTGCTGGAGAGCCGCGACCTCGCCGCGCTGAGCTACCACGTGGCCCTCTGCTACGCCAAGCTCGACTTTTACGACGTCAGCAACGAGCTCCTGCAGGTCCGGTGTGCCTGTGTCTCTGCCCGGGCGCGCTGCCAGCGTCGACTGACGGGGCTGCGGCCGGGGAGGGGCAGAGGGGGTGTGCCAGGTGCACGCAGCGCGCGGCGACGCGAGCCCCTGCGCGCCGCCGCCGCAGACCTACCTGAGCAGCCACCCCACCAGCCCGCTCAGCGTCAACCTGCGTGCCTGCAACGCCTTCCGGTGCGCCGCGCGCGCACGCGACCTCTGCCGCCGCCCGCTGACTGCGAACCGACCACGCTGCGCTGCGCCTCCCGGCTGACCTCCCGACCCCGCGCCGCGCGCCGTGCCCCGCGACACGCCGCAGGATGTTCAACGGCAAGGCCGCCGAGGCGGAGCTGCGCGGCCTGGCTGAGGCGTGCGGCGGGCGGCACGCGGAGGCCCACGCGCTCGTGCGGCACAACCTGGTCGTCTTCCGCGGCGGCGAGGGAGCGATGCAGGCGCGCGCGCGCCCGCGCCGTCGCGGCACGCTGAGCATCCAAGCCCCCCCGCAACGGCCGGGCCCGCCCGCCGCCGAGCGCGGCGCGCCGCGACCGCGGCTCTGACGCCGCGCCACGTGTCGTGCCGCGCCGCGCGCAGGTGCTGCCCGCCCTGGGCGACGCGCCGCCCGAAGCCGCGCTGAACCTGGTGATCCACCACCTGCGCCGCGGCAAGGTCGGCGAGGCCGCGGCGCTGCTGAGCGGCCGCGGCCCCCAGCGACGCCGCACGAGTACATCCTGCAGGCGCGGCTTGGGCGAGCCAAGGGGCGGCAGGCAGCAGGCAGAGCAGCCGGCGCACGCAGGGCCGGCTGACGGGCCGCTGCGCGCGCCGCCGCCGCGCGCCGCGCCCGCGCAGGCTGTCGTCGGCGTGCTGCAGGGCCAGGCGAGCGGCAGCATGGAACAGCTCAAGGCCGCGCAGCAGGCCTTCCAGGTCTGGCCCCGCGCGGCAGCAGGGCTGGCGCGCGAGCGCGCCAGCCGCGCGCGGCGCGCCGCCGGCGGCGGCAGCCCCGGCCCAGTCGCTGAGCGCGCGCGCCTTTCCGGCGCGGTCCCGCCGTCGCCGCCGCCGCCGCCGGCGCAGGTGGTGGGATCGAGCGCAAGCGAGTGCGACACCATCCCCGGGCGCCAGGCCATGGCGAGCGCCTACTTCCTGGCGGGCGCGTGGGAGGACGTGCTGGTCTTCCTCAACGTGAGGCGGCGTTTCTTGTAGCGATGAGGCCCAGGGCGGGCCGCCGCGCAGCGGCGGGGCCGCACGCTGGTCCCCGCGCGCTCCGCGCCACGCGCGGCTGCGTCAGAGACAGCCTCGGGCTCCGCGGCGAGCCGCGCCGCGCGCCGGCCCAGACCTCACCGCCCCTGCCGCGCCTTGCAATCAACGGCGGCAGTCCATCAAGTCGTACTTTGCTGGCGACGACACGTTTGCATGGAACCTCGCCCTCGCGCTTGCGGCCACGGGCGCGCACCGCGAGGCGGCCGATGCGCTGCGCGGCATCACCAGCGAGACTATCAGGCCAGCGCCGCGCGGGGGTGACATTGCGGCGGCGGCTGGGCTGGGCAGCGCCCCGGGCGGCAGGCAGCGCCGCCGTGCGGTGGGGCGCCTGCGCCCGGGCCCTGCTCAGCGAGCGCCGCCCGCCGCCCGCTGCGTGCTGCGCGGTCCGCCAGGTCGGACCCGCTGCACCTCGCCTGGCTGTGCCGCTGTCTGGTGCTGTCGGGGCGCGCGGGCGAGGCTTGGGCGGCGTACGAGGCCGCCGCGGGGGCCGGCGCGCCGGGCGCTGCGGGCGAGGCTGGATACCGGCTGCTGCAGGTGATCGCGGGCGACTGCTACCGCGCGGGCGCCTTCCTCCACGCGCTCAGGGTGCGTGCGCGCCGCAGCGGGCGGGGCGAGCGCCGGACCCGCTGCGGCTGGCCGGCGCGGCTGGCGAGGGCGGGGCGCGCGCCGCGCCCGCCCAGCGGCCAGCGGCCGCCGCCCCGGCCCACGGCCCCGCCGCACGTACTCCGCCAGGCGCTGGACGCGCTGGAGCGGCTCGACCCCGCGCCGGAGCTGCTCGAGGCCAAGCGCGGCGCGGCGGCGGGGGCGCTGCAGCTCATTGTCGCCGGCAAGCTGCAGGTGGGCCGGCGCCGCGCTGCCAGCGCCGCGCCGCTGCTCCGCTGGCGGCGGGGCTGGCTGACGACGTTGCGCCGCCGCGCTGGCCGCCGCCGCGCGCGCGCAGCCCGAGCTGCTGGCAGAGGTGGTGGAGCTGCTGCAGGCCAGCGCGGGCGGCGGCGCCGGTGGGCGGGCGCGTCCGGCGGCAGCGCAGCAGGTGGAGCACATGGTGCGCGTGATGCGGGCGTGGGGGCTGCGCAACGGCGTCGCGGTGTGAGCGTGGCGGGGCCGGCGCCAGCTCTGTGCATGCGTTTGGTGTTACTCTTGACTTGCCGGTGGCGCCGGGCCGGCTCTTTATTGCCAGCAGCGAGACAGCACATACGCCAGCAGCTGCTCGTGCCTGTCTTGCTTTGCCCAGCCGCCGCACATACGCCGCTCCCTACTAGCCGCGCAGTGCTGCTAGCCCCCGCGACTTGAGACCAGCTGACGCAATGGCTTCCCGGACCCACAGCGTTGCGCGCACGTGTCTTGAAGTGGACTCTAGCAGACATGTGACTTGTCCAAGGCTCCTTGGTGATGGGGGCGAGGCCCAGACTTGGTGACAATGAGCGTGCTTGCGCGGCTCAGTTGCACAGCATGCGGACGCGGGCGAGTGCTTGCTGCGCGCTGTCCAGGACTCCAGCGAAGCCGACGGTGTAGAGGCCGGGCGTGCAGTTGAACGCCGGTGCGGGTGTGATTGTCTGTGTGAACGTTGTGTCTGGATAGAACGCAAAGGGCCCTGGGGCGCCGCCCGGGACGGTGGCACCGGTGAAGTCCCAAGCTCCCAACTCGACCGCCCTGATCCACGCGTCCGTGCGCGCAGAGAAACTGAAAAAGACTGAGTTGGCGAGGGTGTTTGCTGTGGCGGTAGAAGCGCCGGAGGTACAGCCCCACGTGACAGTTGCAACGACAAAATCGTTGCCCCGTGTGGTGCAGTGGATGCGCAAAGCTGTGACGCGCGTTGTGGTTGAGGTGTCCTGTCGTGAGAGAACGTCGACTCGGTAGACGTACGTCCCTGGGTTGGGGCAAGTGGCAGTAAAACTCAACGTGTTCACGGGCTGTGCGGTGCCAGCCACGTCCGGTGACATCTGCACGTTTGCGAGCGAGGTGCAACAGGCATTGCTCAGCGTGGCCAGCGTCGTGCCGTCCGGCGGGATCGGAGGGAACGTGCGCCCCACAGTGCCGACGGGGCATGCCACGTTGAGTGCCTTGCACGTGGGCTGCGAGCGCGCACGGGCGCAGGCATGAGCACGGCGGCGCTGCGGCACCGCGGGCTGGCTTGAGCAAACGCCGCCGCACCTTGCAGCAAGTCAACTGGGCATCGTTCAGTGACGTGCCGTCTGGTACAAGAGCCTGGATTAGGTTGTTGTTCGGTACATAATCAGGGGGGCAGCCGATTGCCTTACACGTGCGCTGCGACAGGGCAAGGCGGTCGCAGTGCGAGGCGTCAGTTCGCGTGACGCCGCGCCGCCGGCGCGCGCCGGCGCAGAGCTTGACAGCATGGCGGCCGCCACCACAGTCCGCTCTGCACGCAAACTCCGCACCTGGCAGCACAAACCATTGGTCGGTGTGTCGCCATCACTCGGGATAGGCGGGGGCTGCTTCAGCGTGTAGCCGGTTGTGCAGGTGAAGGATGATGCCGTGCAGGTTGGCTGCGGCAGGGCGCGGCGGCCGGGTGTGCGGCGTCAGTCAGTCAGCGCGCAGACGCAGACGCCGTGGCGCACCACCGCCCATCCTACCCCCCAGACGCCGCACCTTGCAGCAAAGGAGCACAGCCTCAGTCAGTGACGCGCCATCTGGTATGACAGGCCAGATGCTCTTGGTTAAGTAACCGGGGGGGCACGTCATACCAGCTGAACCAGTGGCTATGGCGCCACATGTGAGCTGCGACAGGGCAAGGGCGCGGGGAACGGGGGTGGGTGGGGGCAGGATTGACGTGCATGCGGTCGTCTGCCGCCGCGCGCGCACAACACCCACCCGTGCACTTCGTTGTAGCGGCATCCCATCCAAAGCCGTTGGCGCAGTCGCACATGTAGCCGCTGCCAGGCGCAGCGACGTCGTGGCAGGTGCCGTTGGAGTTGGCCACGTTGGCACAGGGATTGCCGCCGCCTGCGGTGGCGCAATCATCCTTCTCTGCGGGGCAGCGCAAGCGCCCAGGTCGGCAGCATGAGCTCCGACCTTGGATTGCCAGCGCCGTCGAGCGGAGCCCGCTGGGGCACGCGCTCACCGATGCACTTGCGCTGCGCCGCGCTCCATGTCAGGCCGCGTGTGCAGCCACAGCTGAAGCCGCCGCCCGCGGTGTTGGAGCACGCGCCATCCGACCCCACGACAGCGGCGCAGGGGTTGTTGGTTGGGTCGCAAATGTCGTTTGCTGCGGCGGTGAGCGCGGCGAGTAGGGCGGCCGAGTCGGTGGATGGTGCACAAGGGGCACAGAGGCACACAGACGCACACCCCGTCACTCACCCGGGCTCGGGCTCGGGCTGGGCCTGGGGACGGGGCTCGGGCTCGAGGGGCTCGGGCTCGAGGGGCTTGGGCTCGGGCTGGGCTTCTGTGCCGGGGTGGTGCACGTGGACGTGGCCGGGTTGCAGAAGAAGCTCGCGCAGTCGCCATCCGCCTTGCACGACTTGTTATCGCCGCAGAGGGCGCACGAGCTGCCGCCGCAGTCCACAGCGGTCTCATCGCCGTTCTTGACACCGTCGGTGCAGGTCGGCTCCTGCAGTGGGCAGCCGGCACCATGCCAATGGTCGGCGTCAGCTGCTAATCTGAGCGGTTTCGCCGAGTGAGCGGGAGCAGGCACAATCACGCACCTTTGTCGCGCACACGCCGCTGACGCAATTGGTGGACGCGCAGTCGGTTGCAGCGGTGCACTTGCTGCCGGCCGGGCATGCAGGGCAGGTGCCACCGCAGGTGGTGTTCGAGCAGGACGGTGCCTGCGCGTTTCAGGCAGGTGGCGGCAGCGCAGCGAGGGGTTGCGTATTGCTGGGTGTTGCGCGCGACACATGGCGCCGCGCGCTGCGCATGCTCACCACCGTCGAGCACACGCTGTTCACACAGTTGCCAGACGAGCAGTCGCCGTCGAGTGCGCACGGCTGCTGGAGCGGGCAGGGGCGGCAGCTGACGCCGCCGCAGTCGGTGCCTGCGGTCAGGCAGCGGCCAAGCGTGAGGCCAGGCCGGCTGTCAGGGTGCCACCACAAGGCGGTGCGCAAGGCTGCTGAGGGGGCGCCGACCGCCCCGCACCCGTCTCGTCCTGGTTCTTGATGCCGTCGGAGCACGTGGGCCAGGCCCCGCTGCACGTGCCCTGCACACAGTTGCCTGTATCACAATCAGTTGGCACCAGGCATGTGGTGCCAATGGAGCAGGCGGGGCAGGCGCTGCCACCGCAGTCTACGCCCGTCTCCAGACCGTTCTTGATGCCGTCGGAGCAAGTTGGGTGCTGCAGGGTGTCAGCAATGAGGCAGGTGTGAGACGCCGGGAGCAAGAGGGTCGAGAGGCAGCTCGCTGCATCCGCCCTCGCGCGTGCGCGCACCGGTTCGCCGCAGGAGCCTCCCTTGCAGTAGTCAGAGCCGCAATCGGAGTCTATCTTGCAGGCGGCGTGGATGGTGAGGCACGGGAGGCACGAGCTGCCACCGCAGTCCACGTCAGTCTCGTCACCGTTCTTGATGCCGTCAAAGCAGGTCGGCTCCTGTGTCTTGCACACACCGTTGATGCAGTTGGCGGACGTGCAGTCATACGCAGTTGAACATTTACCGCCGACTGGGCACGCCGGGCAAACGCCGCCGCAGGTGGTGCTAGAGCAGGACGGCGGCTGCGCGTTCCGGACAGGCAGCAGCAGCGCAGCGAGGGGGTTGAGCGCTGCTGCACAGAGTGCAGCGCACACCCGCCGGGGCTGCGCTGCGCGCGCTCACCTGGCGGGCGCAGAAGCTGCCCCTGCACAGCAGGCCAGTGCTGCAGTCCGAGTCAAAGGTGCAGCGCGTTCCTCTGCGGCACTCGGGGCAGTTGGGCCCGCCGCAGTCGACGTCGGTTTCGTTGCCATTCCAGATGCCTGTGCGGTGCGCCAGCGGGGAGGGGCTCGGGTCGGGCTGTAACCGCTGGCGAGCGCGCAGCGCTGGTGGTAGCCGCATGCTGCGGCCCAGCACGGGGGGCGTGGTGCGCGCGCACCGTCGTTGCACGTGGGGACCTGGGCGACGCAGCTGCCCTTGTTGCAGTTGCTGGACGCGCAGTCCGAGGGCCGCTCGCAGCGCTGCCCCGTGCCGCACGGAAGGCAGCTCGAGCCGCCGCAATCCACACCTGCGAGGGCGCGAGCGTAGCGCAGCACGTCGGCACCCAGAGGCGCGTGCGGCAGAGCCCCCCTCCTCCCCCCTCCTCCCCACCGCGGGCGCGGGCCACGGGCCACACCTGTCTCGCCCGGGCTCAGCAGGCCGTCCTGGCAGGATGCAGCCAACACGGCGCAGAAGCCACCCTTGCAAAGACCATCTGTGCAGTGTGCAGAGCTGGAGCACCGCTTGCCGGTCGAGCACGTAGGGCAGCTCCCGCCGCAGTCCACGTCTGTGTGCGTGGGTGTGCGTGTGCGTGAGGCGGCGGCAGCAGATCAGGCGGCGTTGTGCGGCAGTGCCCGCTGCAGGGCACCCCGGGCGCGCTCGGCGCGGCGCACCTGTCTCGTCGCCGCTCTTGACGCCGTCCGTGCAGTGGGCCGGGGTCACCTGCGCGCGCGCACACAGCGATGGGTCGGTCCACAGGGCCCAACAAGCCGCCCCCTCGCTCCCCCGCTCGCGCGCCTCGCTGTGCGTGCGTGCGCGCGCCACTACTCACCACACCGCCGGTGACGCACTGGCCGGCGCTGCACGCGCCCCCGGTGCAGGCCGCGCCGTCAGCCTGGTTCCTCCAGTAAATCATGCCCGTGTTGGCGTCGCACCCCAGCGGCGCGCGGCACTGCTCGGGCGGGGGCCGCACGCACGCACGGCACGCCGAGGTGCCGCCGGGCGACCAGGCGCCCGCCGCACACTTTGTGCAGGTGGGGCCGGGCGCGTAGCCGTAGCCAGGCACACAGACTGCGGGAGCGCGCGAGTGTGAGGTGAGGCGAGAGCCCGCGCCTTGGTGCGCTTGCTGCGCGTAGCAGGCCGCGCACCATCACAAGCCTTGGAGTTGTGCCCTACGGTGGTGAAGGGGAACGGGCAGCGATTGCAGCCTCGCTTGGAAGCAGTGAGCGTGTAGCCTGGGCTTGAGCACAGGCAAATCGGCGGGGAGCCAGGCGTGCACGCGGCGCAGCCCGGGATGCCGCATCCGTGCAGCGCCGAGCTCGGCGGCAGCTTGACGCCGCACTTGCTCTCCGTCGCAGCCACGGCTGCGGGTACTGCTGCGTGAGCGGCCGTGGCAGCGGCAAGCATCAGAGCGAGTCCGAGAAGCGCCGCTGAAGCGGGGCGGCGCCCGCGCTGCGGGCAGAGCTGGGTACATAGCGGTGACATGTTGGAACGTTTCATGAAAAAACGTTGAGAGAGCGCAAACTGCTCGACGGGCCCCGCTACGCGATCGGCCGGCCTAACAGTTGTTCTAACATGGTGCGAAGCTCCGGCTGGTTACTCTGAAGGGTTGTTCAACATAGCGACGCGCCCCACGCTCCAGGGCCAGCTGGCTGCCTGGACACGGGCGCTGTGGTACTGGGCGCGAAGCAGCGACTACAGGCGCATGGTCGCGGTCTCGCGTCTGGGCGGCCTGGCGCACGCCCAATCGCACAGGAGGCAAAAGCCCGATTGGCATGCCACCGCTGGCACGCCGGGCGCTGATGCCACTGGCACGTCCGCACGTGGCACGCGGGACCGTCAGTGGCACTGGCGCCCAATCCCCGCGCCAGATCACGCCCCAGGTTGTCGGCCCGACAGCCCCGCCGACGCCTCCAAGCAGTGCCCCCTCATGCTGCCACCGCCCGCTGCGACAGCCGCTTGTCAACGCCAGCAGCCGGGGGCGGCGCTGCCAGTGGCGCAGCTGCGTGTCGGCGGTTCCGTAACGATCGGAGCTGGCCTGTCATGCCATCCAGCATGGCCACGGGGCCGCGGCCATGCTGCCGCTGCTGCGACGCCCGCGCCCCGCCCGGCGGGCCCCGGCGGCTGCTCCGGCAGCCGCGCCCAATGCCACCGGTCCACCTGTGCGCACGCGCAGCCGCTGCTGCGCGGCGGCGCGGCCGCCGCGAGCCCGGCAGTCGCGGCGGGGCGCAGCCTAGGCGGCCCTCTGACCTCTCACCGCGCCCACCACCTCAGCCGCCGCCTCGCCCGCCCCTGGTGGTGCAGGGCCACGCGGAGGCGGTGGTGCGCGGCCTGGCGCTCGAGAGCCTGGCGGAGCTCGACGGCGTCGTGGGCGTCGGCGGCGACGGGTTGTTCAGCGAGCTGCTGGCCGGCCTGCTGCAGCACCCGCACCCCGCGCAGGCCCTGCGCCTGCGCCTGGCGCTCATTCCTGGCGGCTCGACCGACGCCGTGGCGTGCACGTGCGCGCACGCCACGCGCGCGCGCGGTCGGCGGCAGTGCGCCGGGGCCGCCGGTCTGCCGCGCCCGCCCGCCGACCCGCGCCACCGCCGCCCGCGGCCGATCCACGCCAGGCTGCACGGGACGCGCGACGCCCTGACCGCGACCCTCCACATCGCTCTGGGCGACTCAACGCCCCTGGACGTCGCGCAGGTGGTGCCCTTGGCCGTTGCGCCGCCGGGCGGCGCGGTCGAGGCCGAGCGCGGCGCGACGGCGACCCCGCCATGTCACGCGGGGCGCAGCCCACCGCTGCCCTGCTGCACCGCGTTGGATCACGCTCGGGCTTGGGCGTCGCCGGGGCGGCGCTGCAGCGCCGTTCGCTGAGCGCTGGGCCGCGTCGGGGCCGAGCCGCCCGCCCGGTCACCGCCGCGCTGCGCCAGCAGCTGCGGCGTGCTATATACCCCCGCACCACCGCCGCCTGGGGCACGCGCAGCGCACCAGGGGCAGGCAGCCGGCGGCCCGCCGCCGCGCGGGGCAGCGCACGGGGTGCAGCGCGTGCTGCCGCGATGTGGCTCGGCCGCCGCCGCGTGCGCGTGGCAGGCGACGGGCAGGGCCTGCTGCTTGAGTTGTTGCCGCCGGAGCGGCGCTGCTGCTGCCCGCCGCGCTGGCGGCCTGTGCGCGCCGCCAGCGCTGCTGCTGCCCGCCGCTCAGCGCCGCGCAGCGAGCTGCGATGCGGTGAGCCGGGGCGCGCCCGGCGGCATGGCGGCGGCGGCTTGCTGTCGCCGGCGTGCGCCCACTGCGCTGGCGCCGGCGCAGTGCCGTTTGCGGAGGTCGTCGCGCTGCGCTGCCGCAGCTGTTCGTGCCGAGTACCACCACAAAATCATTCCCCCTCTCGCTTTCAGCGCCTCCAAGCGGCCAACCGGGCAAGCGCCGGGCGCGCCTTGTTAAGTAACCCTTCCGAAACACTGCCGAAGAGTGAGCTTCGCACCGTGTTACCGGCCGATCGCGCGACGCCGGGCGCAGTTTGCGCTCTCTCAACGTTTTTTCATGAAACGTCCCAACATGTCACCGCTATGTACCCAGCTCTGCCCGCAGCGCGGGCGCCGCCCCGCTTCAGCGGCGCTTCTCGGACTCGCTCTGATGCTTGCCGCTGCCACGGCCGCTCACGCAGCAGTACCCGCAGCCGTGGCTGCGACGGAGAGCAAGTGCGGCGTCAAGCTGCCGCCGAGCTCGGCGCTGCACGGATGCGGCATCCCGGGCTGCGCCGCGTGCACGCCTGGCTCCCCGCCGATTTGCCTGTGCTCAAGCCCAGGCTACACGCTCACTGCTTCCAAGCGAGGCTGCAATCGCTGCCCGTTCCCCTTCACCACCGTAGGGCACAACTCCAAGGCTTGTGATGGTGCGCGGCCTGCTACGCGCAGCAAGCGCACCAAGGCGCGGGCTCTCGCCTCACCTCACACTCGCGCGCTCCCGCAGTCTGTGTGCCTGGCTACGGCTACGCGCCCGGCCCCACCTGCACAAAGTGTGCGGCGGGCGCCTGGTCGCCCGGCGGCACCTCGGCGTGCCGTGCGTGCGTGCGGCCCCCGCCCGAGCAGTGCCGCGCGCCGCTGGGGTGCGACGCCAACACGGGCATGATTTACTGGAGGAACCAGGCTGACGGCGCGGCCTGCACCGGGGGCGCGTGCAGCGCCGGCCAGTGCGTCACCGGCGGTGTGGTGAGTAGTGGCGCGCGCACGCACGCACAGCGAGGCGCGCGAGCGGGGGAGCGAGGGGGCGGCTTGTTGGGCCCTGTGGACCGACCCATCGCTGTGTGCGCGCGCGCAGGTGACCCCGGCCCACTGCACGGACGGCGTCAAGAGCGGCGACGAGACAGGTGCGCCGCGCCGAGCGCGCCCGGGGTGCCCTGCAGCGGGCACTGCCGCACAACGCCGCCTGATCTGCTGCCGCCGCCTCACGCACACGCACACCCACGCACACAGACGTGGACTGCGGCGGGAGCTGCCCTACGTGCTCGACCGGCAAGCGGTGCTCCAGCTCTGCACACTGCACAGATGGTCTTTGCAAGGGTGGCTTCTGCGCCGTGTTGGCTGCATCCTGCCAGGACGGCCTGCTGAGCCCGGGCGAGACAGGTGTGGCCCGTGGCCCGCGCCCGCGGTGGGGAGGAGGGGGGAGGAGGGGGGCTCTGCCGCACGCGCCTCTGGGTGCCGACGTGCTGCGCTACGCTCGCGCCCTCGCAGGTGTGGATTGCGGCGGCTCGAGCTGCCTTCCGTGCGGCACGGGGCAGCGCTGCGAGCGGCCCTCGGACTGCGCGTCCAGCAACTGCAACAAGGGCAGCTGCGTCGCCCAGGTCCCCACGTGCAACGACGGTGCGCGCGCACCACGCCCCCCGTGCTGGGCCGCAGCATGCGGCTACCACCAGCGCTGCGCGCTCGCCAGCGGTTACAGCCCGACCCGAGCCCCTCCCCGCTGGCGCACCGCACAGGCATCTGGAATGGCAACGAAACCGACGTCGACTGCGGCGGGCCCAACTGCCCCGAGTGCCGCAGAGGAACGCGCTGCACCTTTGACTCGGACTGCAGCACTGGCCTGCTGTGCAGGGGCAGCTTCTGCGCCCGCCAGGTGAGCGCGCGCAGCGCAGCCCCGGCGGGTGTGCGCTGCACTCTGTGCAGCAGCGCTCAACCCCCTCGCTGCGCTGCTGCTGCCTATCCGGAACGCGCAGCCGCCGTCCTGCTCTAGCACCACCTGCGGCGGCGTTTGCCCGGCGTGCCCAGTCGGCGGTAAATGTTCAACTGCGTATGACTGCACGTCCGCCAACTGCATCAACGGTGTGTGCAAGACACAGGAGCCGACCTGCTTTGACGGCATCAAGAACGGTGACGAGACTGACGTGGACTGCGGTGGCAGCTCGTGCCTCCCGTGCCTCACCATCCACGCCGCCTGCAAGATAGACTCCGATTGCGGCTCTGACTACTGCAAGGGAGGCTCCTGCGGCGAACCGGTGCGCGCACGCGCGAGGGCGGATGCAGCGAGCTGCCTCTCGACCCTCTTGCTCCCGGCGTCTCACACCTGCCTCATTGCTGACACCCTGCAGCACCCAACTTGCTCCGATGGCATCAAGAACGGTCTGGAGACGGGCGTAGACTGCGGTGGCAGCGCCTGCCCCGCCTGCTCCATTGGCACCACATGCCTGGTGCCAACTGATTGTGATACAGGCAACTGTGTGCAGGGCACGTGCAGCGGGGCCTGGCCCACGTGCTCCGACGGCATCAAGAACCAGGACGAGACGGGTGCGGGGCGGTCGGCGCCCCCTCAGCAGCCTTGCGCACCGCCTTGTGGTGGCACCCTGACAGCCGGCCTGGCCTCACGCTTGGCCGCTGCCTGACCGCAGGCACCGACTGCGGCGGCGTCAGCTGCCGCCCCTGCCCGCTCCAGCAGCCGTGCGCACTCGACGGCGACTGCTCGTCTGGCAACTGTGTGAACAGCGTGTGCTCGACGGTGGTGAGCATGCGCAGCGCGCGGCGCCATGTGTCGCGCGCAACACCCAGCAATACGCAACCCCTCGCTGCGCTGCCGCCACCTGCCTGAAACGCGCAGGCACCGTCCTGCTCGAACACCACCTGCGGTGGCACCTGCCCTGCATGCCCGGCCGGCAGCAAGTGCACCGCTGCAACCGACTGCGCGTCCACCAATTGCGTCAGCGGCGTGTGCGCGACAAAGGTGCGTGATTGTGCCTGCTCCCGCTCACTCGGCGAAACCGCTCAGATTAGCAGCTGACGCCGACCATTGGCATGGTGCCGGCTGCCCACTGCAGGAGCCGACCTGCACCGACGGTGTCAAGAACGGCGATGAGACCGCTGTGGACTGCGGCGGCAGCTCGTGCGCCCTCTGCGGCGATAACAAGTCGTGCAAGGCGGATGGCGACTGCGCGAGCTTCTTCTGCAACCCGGCCACGTCCACGTGCACCACCCCGGCACAGAAGCCCAGCCCGAGCCCAAGCCCCTCGAGCCCGAGCCCCTCGAGCCCGAGCCCCGTCCCCAGGCCCAGCCCGAGCCCGAGCCCGGGTGAGTGACGGGGTGTGCGTCTGTGTGCCTCTGTGCCCCTTGTGCGCCATCTTCTGCCGACACTGCCGCCCTGCGCCTGCTCGCCGCCGCAGCGAACAACAACACGTGCGACCCAGTCAACAACCCCTGCGCCGCTGTCGTGGGGTCGGACGGCGCGTGCTCCAACACCGCGGGCGGCGGCTTCAGCTGTGGCTGCACACGCGGCCTGACATGGAGCGCGGCGCAGCGCAAGTGCATCGGTGAGCGCGTGCCCCAGCGGGCTCCGCTCGACGGCGCTGGCAATCCAAGGTCGGAGCTCATGCTGCCGACCTGGGCACCTGCGCTGCCCCGCAGAGAAGGATGATTGCGCCCCCGCGGGCGGCGGCAACCCCTGTGCCAACGTGGCCAACTCCAACGGCACCTGCCACGACGTCGCTGCGCCTGGCAGCGGCTACATGTGCGACTGCGCCAACGGCTTTGGATGGGATGCCGCTACAACGAAGTGCACGGGTGGGTGTTGTGCGCGCGCGGCCGCAGACGACCGCATGCGCGTCAATCCTGCCCCCACCCACCCCGTTCCCCGCGCCATGAAATCTAGCGACGAGTGACTGCGTGCTCAAGCCCTGCGCCAACGTCACCAACTCCAACGGCTTCTGCTCTGACCTGCCCAATGCGGGCCACACCTGCGGCTGCAACCCGGGCTACACGTGGATTGCCAGCGCCGGCGCGTGCAGAGGTAAAGAATGGCCATGCCGCAGCGTGACAACGGGCGTCGCGCCCTGCAGCGTGCCAGCGGCTAACCGACACCCTCGCTCGCCCACCTGCTGCGCCTGCGCAGACACGGACGGCTGTGCTGGCAATCCTTGCAAGGCCGACCCCAACGCCAATGCCACCAGCTGCAAGGACGTCCCAGCGCCCGACAGCGGCTACACGTGCATGTGCAATCCCGGCTTTGTTTTCAACGCTATCACACGCAAGTGCCAAGGTGCGTTGCAGGAGAGCCGGGGCTCGCCTCTGCACGCTGCACGCCGCACGCTGTGCGCCGCCCCCGCTCACCACCCCTCGCCCTTGCTCGCTGCCAATACACAGACGAGGACGGCTGTGCAAACAAGCCGTGCGCTGGCATCGCGAATGCTAATGGTGTCTGTCACGACGTGCCTGCGCCTGGCACTGGATTCACCTGCGAGTGCAACCCAGGTGGGTGGTGGGCGGATTGGCTGGGGGGCTGCGAGGTGACCAGTGACGTGTGTGCGTCTGCGGTATTCACGCCGCCGCTCACGCACGCGCGCTCCCTCTGGCTGCGCCAACCAGGCTACGGCTGGGCGGCGGCGACCAAGGTGTGCACAGCGACAAACGCATGCGTCACCAACCCATGCCAGGGCTTGCCGTTCTCGAACGGTGTGTGCTCCAGCCTGCCGGGCATGCAGTACAGCTGCGGGTGCAGCACCGGCTACAGCTGGAGTGCTGCGTTGCGCACGTGCATCGACACCAACGGTTGTGCGTCCAACCCTTGTGATGCCGACCCCAACGCCGTCATTGGAAGCTGCACGGACGTGCGCGCCCCAGACACCGGGTACACGTGTCGCTGCAAGCCTGGGTGAGCTCTTGTCTTGTCTGAAATGTGCAAAAACCTCAACGCATTAACTGCCTTGAACTCCGAGCTGACAGTCTGCGTCACGCGGCCGCCCACTTGCAGGTATGAGTTCAACCAGCCAACGAGGCAGTGTGTAGGTGAGTGACCTCATTTCAGTGTTGCGTGTTGTGCTTCCGCGAGCCCAAAGGGCGTTGCTAAGACTGCCTGCCCGCAGATCCCAACGGCTGCACCAACGCGCCATGCAAGAGTGTGGCCAACTCCAACGGTCGCTGCTCTGATGTGCTTCCGCCAAACACGGGCTACGTGTGCGGCTGCGACACAGGTTACAGCTGGGATGCCGCTGCCCTCAAGTGCAAAGGTGGGTGCGTGTGAACAGCATTGATTGTGGTACTGGGAATGTAGCTACTGCGGGAAATTGCCTCGCTCGTTGGCGGCAGACGCTGAGCGTGATAGGGCTGCCCAGTCCTGAGTATTCCCAAAACAATGCTCCCCCATCGCAGACACAAACGGCTGCCTGGGCAACCCATGCTCCAACATGACCAACGCCAGCGGTGCCTGTACGGACGTGCCAGCGCCTGGCAGTGGGTTTGTGTGTGGCTGCATCAATGGCGCGCAGTGGATCTCTGGCGCGTGTGTTGGTGAGCAAAACGCTGTTTTGCCGCCGCTGCCTCATGCTGCTGCCACGTACATGCTCAACCCCCGCTGTTTCTGCCCGCAGATGTGGACGGGTGCGTCAACAACACTTGTGGTGCTGTTCCTGGAAACAGCAATGGCACGTGCATCGATGTTCCAGCACCTGGCACAGGCTATACGTGCGCCTGCAGCGCCGGCCTCTCCTATGATGCATCCACCAACAAGTGTATCGGTGGGTGGGGGCTGCGCAAACAGAGTGGGCTTGAATTCATTAAATGCTGAGCCTCACACCCTTGCTGTCAATCGCAGACACCAACGGCTGCCTGGGCAACCCATGCTCCAATGTGACCAACGCCAATGGTACGTGCATCGACACTCAGGCTCCTGGAAATGGCTACAGCTGCGCCTGTCGCACAGGGTGAGGGAATGGGAATGCATTTTGCTGCACGAAATGCTCACGCGCTGCACCAGTCACCACCCCTCACCTTTCTGTCCGTGTCGCTGCAGGTACTCTTGGAGCAAGAGCGCCAAGCAGTGCAAAGGTAGGTAGGGGCGAGAAGGCCTTGCGCTGGTTGCTCGCTTCCAAGCCTCTCACGTTTTTGGCTCCCCCTCTCTCTCTCCCGCTTTCTCCCTGTCTTGCAGACACAAATGGGTGCCGCAATGACCCATGTGGCACCGTCCCACACGCCATGAACGGCTCGTGCGTCGACGTGGCAGCTCCTGGCACCGGCTACACGTGCAAGTGAGTGCACCGTGCCCGGGGTGTGACCGGGGGGGGGGGTGGATGGCGTGCTGCTCTCTCAACCGTTAAAGCCACTAACCAACGCCCAACTCAACAAAACTGATCAACTTTGCAGGTGCTCATCTGGATATTCTTGGAACACCACATCGTTGGCGTGCCAAGGTTGGTAGCTGGGTTAAATGATTCAACTTTTGTGGCTAACCTGGTGTTTCAATTGCTTGTTTAGTTTTGTTTGACGCCCATTTTCTCTCCGCCCGCAGACATCAACGGCTGTGTGAACAACACGTGCGCCGCTGTGGCCAACTCGGACGGCAGCTGCACAGACGTGCCTGCCCCGGGAACCGGGTACGTGTGTGGCTGCACCTCGGGCCGCGCATACGACGCTACAACCAACGCATGCACAGGTGGGTATGTGCCAGCACGTGAATTCGGCACCGCAGCTTTCTGCTGTGCTGCTGCTGCGCTGCCGGGGGCCACCCTGGGTTTGTGGTACTCTGCTCGCAGACATTGATGGCTGCACGGGCAACCCATGCGACAGCACGACCAACGCCATAAATGGTACCTGTGCCGACGTGGCAGCTCCGGCACTGGCTTCACGTGCCAGTGAGTGTGCGCCGCCTGGCCCCAGGGGGAGGGGGTGCTGCTGCTGCTCTCGACC